>JAODLD010000042.1:307513-346787 GCA_026781065.1 Mormyrops boulengeri | reverse complement strand
ACCACTGCTGGAATCTGTATCGGATGTCAACACCATAAAGGAGATCTTGTTGGTAGCAGAGTGCTAACACTGTCGGAATTTTTTTGTCTCACCTTAATTTCCTTCTGCGAATGCTTTCCGACATTCTCTGTTGCCAGGCAACCATCCAGCTGCTCCAGGGAGCAGAAGATGGGGTTGGAAAGTCATGTCAGATTGTCAGGTAGATAACCGGAACTCTTGATGAGCCAAAAAAAAGCCTGACAATAAAACTAAATTGCACTAATCAAGCCCAATTAAACATAAGGGATTGAAATGAGCAGGTGACATGAGATGGTATACAAAAGAATAAAGAGATGTAAATAATGGTAAAGTTGATGTAAATGGATGTAAATTTTATGTAAATGTACACGTTTTGTGCGAGCTGGGCTGAATTCTGAAAATAAACGCCTCACTGCTGGCCACTGTCTGAGGTAGCATATTGATGTGTCATATTTGTGTGACAGGTACGCAAATGACCACTGATTGAGAGTCACCGGCACTTGTGGGAAAATGTACTTTGTCACTCTCCCTTTTGTGTCTCTAGTAAGTCAGCCAAGGTGCTTCGGTCTGGTGACAATGGCTTCGTGGCAGGCCCCGAGGACAGCCAGTGACGGCACTAGAGGTGAAACATGGATGGTGACACCCTGAGCGAAATGTGGCACACGGGTGTCACATAGAGCGCTGGCCCATTTGAATGGCTCGCACGCTCACCGGGGTGAAGGTGCCAGCGGAGAGCAGAATGGGTGGCATTGTGATGTGTGACAAAGGTAGATTTATTCCTGCAGAATGTCACAGCGGATGGATGAAGAAAATCTGCTGGGACACGCGGCTGGCCTTTGTGCTGTTCATCCCTCTGAAACAACGTGTCACAACGGGGAGATGGATCTACGCGGCGGTCCGGAGCGAAATAGGACTTGTCTGGCCCATTGGGGGAGCACAGACGGACTGCATGGTGCCGGTACTCGGTCCATGTGGATTCCTGTACAAGTGTGAGCATTGCCAACTCAATTCAGCTCAAATGACTACTCGATCCAATGCTAAGATAAGCATCCCTTTCATTTACTGCAAATTGCAGAGACGGCCTGTTTTATGACGCTTTCCACATAAACTTCTGTGGCCGTGTCTAGACTAGCAATCAGAGCAATTAGGAATCCCAGAAATTTGGACTAGACCCAAGAAACAGTCTGATATCTGCTCCAACTATACAACTTTTTAACTTAACAAAGCACTCTGAGGGATGAGCAGTACACCCCTCCCCCCTTTGTCAAGAAACCGACGGAGTGAGTCTTTAAGTATTGAGTCTTTAAGGAGTGAGTCTTTAAGGCTTTAACGCCCTCCCAAAGAAGTTTACTGTCAACTGATACATTCCTAAAATATCATCTTCAATCTAAAGAGGCAATTAGCTTTATTAGGCAATTGCCAGTGATAATGAGCAGCTGTACTGAAAAGGAAAGGCAAAGAATATCAGAAACGTGACCTCCACAGATGCAGTGAGCAGCCCATTGATCCGGCCCATGTGGCGGCATTCGTACCCATGTGATGGATTACACTGCATGTCTTACAGAAGCAAAGGAGAGCTCCATGACAGATATGCTCTGCACCTCCCTGGAGTGTACACAAACATACAATAACAATGGATGGTGCTCAAGCACCAAAGTGTTACGGATGTCTCTTGTCGTCTTCCAAGACATTCACTCAGTATCCCTGCAATTAATAACAGTCCTTGGTGTGTTAAAGGGAGGCAACATGCTCTGGGTAATGAAACTCTGATAAATAGGTAAATAAACTACCCGAAAGACATCGTGTTCTCGCCTTAATGATGATTAATATTGACATACTGTAATAATGAGCGGAACATGCTTGGCATTAAACAAGATGCCTTTTGGAAGGTTTGGAAAATTCCAGCTCAGGTGAACAGCTCTAACCTAATTGATGTCCTTTAATTACACCTAATGGTTTCTTTAATTTACAGGGCTTGTCAGCACTAATCAAAGAACAGTTTGACTACTGCTTTGTCATTAAGTATTCTGTTCATATTGGAGTGTTATTCAGATTTTTAAATTACCCAATTCCTGTTCTATTAACAATTACAGGTAAAATCCACATTAATAAGATCTCTTTTCCTTGGTGTTATGTAACGGGTGATGTGTGCATTGGTATTGTATAATTTAATAAATTTATATAACCCAGATTTGACCTTAGTGACATTTGCATGATGACACACCTTTTCGGTCAGTGCTGTAGACCACTATGTAATTGAATACAGGACTAATATGAACAGGTTGGAAATCAGAAGCATAAAAAGCTAAAAAGAACAAGATGTTTATTCATATTCTTAATGTTTCACTTCCTGCTGATTTGAATAGCAGTTTAATGAATTCTGGCTTTGTTTGGAAGATGTTGTGAAGGTGCTGTGTGTTCTTGCTCCGATCCTGCTTACGCTTGTACCTGGACCTTCACTGGAAGCCACACAGGAGAAGGAGAGTGGTCAGCCACGTCACAGGGTCTCTGTTACGGCTGTTAAAAGGAGCCGGGCGAATAATTAAACCTCAGTGCTTCAGATTAATATGCATAATTAGACTGATATGGATACAGTAATTAATGTGGAGGTACATTGATCATATGACAGTGAAATATGGGATGTGACACTTCAACTTCAATGCTTGAATGGTTAAAACTATTTTTAAAAAGGATTAGGTGTGCAACAAGGGCAGTCTGGCAACAAGGTGATGGCACACAACCAACATTATAACATGTCTAGTTTGATGTCCCCTTTCTCTGACAAAGGAATAGGTATTATGTGTTATTAAACTTGATTAAATTAAGCAGTATGACCTCTTACCAGATGCTTGGCTCAGTCACATGACCTTTTTGGAATTTTTCTAGAAATCTCTACTCTCTGTTAAGAGTTTTGTGGTCCGTGCGCAGTGCTAGCAACTTCTGAAGCTGGTATTAACCTTTCAGCGAAAATGTAGGATGCTTTCTTAATCAGGTTTTGCTGTCACTGATTACATTGCGGTAGCTGGAGAGAAAATTTCAGCAGAAATAAATGGTCATATATACATGTGTAAGAAGTGGAATCCCATCTACGGTGTCCCCCTACCTTGTGCGCCCTGTTGACTGGGATATACTCCAGGCATTCATTCCCTGTCCCAAACCCTGTTTTGAATAAATGGTGGAAGGATAGATGAAGATATATATAGTAACCAGTCAAAAGTTTGGACACACGTACCCATAAAAAGGTTTTGTTTGTACTATTCTCTACATTTTAGAATAATTATAAAGACGTCAAAACTATAACATATATAAAACAAAAAAAAAATGTCGGGGTGGGGCGGCTCTGTGGGCTGGGACTCAGAAGGTTGTCGGTTCAAATCCCATGTTTGGCAGAGTGATCCTACCATTGGGTCCTTGAGCAACACCGTTAACCCCAATTGCTCCAGGGCCTGGCAGACCCTACTTTCTCCTCTATGCCAGTATCATTAAGTGGCCTCCTGAGAAGCTTTTCCAGCTGCCCTGAAGGAGGTCCCACATGTGCTGAGCACTCATTTGCCCCTTTTCCTTCATTCTCTGGTCAAACTGTTTCCAAACCATCTCTACTGTGTTTAGGTCAAGTGGCCAGGTCATATGATACAACACTATCACTGTCCTTTGTAGATGGCTTAACCTGGCCAAACTTTTGACTGGTACTGTATATTCTTTCCTTCAATGATTGTTTTCCTTTACAGCTGTGGTTACTATAAATAACCATTTACTTAGATATTGCGTTTCATTAAATGGAATTCTGCGACGTGACCACATTTGTTCCATAATACAACAATGCAAATAATAGTTTTGGCTGAAGAGCGGAAAGTTACTCTTGCAGGTCGAGCCATGGCTGGGTATTAGGAGTTGCACAACATGGCCGCCCTGCAGAAATCTCATTAAGTGAACGCGATCCCATTGAGAGAGAGTGGCTGTGCGTGTCCCATTAAAGTATTTATTCAAAGTGAAATCCTGAGCCAACCCTGAGCCCGGTGATCTCTATGAATGCTGTTTCTGACTACATTTTTTTCCAGACAAATCATTCCGGATCAATGTATTCTTGTGTAATTTCAATTAATTCTATTATTCTTATGCTAATAAATGTCTGTTTTTAATTAAAAACGCAGGCTTAAAACACGATTTTCATAAATTATCATAAATCCATGTCAAACATGCATATAACTACCGCGATTCGATTATCAAACTCTCAGCGTGACACCGACGGCAAGAAAAAAACACTGTATGAAGATGCAATCGATAGTAGCTTGCTAGTTTCACACCAGCTGTTTTAACTGCTACGATACCTCTGTTAATCGTGATGAAGTAAAATTTAAATGTGTATGAATCTGATGAACGGTAACTTTACAACATCACATCCACGCTTTTTGACAGTCAGGTACACTAAAATAAAATCCGCTTTCTCGGCGATACTGCAGGATTTGTCATTGCGGATCATTTTCGGGACGCTGAGCTGAATCCTTATTTTATCACAGTATCTATTAACAATACAGCTGACAGCGGATCAAATTTATAGTTCAGTGGTGCAACCATACAAAAACACCATGATAAATGTCATATTAACTGAAGAAGGGAAACAACGAAATGGGATGTAGCGTAATGCAGGTTTTTTGCTTTGTTTACGAATAATTTAAGATGTTTGTTTTGTAAATCATATAACAAAAAAATCTTTTAAGTATTTCCGTACATGTGTTGAACAGAAAAAACAAACATAATTTTTCTCTGGGCAGGTCCAGTGTCGTCCATCATAAACCCTGACCACTGTCCCTTCTCTTCAGGGTTGTATGTTACGATTCACACTCTTAGATGAATCACTGCATGTTTTGGAACCATGAATTTCCACATGGAGGTAAACTTTATGTTTTTACAGTGCCATGTGCGTTGGGTGAGGATAAATTGTTGTTCAAGCAATTGAAAGTTTCTTGTTGTTTCATTCACTGCAAGGGCAAGCAGGACCAATTTCTTTACATGCGGAGTGAATCTCAGAAAAAAGTAGGTATACCACATGTCACCAGCAGGGGGCTCTTTCATTACAGGGAATCGGCATCGCGAGCGCAATTTTCTCCCTCCAGGAGGTTCAATAACATTTGTATAGGGCAGTTGCATGCAGTGGATGGTATTACTGGACTGTGTGACTGACAATTTAAAAGCCTCCAGTAAATTTTCAGAAGTGGAGGTAAAGACATGTTTTCTTTAGTAATGATTCCATTATTACGTCTAAAAATAGGCATACCCTTTCCAACCAGACCCATTAAAGACAGGAAATAGGATTTTGGTCAGCACCGACATGAGATTTATACTGAAATTATATATGATTATTGAGAAGTCCAGAAAAGCTTCACGTCAGTTAGAAACACTCAATAAGGGATAGCTTCTGTACGATGTCTGAAATCTGTGTGTGTACACTTGGACCCCTCGGGCTTTTATAAACACGCAAGGAAGGTCTGCTCTGGCTTTCCAGTGTCCTAAAATACTTGTGAAGTTAATTCCAGCTGAACATATTGAAAACTGGTAACTGCTGTTCATTGACAAGAAGATAAATGTGAGCAATAAGACACGGTAAGGGAAGTTATGGGATTACAGGCTGAAATGGGATTTGCTTCAGGAGTCAGTGTGAGATTGACCCAAATTGCAAACAACTGTAGCGAACCCTGGCTTGTTTGCCATGCAGGGTTTTATCGTTGACTCCTTAAATTCAGATTTAAGAAAAATTGCCCCACAAAAAAGAACAATAAAGAAGAATTAAGATTGGGGCTGAACTTAGACATGGAGCATTGAATTACTGGTTAGAATGTAGAATGTTTTTGGCAATAATTTGAAATTGACAGTAAAGACATTGTACTGCATGATCATGATTGGACAGAACTGGCATCTATAATACCCACCAATGACCCCGGAATATTCTCTCCGTGTCAGAAGGCTGATGATCAGACCATGGAGAGAATGCTTTACTAGGGCAGACAGAAGCCAAACTGCAGCATCCCTGCGGGGGTCTGGATACCTGCAATGATAATTATTTCACTCATTCATTCCAAATGAAGGAATGGCAGTAAAAGTCACAGATCCCTGAAGGTCGCTGCTGGGAAAACGAGCTTGATGTTTCCTCATGTCGTTTTCCAAGGCTGATCCCCACATCTCTGGGGCACGGCGGGTTGTGCTGTACCCCACTCCTGCCTTCTCTGTTACTCTGTTTTCTGAAAAGAGTCTCAAGAAGCCATTCCTTCAAAGCCATTCATGGCAGAAATAGAACCTTTGCCATTGTACTCCATGAAAATCAGCCTACAGTGCCCTTGGTTGAACACCCCCTGGCTTTGCCACCATTGCTCTGTGTGTGACTCTTTGCGATGGGGAATCGCAGCTGGAAAGGTGGGGCAAAATGTGCAGTAATTCTTCACAATACTGGCAACAGCTGACCTGACTTCTCTATACAACTAATCATAAAAAAATGACACAAAGTATGAATAATAAGAATTCTTGCTTTGCACAAACCTGCCTGCGGGTTTCGTCCTCAGAGATCCGGCTTCTGATGAACTGCACGGACCTGCCGTTAATAACTTTTATAAGTGGGGACTCTGTCACAGTGACCTGAGCTGTGAGTGACAGTAACAATGCAAGGTGAATGAGCCGACCCCAGTCGCCTTACCTGCTGGCTAATATCGATTTACTGGGACCCAGCTTCATGGCGACATTCTCTCAGCAATCAACAGAAGCAAGGGGCTTCGTCCTGAAGCGCGCTGTCAAGATCTGTCATGAGAAATAAACGCCGCACTGCCTTCTGGGATGGGGAAGGAAAACATGCGAGGATCTGGGATTAAAGAATAGCCCAGTGCTGCTGCAAATGCGCACAGAAAGGATGCAGTTTTGTTTCATTTATTCTGCTTGTTTGTTTCAGCAAACCCTGCTGCTGCTCTACAACATTAATGGAAGGAAAATTTCAGTTTAGAACCTTTTAATTATTAGGGTTCTTGATGAAAGAGGAGAATCCATAGTCTTGCATATTACATTTTAGCTAATATATCAGCATTGCGCCTGTCCAGACTTAAGCTTGTTAACCCCACTTGACCAGCAACTCCATCATTTCTCCACGTTGTGGTTCTGCTCATCATCCAGTACCTAAACAATCTGAAAGCCAAGCTGTACCACATCCAGAATACCTCAGCTTCCTCTGGACCAGGCATGCTCAGTGAGCATGAGTTTTTAAAGCTGCTTAATTTAAGTATCTCCTCAACACTGCATTGAACTGATGGAGAAAATAATTTAAGAGATTAGCGGGAAACGGCTCTGTAAATCACTGGCGGCTTTGTCCACAGCTGACTTTGAGCCAGCCGGGCATTAGCTTTCAATACCTGTCAGTCTCTAAGTGAACTCAGCCGCTCTGCAACAGTGCTGCAGGTCACTGCAGGACCCGACAGTGGTCTGCAGGGGGCACTGGGGTCGCCTCTAATGTAATACTCCGACAGACTCTGAGGTAGTGGAGAGGGAGAGAAAGCTAAGGGCAGATAAGGGGGGACAGACTGGTGAAATTTTCTTGTTTTTTTTCTTGTAGAGAAGACCAGGGTGATTACAATGCAGCATAATTAGCAGCTGCATATTAAAAATCGACTACTTTTCTGTCATTTAAGATTAAGGTTTTTTGTGAAAATTTGAAGGTGAACAAAAACATTATTATTATTATTATTATTATTATTATTATTATTGGTATTACCCATTAAGAGGACCTTTAGACCAGTGTGACAGCTGAAGCCATCATTTCAAATTAAATTGCATTATCATACAATAATATGAAGACTGTGCAGGGTAGAGTTTTGTGTTGGAAGTGCCTGAATGTGGCCTCAGACCTAACAAAGAACCGTGGTGATTCCGCCGAGTTAACCGTTAATATTTTAATGGCAGGGTCACACTGTTCAGACTCCCATTTGTCCATTTCAGATGGAGTCACAGAAATGCATTTACTAAGCTGAGAGGAAACAGACTCATGTCAGGCGTGTGAAACAATGCCTGTCTTTACCTCCTAGCACCACATATCACCATATAATTCACTTTCTGAACAACTGAGGGTCCTTTTTGAGTTGCCCAATTTGTTTTCAAGAACAAGAAATGCCTGAAACCAGTCCCAGTCGATCGTCAAAATGACACAACCCTTCCAAGTGGCTTCCTAGAGACTTTTGTATAAAGTGCTCTGCCGTGTACAAATATACAAACATAGGGCCAAAATGCCAGAGGAGCAACCTGAAGGTGCTACTGTTAAACACATGCATGCATGCAGCTTCAAAATACAAGTCTGGTGAAAGACAAAGAAGATTGGTGTGTTGCAGAATCAAGGGCCACGGCAACCAGGCCTGCAGAGAGGGAAACTCAGTGAAAACACTGGGAAGCCAGAGAAGGACTTTTAATCAAACAAGTCAAGGGATCCAGCTTAGCAAATTCAAACAATTAAGAGGACAGCTGCACTGTGAGGTCAGCCATTATAATTACTCGTAATTACCGGAAAGCCAAGGATGTCGGAAAGATGTCCTGAAGAATTATATGTTTATGGTGCGGTGTAGTTAAACCGAGTGGGGAATGAAGAAAGATGACGGTTTTGGAGGGAGCCATCTGTCCTAGCTGGATGAGTCAAGTTACGGTGTGACCTTGCCTCAGTTTCTCTCACTGATCCATTATTTCGGTGGCTGTATATATATATATATCATTATTTTTTGTTTTTTTCTTCCAATCCCTAAGCCCGAAGTAAAGCTGGTCTTATGATGTACTTGATCCTGCAGATCATGAATTTTTTTGTTTATTCTGTATTGACAGGGCCAGTTCAACCATTTTCAGCACTCTAAGAAAAATTTGAACTGGGGCCCATTGCCCAGGCTTATCAGATGGGGGGGGCTGGGGGCCACTGGGCCCTAAGCAGCCAGTTTATCCACTTATTCATTTGGCTGGCTCTGTATCTTTTGATTGTCTTTGAGCATTGTTTCGCCCATCTTGACTATGTAGTTCATTTCTGCCACACCTCTCCTCTTTCTCCTTCAAAAAAATTGGAGAATGTAAAAAAGGGCTGTGTCCTTCCCCCCCAACACCCCCAGTATCGCATGGTTCGGCCAGATTCCCTATAATAACAGGACACCTAAACATGTGACCAGCGTTGGTGTCTGATTGTGATGATTTTGACTGCCATGTGATTTTGGTAATGACAAAATCACAATGGACTTCTTCTACAAAGTTCTCCTTAAACCTGTCAGAAGTTGTTTATTATCATAGAACCCGAAACTGTACTCTCCAGCCAGTCTAGACTCAGAATTATCCATAGCCCGCAGATTTTTACTGATCCGAGCAGGGTGATACATTTTAAGGAGAGGCACACAGACAAGTTCATTGGGGTGAAATATGCAGTCCGTTTTTACCTTTAAACTTCTTTAAAGTCAAATGGTAATTCTGTACACATAGCAGCCCTTGGTTCAGTTATAACCTGTGAAGTATTTGATACATATGCAAATGAGCCACACCTCTGAAAAGCAAAAAAAAAATCTGCTCTGGCCCTTTAACCTGTGTTTTTAAATCAAGCATCTGGCACTGCCCACTGGCAGCCTATGATAAAATATGAATCGAGCTGTGAAGCCAACTCGTAATATTGCTTTGGGTTCCAAAGATGAGAAAATGGGTGATGGAGGGTAGTGCGGCAGCCAGCGGGTTCCGGATACACTGTGATCCCCGTTGTTCCTTTTAGCCATTATCTCTGTGCACTTTGCTGGACCCCTGGGTGAAACAGGAACCAAGAAAGCAGCTTTGTGTGAAGATGAATTGTACCAGGGAGCCCTCTGGAGATCAGATAACTAACAGAGTTGCAGAAGGCAAAACTAAGAGGCTTTATTTTGAAATCAATATTTGCTCCAAAAGCAGCAATTCTGGTGCTAAGTATTAACTTTGTGCGGCGATACTGGGATTGACTAATAAAGACTGGCAACATTACCATGACAACCAGAGTTCCGTTATATTAACAGAAAACACAGGAAAAGCAATATTTATATATTACGGCTGGGTGCAATTCATATTTTCATATTGCAGAAATATTAGGCATATACATTAACATTCAAATAGAAAAAGTTAGCAGGCCTACACAATAAATAGGATTTCTCAGTATTAATAATCACATAATCTCAAATTACGTAAGATATTACCAAATGTACATTTTGAATATATAATACACACCTGAGATTCTGACCTGGAAAGTGGTTGGAAGATGGATGGGTGGATGGATGGATGGATGGATGGATGGATGGATAACACAATATCATAAATATCCATCAACACACCCATTCATAAACGCTGAAACCAGATACTATAACGCACTTTTTTCCCATCAGAAGCAAATTCCTCTGTGCATGACTATACCTTTCACAAAGTCAGATCGATGCTCAACATGACCCAACAAGATTTTTAAAAAGGCACTTTCATTTCTAGGCACAGTCTAATAAAGACTTCAGTGGATGTTAACGCCGTGCCCTTCCAATGCTAAACTCCTTTTATTGTCCCTATAGGACTTTCTGTCAGACTTTTGACGCTGTGACTTCAACGCAACAAATTAACTCTGGGTATTGGGATTGCTCAGAAGTCAGTTGATTAATTTTTTTAAGCAAAAAAGGAAATTGAAAATGGAAGATGGTTTTGCGTCAGGCTGAATTTAATGAGAAGGTGAATTAAATTTGTTTGGCAAGATGAATTGTTACTTTACGTAAGCCTACATTACATAATCTGGCTCCAATACTTACAGCCATGGAAAAAATTAAGAGACCACTGTATATTTTTTAAGAATCTGCATTGTTAAATCCTGGTTTAATTGTGGTTCTGCTGGCAGAAGGTTACGCTGAACAGCAGGATGCTACAAGTTTCAAAAGAACACAAGAATAAGGTGAAGCAGGAGACACTGGGAACGACCAGAAACCAGCCAGTCAGAGGGCAGAAGCAAATTTCTAATGCCAGCGATGGCCATCAACATATCTGACAGTTTCTCATGAATCGCAGGATGACATCAAGTGACCTTCAAAAGGAATGGGAAACATTAAGTGCAGGTGTGACGTGCACTGCTAGGACAGTTCGTATCAGGCTGCTAGAAGCAGGACTGGAGTCCCATAAAGCAAATAGGAAGCCCCACATCAATGAGAAACAGGGAAAAACGAGGCTGAAGTCTGCAAGATATATATATATATATTATTCACAGACACACACCCATAAATTAAGAAATGAGTGAAACAAAAACAAAAGAAACAAAAAATTGTGCTGTGCTCTCAATTTTTTCCATGGCGCTATATATATATATATATATACACACACACACACAATTTTCAGAGCTGGGATAAAAGATTTTTTTGTTAAAATCTGCCAGTCTTATTATTGTCTTGGTCTTTTCAGTATAATAAGTGTACTTCAGCTTTTGTTGATACGGTCTTTATTGTAAAACCGTTTCGTTGCATTTGTATTCATGCAGGCTTCCCCACCATTTTATCGCTCGGAAGAGGAATTAAACAGTGTGGATGAAAGCTGCACCTGGTCATTCTCGGAGCACTACGTGCATTTCAGGCTTTCATCTACCGACTTGCGTCCCCACGAAGCCGCCTCGATTAACGGCGGTGGAGGCTCCGCTAATGAACTGGAGTGAGTTTCCCGAAGCCTTCTTAACGCTACATCGTTCGTAAGTTCTGTGTTAAAAGAAGCGTTAAGAAGTCTTCGAGAAACTCACCCCTGATCTGTGGCCGGGAAGCCCGGCGGACTGATGGTCTAACTCAAGATCGCCCCCTTCGCCATCTTCATTTAAACTACGTTGATGAGCAAAACAAACCGTCTTCATGCTGGCCACTGATAATCAAGACAAAAAAGCTGCATAATTACGTTCCCCCCCCCCCATATGTGGATAATAATATATTCTCAGTAGGAATATAATTGTGTGGTTTAATTACTTCAATTAAATACTGAAATTGGTTTAATTATTAATGAAATTCTTTATCTGTGAGCGCATGTTCAAGTTTTGCTTGAAGACAAACCGGTGCTTGTTAAATATGCATAAATTTCTATGTGATATGATACTAAAATGAGAAAAAATGCATACTGCAGTACTTGGTATTTGATTATAAGTAAATCAAGAAAATAAATCAATGGCAAATAATTCATTATTCGAAGACTAAAATATTGACAGCTATCCATCAAACCGGCTGAGGGATTTACGGTTTGCAGATGTTCATAGATGCCGTGCATTACAAGTCCTTGAAGTCCCATTACGATATGAGAATCAGTGTGTTGCAACTCAAAGTGCTTTACATATGTGATTAAAATAAAACCAAAGACGGAGAAGCAACTAACATACAAATCAAAGAAATTATAAAAAGACATAATAAATCTAAGCAAAAATAAATAAGCGAAATAAAGCTACATAAACAAATAAAAATAAACAAAAATGGCTAAAATACAATAAAATACAAAGTAAAATATAAATAAAATATAAATTAATATAAATAAAATATAAAAGAATAAAAGATTACAGTATAAGCTCATAAAAGCTTGAAACAATTAATATCATATTTTATGGATATAGCAAAAAATGGCGAGATAAAAAGAAATAAATAACATAGGTGGTAAAAGAATACAAATTAATAAAAATGAAGCATAATAAAATATTTTAAACTGCTTAAAATGCCTAGAAGCCTCTTCATTAGTGTTAAGCTGTGTTAAGCTCATTAGTGTTAAGCTAAGTGTTAAGCTACTCAGTTTCTCCAATGTCTTCTGGCAGTGTGATCCACAGGTTTGGAGCATAATCGCCATAAGCTGCCTCACCGCTATATTTATGTACGAATTTATATTTATGTATATTTATAGAATACACAGAAGGCTAGAACTGCTCATAACGGGGCTCCACACTTCTCTGGTGTTTATGGGTGAGTAACTTAGAGTGCATAAGCACATTGTGAAGAATGTTGATGGAACAAAGCTCGGTTTTATGAGGAGACAAGAGACAGCCAAGGATGACTGTGGGAATCACCGCGAATATGCTCGGTGCAGAGAGGACAGTTAATCTAAGTTACGTCTGACAGTACTATCATGTAGGCAAATAAAACAACACAAACAGAGATAAGGACGCCATAAATCAAAGTAACGGGAAGAAGCAAGATGATTGCTGACTAATGGCGGCTTTCCAGCTGGTGTGTGAGCTTTTTGGCAAGGACCACTCACAGTCCAGCAAGGGACTTGACGCCAAAAACATCACAAAAATATATCACCAAACGCAGAGACTGTAATATCATAACTATTATATATTCTTGGCCAAGAGGCGGTATCGTAGCCAGGGAGGTTTAGGAGAAGTGGGATTATTCTGGGTGAAGTTTTGAATCAGGTGCATATTGTAATAGCCAAGAGACGTAGGTTCATATTCTGAAGACTATAGGTTCAGGTCACAGAAGGGGCCTTTGTATAGTCAAATCACTTCAGTGAAATAACCTGCGGCTCATGCAGAGAAAAATATTTAAGTAATTTTCCTTCTGGGCCCAGTACATTATTACATAGCATATTATTACAAAAATTATATAGTTTCCTGATATAGGATGTAAAAGCTAATGAATAACCCCATATGTAATAAGGCCAACGTTAGCGCACCTTTACAAAGGCACCAGTTCCCACAGGTAAGGAAAACAATGTATGCTGTTAGGCTTTCAATAACAATAAACATTGTTAAACTCCCTAGATAATGGTATATGTCTGTTATGTTTCTTATTGACAGTGTAAAATTCTGTAAAATTGCACTTATAGAAACCACATAAAGATGCTATATCAACATGACGTAATGTTTGTCACGGAATTTAATGATCTTGTGGTGACCAGTAGTCATTCTCCAATTACGATGGGGGTGTGTTTGCTCTCGTCAAGATCTCTCGTCAAGGTAGTACATCTTATGGTGCATTGTGGGAAATGCAGAGGGTGCATCGCCAGAACATGAAATCCCAATCATCCCTGGAACCCATTTTTACTGCACGATGATTTAAATCTTTACAGCTCAACCTGCAAAATTAATTTGCAGGTTTTGTCTGATTGGGATCAGTGCAATGAAAGTCATGCTAGAAAAAAAAGGTGATAATTACACCGCCACCACATTAAAATAAGGTTCAGCTGGGCTGACAGCCAAATGAACTACACACAGATTTAACAGAATAAGAACTAAAGTCTTGTCTGAGCACTATCAAAAAATCAGCCTGCACTTCATTCCTGTTCTATGACTTTCAGCTGTGAACCCAGTTGAAACTTTTACTATTTAATTCTGGAATGAGAAGTGGTTGTATAATCAGTTTAAATTTATAACCAATTTTGGTCATAAACATTATGCAGTGAAGGTTCACTGAACAATGTTGTGGCAATAATAAGAGTCTGACCAATAAAATACCATATCTATTGCATGCAATGAGTGCTGACCGAAAAGTTCATATCTAGCTTTTCAATACATACAGTACAAGCAAAACGAAAATAATCACTAGTTAATAACGTTTGCATCTTAGAGAAATTGGAAAAATGTTTACTTCATTTTCCAAAACTAATTAATGTTCATACCAGCATTTATTTTTAATTTCACTATAATTGATCAACAATAATACAAGAAGTTTCAAATTCAGCTTTTTTATAAAAGAGGTAGGAAATAGTAAGACGGTGTATCTATTTTTGTATACATCAATTTAGATGAATTTTCATCTGTAAAGGCTGTTTACTGTTCATTAAAAAGGCAGTTGGTCTAATGCTGAACCCACCACAGGACAATTTCATGAAATTTAATGACAGGATCGTTAAACTGAGATAAAAAAAGCGATTTTACCACAATGGAGACAGTGATAGGTAATAAATCATACATTGTTTTGCTGCAAGACTCTGCAAATGTCATTAGCCTGTTGGTTTAGAGAACCAAAGTGTTTTTAACGCTGCCTTGATAAATAACAGATAAGATTTTGCTGCTGGAGTTTAATTAAATTAAGCCTATAAATTATTTTGGGCAACATTAAGGCAGTTTTCATTTGGAGGGAGATTGTTCTTAATGATGAGGGCTGTTGAAGTAAGTAAGAACACTGAACTTGCATGTCTATAGGGTACAAGGGATACTGGAGGATGCACACAATGCTAGCAATAAAATGGCCTAGATGGATAAACAGCAGTCATGCAGAGTTCGTTTACTAAAAATACCATAATAGGCCATCTGGCAGTCCAAAGCCTACAATTCAGAACTTACTAGAATTATTAAGCTCAGCCCCAACTAAGTGAACAGAAAAGAATTATAGTATATTACGCACATCAAAACCAGAAATAAAAAAAAATATCTCAAAGATCTTGCTAGTGCCTTTGTGATATGTTAGATTCAGGTTTCAAAAAGGTAATTAAAATCCTGCAATGACATCATACACAGTGAAAAGGCTCCTCACTCCACAGGCTATGGCTGGAGTGGGATTTTAGTATATTAAATATTAAGAGCTGGGTGTTCGTGCTTTAAATGGACAGGGATAGAGCTGTGGGACCCCAATGAACTTGTAATGACAGTTATGTCACACCCCAAAAGTCATATTTGATTGGTCCTTTTTTTGGGACAGAAGCTCAGCGGGAAAACCCAGTAGTCTGATTGGTCAGGCATTTAATGCTGTTTAGTAACTGGCTAGTGCCACACAGGTCACGCCTCCATAGAACATTACTACAGCGATGTAGGAGTAAGTAATACTGGGACAAACCTGGATATGCAATGTCAATAGGCCCTGTGAATTTCGCTGGCCAATGGGATATGTAGCCCAACTAGTAATATATCTGAAAATGTCAGGTTTAGGTTGCAAAGCTACTCTTCAAAACTTTCATTTCTTGTCACTTCCAAGATGGGATTCATATCAGCAGACCAGTGGGGGGTAGTAATGCAGATCAATGGAGTGAGCAGAGAGCTGGAGTGAACTTTATACAATTATGTATGTTGCTTAAAAAAACACACTTGAAGCTGATAATTCTGAAAGGGGATGAACTGGGATAAAGCATCAAGTAATAAAATTAACCGGGATTCTGATGTAAAGAACCTGTCTGAAGATGTGTGGGAAAAGTACATACAGACACCACGTGCGCACACACTTTTGTAATTATATCTTTGTGGGGACTCTCCATTCATTTCTATCGGGAAAACTCTAATTCCAACATGACGACCTTAACCCCACCTGTCACGTCGAGGGCAAGGATGGAGGCAAAGGCAGGGGTCGGGGAAAATCAAAAGGGGTTTTATTAGAGGAAACTATGACACGGACAGGGCAAATGAAACGGACCACAAGGGGTATAAATGGGGAGGGGAGTATCAGGCAGGAAGACAGGGCACACTCAGGAAGACAGGGCACGCTCAGGAAGACAGGGCACATATCTTTCGCTCTAAGTGGCTCAGAAAATAACCAAATGTTTACGTATCTATCTATCTATCTATCTATCTATCTGATTACTACTGATTACAATAACAATAATAACCTCAATTATTTTTTTTTTTACTATCATCATCACCATCATTAACATTAATAGTAATAATAATATTATTATTATGGATTCTACTGTGAAACAGGATCTGTGAAATGATTGCTGCATAAAGACTTGATTCATACAGGGGCAAAAAGAGCGCAGCCGTAAGCTTATTGATAGCCGATGCTGACGACTCTGCTTGCCTCTGAAGCCTCTATCAAATAAAGAGCTGACGTCCACAGGACCATGCGGCAGGTCAATGAGCTGCGAGTTTAGCACAAGTGGACTGGAGGATGTGGGGGGCTGGGGGGTAGTTGGTAGTGGTGGCAGTACGGGGGCGGGGGTTGGGGGGGTGCTTCGTCCAGAAGACCCCCGATCAGCATTCATCAGGCATACCTAGTTTAGAGTCACGCAACATCGGAGTGTGTTACTGCATTAATGGGAATCGTAAGCACAGCCAGACCTGTGGTGCTGTTGTCGCCACCTCTACTGCGATCCGTATTATCAATGCTGCGATTCCTTTCCCGAACGTAATCATTTGCGAAGGCAACAGCAGAACTGGTGCCGGCAGAACCACGCGATTGGCGACCGTGATAATTACGTGAGGTTGGCGAATCCTGCACTCTGGGGAGCCGGTGAGTATAATGCAAATGTGCTGAGATGATATGACGGAGAGTGTGCGATGTAATCATGCTCGAGATAATGGAAAAACACACGACCCCTTGACTTCCCTGTGCAGTGAGCAGGCAAGCCCATCAGGGAATGAATCTGGAGCCGCTCAGAGCAGGAGGAATAAGACTACAGCCGGTTTAGAGCAATTTTGTGTGGGAAAATGATTTGGTGCAGATTATCCCTGACATGTCTGTGCTTTGAGTGCACTTCTCCAGGAAGGTCAGTGAAGGCCTGTAATAGATACTCTTGGTATATAGCTTTGGGATGACGCAAGACGGCATTGTTATATATTTTTTTTGTTTAAGGTGTCCTGGTAAGAAAAGGGCACCTTAAATGTCAGGCCATCACAGGGCACACACACTAAGGGCAATCTGAGAGACACTGATTCACCTAACTGCATTATGTTTTTGGATTGCTGGGAGTGTATAGAATATGCTTGCGAGAGCCTTACTTACATACACATGTTCTGAATGCCGAACAAAAAATGATTGTTTCTGAGAGACAACCAGTCAGATTGTAGAGGAGTCCAAGCAACTAGAGGAGCCAACCAATCAGATGTCTTGGTCCCACCTCCTCTAGTTGCTTAGACCCACCTTCTGTACAATCTTATTGGTTATCTCTCTGAACCAATCATTTTTTGTTCTGCCTTCAGAACAATTTTGTTTGAAAAATTCCCATGAGCCTAGAATATACGGAGGAACCCAGGGAGAACATAAAAATCCAAGGGTGGGATTTGAGCCCCCAACAGTGGAAATGTGAGACCACAAAACACTATAAAAAATATAACTGGGAATCGTAAGCACAGCCATTTCAACGTAAAGAACACCACTCGGCCAAAAAATACTGAACACAAGCTTATTTAACCTAATTTCAAATAACGATAGTATGTAAATCTCTTTAATTAACTGGAAACTGACTCATTGGTGTGGCTCCCGTTGGCAAAGGCCAGAAGCAACAGAAATGACTGATTGTATGTAGTTTTGTATTCGCGCTCCATCAAACGCTAAACGTGGCCACGATTTCCACTGTTCGGAATTCTTTTGCGCTATGATTGGATATTGTTACCCCAAACCAAATTACCATGGAGATACTTTTTGTCCTTTGGATAATTACAGTTATTTCACTTCAAAAAAATCTACAAAGGAGCCTGTTGGGAACATGTTAGCCAGGGGACAATCAGTCCCAAATTCAGCAGACCGCCGAACATCAGTCCGAGCTTATTGTACCTTTCCAGTAATTGCTATTCACAGGTACGAGTAAATCGCAGTGGGTCAGGGACAAATTAATATACAAAAAGTCCACTGTGTTTCACAAGATAAATTAGAGGATCATAGAGCTGTGATACACTCTGATCTTTCTTTTATGCTTTATATTTTATGTTACATATAAAACTTACAGTGTCGTGTTTTTACCTCTTAAAAATGACATTTTCCTTTTCTAAAAGATAAAAAGGGCAAAGGAGAATTATGGCTAGTAAAATTATATTATATGTTACATCTGTGCCTTATGATCAGGTACCGCGCACAGTGTTGTCTTTCCCACGAAAAGCCTTGCATAATGGTCCTTAGTAATATTTCTGAGCATCACCTCACCTCGTACCCATAAATTACCCCGCGGAAGGTGAATGTAAAAAACAAGCTTCAAATAACGCTGCTTCTGAAGCATGCCTAAATATCATTAAAGCCAATGTTTTTGCCCAGTTTGTCCACTTTCCACGTTGCAGTTTGTACCAGTTACACACCCACACTTTATTAAATGTAAATAAACTGGTCCAGCTCATCCACGTTTAGACCATCCCTTCCTAGTAAAATGCTTCCTGTTGTAATCTGCATTTTAATGCCGTTCCAAGTCTGATGTATATTGAGTACATCTTTTAGAAAATATATTTCATCTCTTTCCTACTCAGCATTGATCTAAATCCACCCGGCAAGCTGCTCATAATTAATTAATATTGAGAGTAACTTAAATTTTATTCCATGATTCTAGTTTTATTACTTTATCATTTTGTTCTGAGTAGTATATACAGACAGTCCCCGGGTCACGATGGTCCGTGTTACGATATTTCAGACTTTACGATGGGTAAATGTTTTTCAGGTTCAGTACATTATTCAATAAATTACATGAAATATGAAACATTCTATTATAAAACAGGCTTTGTGCTATGATGTTTGTTAGGTTATGTGTGCTGTATAAAAATGCATTTTCGGCTTAAGATATTTTCGTGTCACAGTAGGTTTGTCGGAACGTAACCGCATCGAAACCGGGGGAAGGCTGTATTTCTGTTTTTTGTATATTGTTTTATTCTTTATAATTGCTGTAAAATTGCCTTTGAAATATAACTGAGTAACTAAATGCACTAAAATGCATTGATATGCATTAATTAAGCAAATTTGGATTGTGTTGTGGCATCTTAAAACTGTCAAAACTGCCACCTGCCGTAAAAATCATAACGTTTGCATCATCAAATCAATTAAATGAACAAGCACTTCACAACATGCTCTGGGTGTAGCTGCGATTTTATTTTTCCTTTGGATTCATTCAGATTTGCAGCAAGGGACAGAAGCTTAAGGCTAGATTATAGGGTGATGCACACACACACGCGCGCGCACACACACACACACACACGTGCAGTGTTTAATCAGCCACAGCGCAGCTGTGCTGTTCGCCGTGTTAATATGGAGAATAAGCAATGGTGCATTACAGACAAGTTGCAAACAAGAGTTAGAGGAGGGTATCGCTTCAAATTCAGCCAGAAAATGATGCCATTCAGTTCTTATTTTATACATGCAATTTTTCCTTCATTATTGGTAAAAGTGGTATGAGAGTGTCATGTGTATATCAACACACTGGTCAGGAAACCTGAACTGTATAGATCATGCATTTCTCACTATATCCCTGATTTTCCTTTTCTTAAGGAGTGGTATGAAGCATTCATAAATGAATGCTTTACAACGGTCACTACCGGACATCACACCATTTTGTGTCAATAGCACCATAATTATCTGTTATTTTCAGACAACCAAATTGCTTATCTGGTGTTTCTTACATTTCTAATGAATTTGCTACTGGGCATTTAATTCATACGAGAACATGGAATAAAATGACCGCTAGCCTGTCAAACATTGTTACGGCTCATGCGAGTCATTTCTGCTCTGTGGCTCTGTGTGCTATGGAAACCTGGCCCTCTGGAGGGCGCTGTTCATTTTTAGCTGAGGCATTGGCCCAAATGGAAACAAGCCTCCACTGATGGGTGATATGACATGTCCAGTGATTCCTACAGCCCAGACTTTGGTTATGCAGTTAATTTCCCCACCAAGGCAGGAAAATCACGGGGCCGTAACACTTTTACCACATTCTAGTCATCTCACAGTGTGCTGGGCCACTGACTCCTTTATGATATATGGTATAAAATTAGTTTTTATCTGTTTTAAAGTTCTGCAATTCCTGTCCTAAACGTCCCTTCAGATCCAATTCCTATGACTTTGTGAATCCCTTGCTGAGAAACTCTCAATCATGTTTAAGTGGGGGTCATAAGAGTGGCCATAATTCATGCCAATAGACCAACCTTATTAGCCAATTATATGTTTTGAATAGGTGAGTGACAGGGAGGGGGCAATCTGAAGGCCAATCAGCTTTCATCTGGGGTCAGTGCTCTTGTGGCCCCGCCCCTGTACACACCCCTGAGTCGGAGGAACAGAAAGTGGAGGAGAAAGGAGAAAAAGGGGAAATCATACTTAGTTTATATAACAAAGCATGGGATAAAGCTTACACGAGTGCTCCAGGATTCATGTTTCAAATAGAGACCGACTATTAGTCATTCTCCTAATTTAGGCACACCTTCTCATTTCCTCTCTCATAGGGAAGTAGCACTAAGCAAGATATTATGTCCTGTCTGGAGCTGAACTATTCCTGAATAAGGAATGCTGAACGCTAAGCTATGTAGCCTTTAATTTTCCTATCTATTTCTGGTAAAGAGTGTCCTGAGTTTCCTCATTATTTGTGACAGTGGCCTCCAGCGAAGTAGACCAGAATGTAAATTGTTTTCGATATGTGGAAAGCCTCATAAATCCTTTCGCGGCATCACAGGCTATATTGAGAGACTTATTAAACCGCTACGTCCAATTTATTCAACCTACTCCAATAATGAAGCGTAATGGGATTCTGGGAAATAGTGATGAAGAAACAAGTAAGGTATAATTTAGATGGAAAAAGAACACGCCATCGCATTAATCATATAAAATTTATGGGTGTTAATTATAACCTTTGCAATTTACGTGTAAAATAATTAGCCAGGACATCGAATCAGATTTGGCACGATAACTGGCGGGTACCCCTGAGTACAGCGTCCTGCGACATTCTCACCTGGCCTTTCAGTGTCCGGACACAATGATCTCGCACATATTTTGCCATGCAGTCCTGTGCCGGATGGGATATCGGCACTGAGAACATTATGTTAACTGCGGATGTACAAAGCACCGCCTAGCTGCTAGTTTCGATATTAAAGCTGTGAATTACATCTGCAACTTCATTAAAATCCCTGCCTGAAAGGAAATCGATAGATTCAGATGTGGAATATATAGCTCAGACCTGTATTTTCATACCCCGGGCTCTCCCCCTCCCCCTCATCTCACCCTCTGAAACCTCTCTAAGGAGATGTAATCAAGACTTTGACCTTGAACAAATGTCAGCCTCGTACTGCATCAGATTAATTCATATGCAAACTGGTCCTTCTCTTCCTTCACCTCTGGCACCCTCTTGGGACAGAGGACAAGTGGGAGCAGAGGATCACTCTTGTCGACTGGCACGCCCCCAGGTCATATGACCATCGGAGTTATCCCTGCAGAGATAACCTTTGCAGGGCCACGGCACATACTCACATAGATCCCACGGGGGCGCTGTGCAGACCTCTTTAATTCCGTCATTCAGGCTCTACCCTTCAGATGACAATGAAAAATGACATGGTGGCCACCCGGCCACTTCTTATTCAGCGATGCAATCAGTCACAGACCCCTGCAATAGTCCCAGTGGGGAGCTGCGTGGCTCGCCCCCTGGTGGAAGTGCTGCGAAGGTGTCGCTTCGGTTAATCAGCATTTTATCTCTCCCTTAACCGGACTGGGGGATGCCAGAAAGCTCGGGGCTGGTTGGTCATTTAAATGTTAATATCCAATATTTACCAAGCAAAGAGAATGGTTACCCGGGGGGGGGGGGGGTAGCAGACAGCAGGAGTTAATGAACAACATCAGTGCAGGAACATGGTATATGACACTCATGAAAACATCATGAAGACATTAAAGAATATTATTTGTCTTAATAATTGACCATCAGAAGCTAATTAAATAGGCGAGGGAGGTAATCATGACTAAATTTAATGCTGGAGAAGTGGCTTAGTTTTAGTGAAATGTAACTGAAAGAACTAAAATTTACTATTAAGCCCCAATACAAACATACTGTTGGGATGACATTGATTCCTCCTTTACCACTCATTGCCTTGTTTGGGGGGGGTGGGTAGCAGGGAAATATGGTACAGTCAGATGTCAGATCTAAACACGTAAAATTGCTATTCTGTTTTTGTTAACGTGCTAACACTGGCTGCAGTGTGGATTTGGGCAGAAACATTTTTTTTCCATGGCTTCTGCCATTAAGGGCACAGTGGGAGGTCCCTTGATTTCCAGAAGCAGGAAAGGGCGGGGCCAACCAGCAGCCTGGCTGATGAGCAGGAAGTTTTGATCTGCACGAAGGAGGTCCCTCAGTGGGCCACAGAGGTGGTGGTCTTCCTGCAAACTTCAGGAGCTACAGACCCATGGCCCTGCAGAGACAAGTGTAAACAATGGATAAAGCCCACAACTTCTGAGCAGCGTGTGCTACAAAAAGGCAGAATATACAGGGTGTGTCATACTTTGAAGAATCCCACGTTATCAGTGCTAATAGGCGGGAATGTCATGTAAATATTACAGCAAATCATACTGTGCTATTGCATGCTAATAGGGCCATGCTAAGGGGCTGCATAAAAGATGGAGTGGAGTGAAGCGTAATAGACCTCACTGATAGGGGGCAAAGGACGATGTCATACATAACAGGAGTTGAGTGAACTACAGCATACAGTACTGATAGCAGCCATTGTCATGCAGATAAACAGGAAAAGCAGAAGCATAACAAACATTCTTTTTTGTTAGGGCACATAATGAGTATATTAACTCTCAATAAAATCTCAATACCCTTATATAAAATAAACATAGCTATTCTGTTTCATCATTTTTGCATCATTACTACATATTGCCGTTGCATAATTTTTTTTTGCTGTAGTAATTAAAACTGTTAGCCTACACATATACCTTTTTAAAAGTCTTTTAACACATTGTTACCTACAGCATTGTTATAGAAGGGTTTAGCCAGACAGCACTTAAAATGGCAAAAATGGTGAATCGTGAGTACAGCAAAGGTAGTAACACCCATTAAGATGGACTGAAAAGCAATTAACACAATGCGATATGTAAGGTTAGTGTAAAAAATAAAGCGAGGAGGAAACACAGGAGAAGTGGAACCAGAAGAAATCTGGGTGTTTAGGCTTCTGAGGCAGGCTGACTTCATGTGAGTGTACAAAGAGGTGCGCGAGTGCCGTGTGAGACAAAGCGTGTTGACGTTTCCTTCGGAGCCTGGGAATTTGGCAGAGGGTGGGGGTGAGCTAGGGGAGACAGTCACAAAGGCAGGCCGTTAGTACACGGCCAGGAATACGACAGAGACAAAGCTGGTGAGCTTCAGTTATCATCATCATCAAAGCGGTCGCAGTGAGTGAAGAAGACCAAGAGAAAAGCGGGAGTGGGAGGTGAGAAAGGCTCCTTTTGGGGCCTGCGAGTGGGTGGGGGCGGCGTCACATGATACCTCTTTGGTCTCAGAGAGACGAGAGTGCTCGGAGAGCTGATTCAAGTTTGGTGAAGATACAGAGAGGCATTGTGGGTATTCAGCAGGATGAAAAGCAACTAAATCTGGGTCATCTTCTCACTGTATAGTTCGCGTAAGCTGATTTCATTTCCTGCGCCGAATGTCGTCCAAAGGACGTGTCATCTCTGTGGGTCTGTGTGTGCCCCCACATCCACCGAGCTCAGCAGCCCTGGTTCAGACTCACACCTCACAGACTCCGCCAGTATCATAATACAGACAAATAAAAAACTGCTAATAAAAAGACACACAACAGCAAAAAAGAGCAAACCAGTTTCTACTGGGGTTGCAAACTAATTTATTCCCTTCATCATAAGCGCAGATGAACATTATGTCACATCATCCAGCACATTGTATGAACCGCTGTTGACAAATTCTGCCTGAAAATTCTCCTCATTCATTTCTTAAACGTCAAGAGCAGCTGTCATGGAGTGTTGCAGTAAAAAAAGCCAAATGCTTTAAACTTATTCTTTACAGATTCTCTATGTACATAAGAGGAGCAGATATTATTAGCCCAGGCCTGAGGAATACAGCTGGGATCCTTTTCTGTGAGCTGCAGTTCAGGTTGACGGCATGACAGGTGGGCCAGTGCTCGCGAAGACCGCAGTGTCATCTCAGAAGGTCTATCTGGGCTTACGCCTCATCTCACATCATCGAATGGCGGCCCGGGTGAAGCGGCGAGGCCGTGACCTCCGAGGAGAAGGCTTTGAAGCTTAATCTGTGGTCTTCAGACATCCAGGTGCAAAGAATGGATCCAGAAAGGTGCTCCAGCCATCTGTGTCGATTCTGAAGAGGGCTTTCTGCAGTGGGGCAGCGTTCCAGTTACTTATTCAAGGGATTATGCTCTCAATTTTGCTCTAATTCCAGCTATCACCCATGGCCCAGCTGCCCGTGGAAAGTGCAACTGATAAATATTTATGACCTCCATTCAGCGAGACTGATCTGGCAAAAGTCAACATACAGGTGTCTTCTAATGCAGCTTTTCCACCATTGTTCTGAACAGTAATGGGGCCGAGGCGGGCTGGATTGAATCATTTTTTACAGAACAATCAGAGAGTCAGACCAGGGCAATAACTATACATTGATGACATAGTAGAAAGAAACGGATGGTCACAGGGCTAATTTAAATGATTAGTTGCCATAGCAACGACTAATTGCACTAAGTTGAAGCACACAGGCATGAATGTTAAATATTTCATGGAGTGGTGTTTGTCTACAAACTTCTGGATGTGACTTATCTCTTTGCATAGCTCCTGCTTATTTATTAAGTCAGGGGCAGAATGAACATGACCACCACAGGCTTGTAGTGATGTATTTGACTAGTTGATTGTTGAATATTAATGACACACTAAAATGTCATTAAAAATCTATGACACTTTCATTCATTGTATTACCTAATATACCTAACTGTACCGAGCTGTAAAAATGACACTTTTTGTTTTCACAGCTCCTAAAATCGAAAAGTCCAAACACACTAAATATAGTGGTTTAGTGAGATAACCTTGCGTATTGCTTATTTGGCTGTGTTCATCTGCAAATCTTTTTTTTTCCATGCCATTCTGAAGGTCCCTGATTATTTTCCGGCAGCTATCCTGTTTCTCAGCCCCCAGTATGAAAAATCCACCATCAAGAAGCAAAGGTTTTAATCTTTGATGTATTGATGCTACTGTCACATCAAGGAAAACATCTTCATAGCCAAATTCAAGGCAGATTTTTTCCATAGAAGGAAGTGTGCAGGATTCATTGAAATTTTCACGAAACTCCTGAATTTCACGTTTCTGCAACATTTTTCTTATAAATCTTACAATATGGCCTCAGAAGATAACAGGTAAAGCTGGACACTAAATGGCCATTTTATTAGGTAGGTCTACATCTAGCTGGTACTGGGTAGGACCCACTTTTTTCTTCAGAACTGCTTCAAGAACAAAGCTGTGCACTCAGAGATACCATCCTGCACACCACTGCTGTACTCAGCTGTTATTTTGGCACTTGTGTTCTTCCTGTTATATTTAACGAGTCTGGCTATCCTCTTCTGACCTCGCTCATTAACAAAGTGTTTTCACCCACAGAACTGCTACAGACTGGAAGTTTTTCATTTATTTATTTATATTTTGTAAACTCTACACACTGTATTGCATCAAAATCCCTGGCGGGAGGCTGATTCAGGGAGGCTGGATCCACCACGTCTGGCACCAGCAGGCACACCACCTTTTAAATCGTTTACATCTAATGCTTAGCAGGACAGTAAGTGAGCCTCTTGAGCCTGTCTGCTCGCTCTGTGTATTCAGTTGCAGCCACATGATTGGCTGTTTGGAGGCCCAAGCTGTTTGTGTTAACAAGCATGTCTACCTAATAAACGGAGTGTACATGGCATAGGGCAGAAAACCTGGCGTAGTTCCCTGTTGCCGCCACCCTTCAAAATCAATTCCAAAATCAGTCTGTCGTGACATTTTATCCCAATTATCATTCAAAGCAGTCAGCAATGCTGAAAAAAAGAAAAATCAGAGTCTGAATAGAGGAGAAAGCACTCTTCTTGCCTTGTAATGAATTCTGTGTTAATTACAAATTTTCCAGAAGAAGCTACTTATCTTTTCATAACTGCCGCTTGCCTTCCATTGAGACGTGCGCTTAATGCTCTCGACATCGATTGTGTCTTGAATGTAATTTCATCAGTGCGGTACACATGTTTTCCCTGCGGGAGGCTGGCCTGTGTTTTTATTTATTTGTCTATATATCTATCTACACCACTGACAAAGTGGCTAAATTGTCCCGGACAAAAGGTCACATGCTTCCTGTGTTTTCCCTCACATGCCCCATTGGGGTTAATCTTAAAACCAGGTGATCCGGAGAAGCAGCAGATTGACCACAGTGGCGTGCCACGGCACATAACCCGTATTTACCCTGTCCGTAAGCAGCCCCCTTCTCTTCTGAGGAAAAACAAACTGAAAATTGATCGAATTGGGAACCAGTACTGTGTGAATCAATCTTAAAAGTCAAGCCATTTATAAATATCTCACCATATCCGAGTTTCTTATTGCAGTCTAACAAAAAAAGAATAGAAGTAAAAACAACATCAAACCCTCTGAATTTCCTCCCTTTGCTGATGGGATCTGGGATCTTGTATCTGTAAAAGCCTCACCTTCAAAGCCCTGAAAAAAAGGTAAACATTTAATCTTTTTCACTGTTTTTTGTGAACATTTTAATATGGGGCTTTGGGTGTAGTTTTTCAGGATTAACATTACATACACACGGATTATATGAAGATATTATATAAGGCTGGGTAGGTGTCGAGCATCTGTTGGTCCGACAAGTCAGATCCACAGCTATGTAGCCTATCTGCAGCATGGATCCATGCACTGCCACATATTTCTCCCTTGATCATTCAAATTATCTGCCATCTGTCTCACAGGAGCCCTTATGTTGGTTTGTACCACACTGGATAGCCTACATTCACATCTCACGCTGATGATTCCTGGCTGCCCAACACCCTGTCCGCAGTTCATGGTTTTTCCCTCTTCAGATCGCTCTCAGTAGGTCCTCACCGCGGCTGACCCCACAAGCCTTGCCGTTTTGGATATGCTCTAACCCAGTCGTTTGGCTGTAATGATCTGGCTCTTGTCAAAGTCACTCAGATTGTCCTCCCCGCTCGTTTCATTCAGTATGTGGACTATGAGTGCTGAATGTTAATCTACCATGTCATATATCCCAGACCTTGAGACACACCATTTTTACTTGATAGTGAACATTATTTGCATGGGGGTGGTCATAATCTTTTGGCCATTTGGTGTGTGTGTGTGTGTGTGTGTGTGTTTGTGGTCCAGGTATACCTTATGTTTTGGGGACCAAATGTCCCCACAATGTCATAAGAACCTGTCATTTTGAGGTTGTGGGGACCCTTTTTTGGATTTGGTTTGCAGTTTTTGTTTTCTGACAGCTCACACAAATCACGAATTGAATTATCGGAAGAATTACTGGAGAAAAGTTTTCTTCTGTTGGCAAAATTGTAAACTATATTTTGAAATATTAAATATTAAGTGATCTTTTCTTACTTACAAATCCAGCATACATGTCCTAATTTGGCGTGAAATTAACCACGTAATCAGTGACTGACTTCATTTGAATACGAGGGCTTTCCACCTCAGGAGTTACGTTTAGATGATTTTGACAGCTGCTTCACAGACAAAGGCAAGGGTTTCTGTTTTTGATGTCTAGTAACGTGGGCAGACCTGACATTGACATGAGCTGAGTGAATGTGTATAGTGTTCCTTGATGTGCAAGGTGAATATGCAAAAAGCCGTTTCGATTTTTAAAAAGCACTTTTACAGAGACGGCACCTAATGACGCACATATGTAGCCCAGACACTGAACCTTAAAATGAGCATTATGTTGCAAAACAAAATCCAGTACAACACTGTACACCTATAGACACTCTTTAACATTAGTTTGCAGACACCAAAGCACCTGTTAAAATTATCCTGACGTTAATTTCCTTATTATCTGCATTATTTATATACACAATCCTCATTTTACCAAAGGCGCTACCAGCTTTGATGGCTGGTTTGTTATTATTTTTAAGTGTCTGAAACAGATGAATTATTTGCCTGCCACATCTTGGGCTGTGAATTACATTTGACTGAGAAGGGAATGCTTCCGCTACCCGCGAGCGCAGAATTTGGCATTTGCAAATCAATCCGCAGGAAACAGTTACGCTCTCAAATCATGACCGATGATGCACCACTTGGGTGCCCATAGTATTTCCAGGGTTTTCACATTTCATACATTTTCTCCAAAGGTTACAACTGACATGCCAGCACCTTGAAGCATGAGGTTATGTCCCCCCCCCACAAATCATGTGACCTTTAACACTCTGCATGAGTTTATTATTTTTCAAAGTGAATGCTTTAAACTGCAACTGTTCTCGTCAGCAAAGGATGATGATGTGTGATGTCAGTCAGTTGTCCAGAATGATGCCCAGCCATCATGTTTTCTAAAACAAAGAACCAACAAATGAAAAGCAAACAAATGTTTGATTGCGGAGTATTCAGTTCTTTTGTAATTTTTTTTTTTGCTTCGAGGTCTTTCAGTGGATCTTTTTCAAGTATCAGTCGAGGTGTGTGACTGTAACAAATTAATGTCAGTTGAAAAGAAACTGAAAATTTATTCCTGTCTTTCCGGTCACAATCAATCTATGAAACACATAACATAATATAACACAACACAACACAACACCACATAACATATAACATACACAACACAACATATTTGTATTTGAATTCATCTATGTTGTTCTGGTCACCATCAATCTATGAACATCATATAACATAGCATATTATAACAAAACATAACATAGAATATCACAACATAAAAAAAATATTTATTTTATATTTCAATTGGGGTCTCCAACTCCGGTTCTGGAGAGCTACAGTCCAGTAGGTTTTCTATCCTGCCTGGTTTCTGATGGGCAACATCTGTTCCTGGTATTTACCTGAAAACAGGTGCGGCTAATCAGAAGCCAGGTAGGATAGAAAACCTTCTGGATAGTAACTCTCCAGGACTGGAGTTGGAGACTCCTGATTTAGATTATTCTAGCTATGGAGATTGCGTATTGATTTCTTGATTAATCAAAGTGATGCTTAATTAGACAACTGAGGCTGTTTGATCCTTGATGTCTTTTCAGTGTAGCACGGCTGTAAAGGAACCCTGGCGGCAAACGAAGCTTTACTCACAACCCATTTTTTTTCTCATGTTTGTTCAGTCATGTGAGTTCGACCTATTCACCGCCCTCCGAAAAGATTTTCGCCAATCAATTTCACTCAGTTCAAGATCAGCCGAACAAGAGCGTATTGAAAAAGCAATCACGGGAAATTCTTTCAGAGTGACAAAAAACCCAGTGGAAAAGATTAGAGGTGAAAAAAATTATATGTTAGAAAGGGAATCCATAACAAAGTCTACTCCCATACAAGAAATCCAGGCGATCGATGCTAAATGAATGTCGGACGGAGTGCATCAATCAAGCCCAAAAAGAAAGAAAAACAATCCTAAATAAAATGCCCTTTTACCCCATTTTATTTTGATAATAATTTTGATATTTGTTTTTCAGGTGAGAGATACCATGCACATTAAAAATGAGTTGCAGCATGTCCTTGGACTGGAAAAGCAGCCAGACAGTCTTATACTTCTGAACTCGCTCTGGCAGTAGGTTCTCCTGTTTGTTCTCATCTCTGATGAAACAGGCTTCTTCACATCAGCCATTACGAGCTTTATAAAACACTACTAAAACTCTGGGTCCCTTGTCGGGTAACGGAAGATAACGCAGATACTCTGGTATTCAGCCGGCTTGAGCTGTCGCTGACATCTCGGGGCCTGCCAGACAGCCCACGGAGCTGGGGAGTCCGTCTGTGTCTCCTTTCACCTTGAGATGGTCGGGTAGCTTAATGACGGGAGGAGGGGACGAAACGCGGAGCCCCAGCAGGCTTCTCCACCAGGACACCTGGATTTGACACCTGACAGCTCCTCGTATGGTTTGTATTCCTTAACTTTGAAATGTTTGACTGTTTCACCTGCCAGTGGAGTCAGTCAATTATAAGGCCCCAAACCCCCATCTGAAGTGTGTTTAGAATTACACTTTCTATTGAATATCTTCTTTGCATCAGTAGTGCAGTATTCTTTCTCTTATATATACAGACAATAAATAGACCTTTGAATTTAAATGATTAAGTTGCCCCCCCATATGAAATTGTCCGCTATGCCATTGTATATAAATGCTGTATGTTTATTGTTTCTACTGTATAAGTATTTATTTTATGTTATGTTTTATTGTTATATTATATATAGTATGTTGGTAAGTATGTACAGGGCTGGACTGGTCATGTGGCGTACTAGTCATTTCTCTGGTGGGCTGACGGGTATGTGGGGATCTCCCCCCTTGGCAAAATTTACCATAGAGGACCCTAAAGTCTTAGGCAGATTTTTAATCCCAGTCCAGCCCTAAGTGTGTTCGTATGAATGTATGCAAATTATTTATGTAATTTACTGCTACTAAATTTTATTGTACTTGTGTAAACCACTTGCTTAATAACAAATTATAGTCTTGATTTTGTGACAGAATTTTTATCGCTCAGCCTGGGTTGCATGCTCATGGTACTGTTTGGCGTGGCACCCTATGGGTTGGGAAGCATTATAGAAACAATATTATCCGGGTATCATGTGGCAATGCAGGGTGCTGACACCCTGAAAAGCTCTGCTCTGTAAGTGTAATCATATTGCACCGGCAAATGCATCTTTAATAAACAGGGGTTTACATAGCATTACATTTTTTTTTACCAATGACTCATGCAGGAATGCATGTTAGATAAGGAGATGTTTCTGTGAGGTACAGTATGGTCAATAAAGATCAATGAAAAATGAATGAGTTGGCCCTCCTCTGTATCCAGGGGGAAATTACTTCATGAAAAACCAGGAATTAGTCCTATGTTTCTGTTTGATTCTTTCACCCACCGTCTAGGACAAACAATGCAACTGTCTCCGATCATTTAGCGCATCAGCGCTGTCAACAACATGTATTATGCTCTAGTGTCTGCAGTGAGTCACTGCATTTCCCCTAGTAAACTACAACATCAGTTAAAAGAGGAGAACTTAAAACAGCCTGGATTAGCAAGCAGGCTCCCTCTTTCCTTTCTACAGTGTTGACCTTGAAACCCCACAGGAGTTTTTTCACCCTACTTGGGAATTTTGGTTCCTCTCCTCCATTGTCAGCTGGCTTTTTCTTTCTTTCGCTCTCTCTCTCCCTCCCTCCCTCCCTGTTTTTCTATTATTCTGTATAAATGATGTGGGGATACAGTAGGACACACCCATGTAAAGTGCCTTGGGGTGACTCTCCTGCAAAAGGTGTCACATAAAAAGAAATTTAACTGAACTAAATTATGTTGTATGCTGGTATGTTGGGTTTGTGGTTTTCTTCGCTGCCGCCCTGTTTCTGGGCTCCTGCTCATGATTATCCTGCATCTCTGCTCCTGGTTTTGTTTAGCCGGTGTCTCGTTTCAGCATTTGGGGTCTCAGTTTTGGGATTTTTAGGTGTCAGTTTGTTTTGTTAGGTTGTGAGTTCTTGTATTCCCGCCACATCTCTTGGCCCCTGTTTCTGGTTTTTGCTTCTGGATCTTCTCGTTCTCTTTTGTGTATACCTCCTTCCAGGCCCACCCATGCGGTCAACATCCCTGAATCCCAACGGTTAGCTGTTTCCCATGGTGAATCGTCCAAATGACTCATGGACCACGGATGGTCCAGTTTGGCCTGTTCGTTGTCAGTTACGGAAGCAAATAAAATGAGCTTTACTGAACACTGAGTCCCACATGCAATAAATATTGCATTACAGAAATCTTACATCATTTTCTTTCACTGTTTCAAAGACAAGTTCAGGAAAGACAACTGTGTTTTACACCAAACCATAGCATGAAACTAAATTCGATGCAGTCACACTGGGTTTACCTCTGTGCGGAAGAAACAACCAAGAGATTCACAGATAATTCTCAGCAACTGGTCTCCTTTAAACCATCCTGGGGCTTTGCGTTCAATTTACAGCATGCAACAAGCAGTCATTAATAAAAAATACATGGGTTTCTATTTTATTTTTGACCCCGTTTGAGCAAACCTTTAACTCGATTACCTAAAATCAGCACATATCGGATCATTCTTATTAAATAACGTATGGATCAGTAGGTAAATACATACATATTCCTTTTCTCATTTTCTGGAAATTTGTTTCATTAACCATTGCATTTTCTGAAGGCCTTCATTGTTTTTTGTTTGTACGTGGTTGTATTTTTGAAAATATTTATGCATGTTAAAGGAGAGAAGGTCTAAGACCATGGCTCCACGTGGAGATTCAGTTGCCAAACACTGACAATTCTACATGTGAGCCTTCCTGTCTCCAGGCTATGACGGCCACTTCACTGTCTTCTGCTGTGGACAGGTATGGATCCTCCAGTACACCCCTAGCCAGACTAAAGCATGAAGTAAAAATGTCTGCGGTAAACCGCTGCTGCTTGGTCTCAATGCTTCTTCTATCTTCTGAATTTCTAAGTAAGCCATGTGCTGCTCCTTTAGATACTTCTGTTCCTCCCTACTAATTAGTCTTTTATATATTTAACATTTATAGGCTTCCATAACTAATGCCCACACATGCTATGTCGATAGGGGACGCTACTTTACAGGAGTAGCACTCGAACTTCTTCGATGGGGCCAGGGAATCATTTTCAGAAACATTTCCAAAAACTGGAATAAATTTTTTTCTCTCTTTTTGCTTCCCTTTCTGAAAAATTACCACCGATGAAAAAGCCATATAAGTTTGTCTGCCACACTGAATGACGTTTGACTGACTTGTCGAAATTAACTGCTTTCCAAATTTAGACTCAGCGTAGGACATGGTCCAGGCAAACCGGTGTAAGAAGAATTTAAAAGTAATAGCACAGCATCTCCATAATTGTTTACACTGTGTCTGATTAGTTAATGATGATTAATTAATTTAATGATGATTTGTAGCCCATGGGAACACTGTCCTGTGTTTGTTAGACAGCAGGGAGCATCAAACACAAAAATAAGGCCAACGTCGCTAATTAATCGGCATTTCTATGAAAAGTAAGGAACTACCAAAAAAGTTAAGCAAGGTCTGGAAATAAATCAGCGAAACTCAATTAGAATTGGTCTTTCAGTTGCTCAAATGTCTCAATGACTCAAATGACGCAAATGTCATCTCACTGCCGATGAAAATGGAGTCATTTTTGCAAGTCTGGAATCCACCGAAACGGGCGAGTCTTATAATTAGGGGGGGGTTTATGCATTATGATATTTAATTTAAAAAGTCTGCAGGTGCTGCTGGACGCATTGGCTTAAACAACTGGAAGGAAAAAACCTGGTGTGAGTGTTTTTAAATCATTCTATGGTTGGAAAAAATGACAGAGGACAGATGTTTTATTTTATGTATTTCCTAAAGTATTATAAGCATTTACAAGCAGACTCTTTTGTCCATGTAGAAACGAAACAAATGAGCTTAGAGGACCTGGTATCTTATCCAAGGACTAAGCAGGCTCAACCGCACTTAGCTTTCTAGATCAGGCACAGCCCAAGCAGTGTGGCTGTATGCAGGCGGGGATAAGGGGGGGAAAGGATCAGACTAAAATGAGAGAGGAGATTGAGAGCTGAAGACAGCCAGCACAGTGTCAAGTGGCACAAGGAAAACACACAGAAAACGAAATGGATTTCGGAGCAGGCGAAAGGCTGCACTGTTTACTGGGCAGAGAGAAACAACAAACTCAGGCGAACCGAATGAATGTGCTCATTACCTGACTTTGCTCTGCCCTGGGGATAAATTATCCTTTCATACATTCATCATCCACCAGCTTGTCCTGGTCACCGCTGCGGGGGATGGGGGGGTGGCGCTGGAGTGTATCCCAGGCAGCACAGAGAGGCCGGGGTAAACCGTGGATGGCAGACGGCATACATTTATTTCAAGTAAATATGTGTAAAAGGGGAAGGATAACAGCTGAACAAAGATATGAAACTCTAGCAACACAGGGCATGGTTTTGTGGTATTAACGGTATATCAGGTTTCAGCCTGCTGAGAAGTAACACTGTATTAGTGCAGACAGAAAAATAAAGATTGATGCACAAAAGTCAATAGAACAAAGTCTGTTACTAGTATATTAATAATTCAAGTGCATTTAATACACCCAAGCCATCACTTAAAGATGCATGAAACAAGAGCCACAAACGGGAAATAAGAGAAACGGTGACAATGACGACAGCGGTGGACTGATCTGGGAGTAGTGCATCATGGGACAAGAGTCAGCACTGGCTTTCAAATATGCTTTTCATTAAGTAGGGTTGTCCTCGTATTTTTAGTGCATATCCATAGTTTAGTTATATTTTTTTGTATAACTATAGTATGTACAGTACTGTATATCTGAAAACAGCTACATGAACTAGCTGCTCTTCAAAAACTGACGCTGCTGATTCAACGCTTCAGTCAGACTGAACGCGAGAGCGCTGCATCATCTCTGTCAGTTTGCACTGCAGTTACTGCTCTCTGACGGCTTTCATGTACGTTCCATTTATTTAGCAGATATAAAGGGATGTAGTGATTTTTTTGGAGAATGTAGGGTGAGTCAGTGCCTGAAGTCACTGCTGGAGGGGGATATGGCCTCACTCAAGGGTCCAGTGGTGAAACCAGTCTGCCCACTTTAGGATTTGAACCAGAAAATTTCCAGTCACATGGGCAGCAATCTAACTGAGCCACTCTCTGAGTCACAGACTGAGTCAAACAGGCTTTAGCCACGTAGTAAAATAACAGGTTTGAATAACCTATGAAATTTTTGTTGTTACTGATCATGCACGTGGTCAGGTAGAAAAATTATGTGATTGAACCCTCTTTAAAAGTAGCTTTGCTGACCCGGTTGGCAAAATCTATGGAAGGGGACCAATTGGTAGGTCGGCCGGACCCCCTAAGAAATTTATTTCTGGCTACAGGCCTGCTCTGGACACCTATTGTAGGTGGCATGGGGGAGTCATTAATGTGCAAAAAATAGCAAATCAGGCAACGGAACGCTGAATAAAAGAAGGCATGTAATGTCGAGACGTGTCCCCCACTGCTGGCCCCGGAACAACCTCAGCCCCTAGAGATGGCAATGACAGGGTAGCAGGGAGGCCAGAGGCGGTGGAGCAGGCAGGAGGCACTTTGTGCTCTTTGAAGGTTCTAGGCATTGACTTCATGGCTTTTAATGATCTCATAGGAAGCGGAGAGACCCTACTGGAATCATGGCAGCTCCGCAGTGTCACCCCTCCCTGGAACGTGGCTGTCGGAGGCTGGATGTAAAGAGAAGAGATTCTAGGTTCTCGTGTACCCGTTTTACGTCATCTTCCATTGCCAAAGGTCAGTTCTAATACTAAGAACTCAAGTACAAGAGATGGTGAAAATCCCCCATGCTGGTCTTGCTCCTCTCCAAATATCAAGGATGCATTGGTTGCTGATTCAGAACCACAGACAGCTCCTGACATGAAAAAGCCCATTCAGAGCCGAACAATTCAAAATCTTGGTCTGGATTTGTACCTTCTGTACCTAAAATGCTCAGCACTGCCCACTGACTATTACATTCTGCCCAGACAAGCCCAGTTGCATGATTCATTGTGCCCCAAGTTTGTTCTTGGAAGCTTGGAAGGCAAGTTAGCCAGACCTTTCTTACCAAGAATACAAGTACGGTCTTTGCGTTCTTGGTATTGAGATAGACCTGTTTGTAAGTATCTGCAAAAGCTGCCTATAGATAAAAAGGAAATTTCCCCTACTTCAAGTCCATTCAAGGTTGTTTAATTGAATACCGTAAGAACTCTGTACATGTGATCATCACAGTAGCCTTCAAATTTAGCTTTCAATGACTTACATCACAGCTGAGATTGAGCCTTGAGATTTTTTTAAGTGTGCAAATGTTCAGCCTCATCTCTATGCAGCCCCAACGTGATTATGTGCGAATAGTGGCCACTGAGGTTCGTTATTGACCCATTTTCTCTCACAAGTGAAATTTTTCGCGTATGCCTCTCCTTATATTAAGCGGTGGACGGCCATGGCCACTGTTGCTGTGGAAACAAAGAAGAAAAGAAGAGAATGACAGTGCTGCTGGAGAGAGTGAGGAACATTCACTGCAAAATTATCGAGCAATTCTGGTAAAGAAGGACAAAAGGCTTCATAACTTTAAGGTCACAATTTGAACAAGCCAAGGAGCCAGGTCATGGCACCTGTAATTTCGGGTGAACAGCATGTTCTACATATACAATCTGTGATTCCAAGTTTTTTCTTTTTGTTATAAAACTAATTCTGAAAATCATTATTCCATAACCATTTTTTTTTGCATGTTGCTAGTCAAAGATATACTTTTCTTTTTGTCGCAATTTTAAAAGTTATAAACATTATTTTAAATTACTAGACACTGAATACATGCCAATTAAACACTAATCAGGTACAGAGTATAGAGGACAGACGTTCTCGAAGGAGAGATACCGATATCGTCAGATGACGTCATGACATTGCAAGGACAAATCCTGAAACGCAGCCTAAAAATCTTCTGCTCGTATTTACCTGTTTGCTTCTTTCATTTTGTTTAATTAAATAGATGACAATAGTATGACAGTGGGCAGGAGGAAGAGGGCAGGTTAAGGAGATGAGACTTTATCACTGGAGTAGGAGCACAAATATGAGTTACCCATTAGTAACCTGCTGTGCCATTTCTCAGCATGAGACTTGCGGTAATTACCCTCCCCATTAAAAGTTCCCGGGATCCCGCTGAAGTCCCCATGACCGAGCCTGGCTAGACTGATGTGGTGGGGGCACTGTGAGACAAAACAGGCACATATCCCTGGCAGGCTTTCCAAACAACACAAAACAGACGAGGAAGAGAAGTGCAAAAGTCCCTGTTGGTTGGAGTAAACTTGGGGTGAGTGTAATAGTCAGTGGGCAGGGCTGAGCATTTCAGGTCAAGAAGCTACAAATCCAGACCAAGATTTTGTTTTGTTTGGCTCTGAATGGGTTTCTGAATGGGCCTTTTCATGTCAGGAGCTGTCTGTGGTTCTGAATCAGCCTTTGAATGGGCTATGTCAGGTCAGGAACTGTCTATGGTCCTGAATCAGCTTTTGAATGGGCTATGTCAGGTCAGGAACTGTCTATGGTCCTGAATCAGCCTTTGAATGGGCTATGTCAGGTCAGGAACTGTCTGTGGTCCTGAATCAGCCTTTGAATGGGCTATGTCAGGTCAGGAACTGTCTGTGGTCCTGAATCAGCCTTTGAATGGGCTATGTCAGGTCAGGAACTGCCTGTGGTCCAGGCTGACACTGAATGACTGATTGTCTGGGGTCCTGAGTTTCACTAGAAATGGTACAGAGAGCGGAAAACTAAGAACCTGCCAGATCAGGCCCTTCAGCCATATATTGTTCCATTGTTGTTTTTATTTAAGGATTAACAAAATAAATACAGTTTTCTGAAATGTGCGCTGCAATATGAGCCAATTGATAAAATGCAGACATTAATCCTCTCATATCGTCTGGCATAAAGATGCTGTAATGCGTGTGAATTAGCATGAGGGTGCCGAAATTGATAATAAGTAAATTTACTGCCTGTTTTAATCAGCCATTGCCCTGCATTTCCTCTTTTCCAGTGAATGTGAAAAACGCATCCAAGCTCATTAGAGAGGAAGTCAGGAGAGAAACAATCCATTTCCTCTCAAGTAAAAACCTGCAGTGCAGCACAGCATAGAACAGACTTTTATAGCAAAATCAACCCAAGCAAGTTTTCATAAATCCCAGCCCATGAGATTTAACATTTGCATTTTAAAAGCAAACAAAAGGGCTATAACCGTGTTCTCATGTGCAGATCATTTTTTTTTATAATTGCCTCTTACAGCTACGCTAAAGGTTAACGCAGTACATCTGGGCTCTAAAGCCACATGGTAAAATACAGGATGGCACATAATAAAATGCAAACTGCGGTTTTGCAGGAAGCTTCAGGACGCTGCCTTTGCCGGGTCATTAATGAATGAATGCTGCAGTTTTTATATTGAGGGCGGATGGACAAGGCCGGAGGGCCAGGGCCGGCTGGCAGGAAATATGTCTCTCCAGAAGAGCTGGGTGTTTTGGAAGATGACCATGCACGCTTTCGTAGCTGTCCCAGGACCAGGCCGAGGTCTCTCCCTGGGGACGACAGCTGCCCGCCTGTCTGGGCCCCCAGCTGAGGTCATCGCAGCACAGCCACAAAGATCACCTTCAGCCTCCTGCACAAGAGGCGCCTGTGCTGTTACTGCTGCCGTTTTAAGCCACGCCCACAAACCTCACGGCAGACAGCAGTGACATTTAGGCAGCATCGCTACTAACTTAAACGGGTAAATTTTACGTGCTTCTCAGGTTTTCCCTTAATTTTTTAATATATGTTTAAACTAATATTCTTTTCACTTTTCTTCAATTTCTTAATAAAACTATAAGAATAATTGCAATTGCAATATTTTGCATAATTCCCAGGCCTGGGACAAAATTACTTCAACTGGGCCACCATGATACACAACCCCTCTCACCTAGGCCTTCTGTTGTGACTGCCCCC
>JAODLD010000042.1:293381-307413 GCA_026781065.1 Mormyrops boulengeri | reverse complement strand
CCGACCTGCTTCCAGGACAATTTCCTAGTTGCCCCCCAAGGTGATGGGCCTGCTTCTCATCATATCTCATCATCATATCATCATCATAATGAACATGTTTGTGTAATTCTCATTACCTGCCAACGATTTAGTGTCACAAATGCCGAAATCTGGCTTTGTGAGGTACACTTAGCTGACTTAATCACATCAAGGGCTAAACTTATCATCAGTTTTGGCACGATTCATGTGACACTTCATAAATGGAGCCAAAATGAGCCATATTTCGGAGCATTAGGGCTCACCATTGTCCCTTCTTAGAGAGCTGTGATTGGTTTAGAAACCTCTGCCGTAAGAAGATTAACAATCTCTGCATGTATGGACATCATGTAATATTCAGCAGGGAAAATTACTTAAAAAAATACAATAAGTAAAAATAGCTTTGACTTGCGGGGGGTATTACGGCATAAGAAGGTAAATAATGATGATCATGATGAGGACAAACACAAGGAAATGCTGAATGAGAGTGACATACTCAGCCACTTCTGCTCCTAGCATCGTGTCAATCCAGCTCACCTCCAAGCTGAGAACCAGCCTCATTCAATTAGACTCTATCTCCTTCCATTAATTAGGCAAGATATATCAAGATAAAGGACTCTCCCGCTGGATATCCCGAGTGACGGCAGAATTCTCTCTGAGTAAACAGTCAAGTCAGGAATTCATAATTCGATTCCCTGGAAAGGCAGATTTCCTGTGCCCGAGAGCTCAGCTGTTTGTCATTCCGTGCTGTGCAGAACTGTCAGCCTGTGGATTAACACATGTGCTACCTGAATCTGCTAGCCGTGCGGGCAATAACCAGGGTGATGTGGGCAATGATGAGATGCCAATCCCATGCACAGAAGGCAAGCAACTTTAAAATATTACTGCTCTACAGAGATAGTTATTATTTTCCATGAAGGCGGTGATGCTGACCAATATATATTACAGGTGTCTGCAAAATCTGCTCGCAATCTGGCTGAATTAGCATTCAAATTTACATTTATGTTAAATCATGTTTAGCATTTTATCACATGTACAACCCCGTTTCCAAAAATGTTGGGACACTGTGTAACATGTAAATAAAAACCGAATGCAAGGAACAAAGACAACATATAAAATGTTGAAACTGTTATGAGGGGGCAGGACAAAGAATGCAGTAGTAGAAATCAGGGCAAAAGTAAATGGGTTTATTAAACATAAACAGGCAAGAAAACAAAAGGATCTGAAGTACTTAAACTAACAGCAGGACTAACAGCTACAACAACGGCACTGTCAGGACTGGGGAACACTGGACTGGGAGGGGCCTTTATACAATGACTAACAAGGGAGCAAAACGAGAGGCAGCTGGAGTGCATTACACAAGGGCAGGATTAATGCGTAACAGGCGTGGCTCGATAGGGCCACATTAAGGAGAAACAGGAGGGGCAGATTGGTAGGGTGTGACAGAAACGGAGAAATAGTATTGTTTTATGACAATAATATTTTCATTGTTGTATGACAATAATTATAATAATAATAATTATTATTATTATTATTATTATATACTCCACTTGAATTTGATGCCAGCAACACTTTTTAAAAAAAGATGGGCAACAAAGAAGGAAAAGTCGTGTAATGCTAAAACAAAACACCTGGTTGAATATCTCACAACTAATTAGGTTAATTGGCAACAGGTCAGTAAGTCTCTGTGCAGTGAAGATGGGGAGAGGTTCAGCATTCTGTGAAAGAAGGCATGGGCAAATAGTGCAACAATAGTGCAATAATGTTCCTCAACGTATTATCACAAAGAATTTGGGAATTTCATCTGCGGTACATAATATCACTATAACATTCCGAGAATCTGGAGAAATCTCTGTACACAAGGGACGAGGGCTAAAACCAATATTGGATAGCCGTGATCTTCGGCACTGCATTAAATACAGACACGGCACTGCATTAAAAACAATCACTGTTTGGACTCAGGAACGCTTCCAAAAACCATTGTCTGAACACAGTTCCTTGCTGCATCCACAAATGCAAGATGCAAGTCAATAAGTCAATGAAACAATCATACTGTGTTTATATAGCACTTTTCCTCCAAACACAATAAATGTCACGGACCGGGGAAATGGTAGCAAGGAGCCAGAGAATCGGGAACTGAGGGATTTATTTAGGAATCAATCCTTCCAAAGGCACAGGAAACATGTAACATCAATGACAAGACTGGGGAAACATACTCTGACGTGGGTTTAAATATACAGGACTTGACGAAGATAATAAGGAACAGCTGGTAAACGCGGGGATTCCATACGATGAGGGGGCGTGGCACATGGGAGGATCGGACGAGTGGGGCAGGACAATACAACGCAAAGTGTTTTACATAAAAAAACATTATCAACCCACCCCTACTGCCACCCTCACCCAAACTATGTAAAATAAAGGTACAAAAGAAATGAAATACAATTATAAATAAATAAGTCAATAAACACATAAATAGATAAATAAGTAAATAATAAAAGAATAAACACAACAATAAAAACAGGAAGTGAGGAAAAGTTATCATGGATCTCAGAAATGTGCATGAGGAAATGCCAGAGGCAGGGTAATATATCGTGAGTAAAATTATGAATGGTGACTTAATGAACAGGAAAATATAAAGTTATGATAGTTAAAGGAGGAGAAAAAGTACAAGCAACTACAAAATAAAAGTGTAAATGGTGGAATGTAAAAGGAAGATAAAAACAGATAGAACATAAGGGATAGAATAATAAATAATAAAATAATAGAGATAAAAAGGGAAATAAGTAAGGTATTAAAAAGAAGGTTGAAAGCATAAGATAAAATAAAAGAAGACATACCAAGTAATAAAACGGACAAATATAAAAATAAGTAGACAAAAAAGTAATAAATAAAGTTCACATATATAGATAAGCAGAAAAATAAATAAATAAAGTTCAGGTAAAACAACAGAACTCAAGCAAAAGCCAGATTACAAAGGCATGTCTTGAGTCTGCTTTTAAAAATATGAACATTCTCTGATGCTCTCAGGTCTTCAGGAAGGCTGTTCTACAGATGTGGACCATAGTAGCAAAAGGAAGCTTCACTTTAGGGATAATTAAAAGGCCGCTACCCAAAGACCCTAGACTTCTAGAGGGCTCATAGGATAAAAGCAAATCCGATAAATAAGTAGGTCCAAGACCACTAAGTGCTTTTGCCATGCAAAGAAGAGACCACATAAGAAAGATTCAGAAACACTGCTGACTTGTCTGGGCCCAAGATCATTTCAGATGGACCGAGGCCAAATGGAAAACTGTCCTGTGGTCTGACAAATCAAAATTCCCAACTCTTTTTGGAAATCATGGATGCTGCGTCCTCCAGGCTAAAGAGGACAGGGACCATAGAGCTTGTTATCAGTGAACCATTCAAAGCCAGCATCTGTGATGGTATGGGGCTGCATTAGTGCCCATGCCTTGGGTAGCTTGCACATCTGAGAAGGCACCATTAATGGTGAACGATATATAGAGGTTTTGGAGCAACATATGCGGCCATTCAGACAACATCTTTTTCAGAGAAGGCCTTGTATATTTCAGCAAGACAGTGCCACACCGCATTCTGTGCGTATTACAACAGCATGGCTCCATAGTAGAAGAGTCTGGGTGCTATACTGGCCTGCCTGCAGTTCAGACCTGTCACCCACTGAAAACATTTGGCATATCACGAAATGAAAAATATGACAAAGGAGACCCTGAACCGTTGAGTAGTTGAAATCCTGTATCCAGCAAGAATGGGACAACATTTCACTTTCAAAACTCCAGCAACTGCTCTCCTCAGTTCCCAAACGTTTACAGATTGTTGTTAAAAGATGAGGTGATGCAACACAGTGGTAAACATGCCCGGTCCTTTTTTTTCACTTTTTTGAAATGTGTTGTTGGCATCAAATTCAAATTGAGCATATATTTGTCATTAAACAATAAAACTTTTAAGTTTCAACATTTGAAATGTTGTCTTTGTTCAATTTTCAATTAAATATGCGATTATACGAATTGTAAATCATTGCATTCTGTTTTTATCTGTATTTTACACAGTCCCAACTTTTTTGGAAATGGGGTTCTAGCTTCAAAAACACAATGTATCACACATGATCATTTCAGATATACTGAGAGCAGCAAACATCCTAAAGTATCCAGATTGCCTCATGATGCTTGTGCCCTGCTTTGAAGTACCATCACATCCTCATTGATTGCCTAGAATAACTGACTTATGACCATTTTGTAATGGTGCATTAATGATGTATATAAAACTGAAACCTCCACAAAGATTTACAAATCAACATAAACGGCAGTCTAAAAATCTTCATATTAGCAAAACAAGCTTAGCATAATAATATACAAACAAAAGTGTGAAAATAAGGAGAAATTTATGGGCAGTAAAAATAACACACAGTAATTTTAGCTGTATAAAAACTGTCTTTACTTGATTGTGTTCTATTACAACCTTAATTGGCGTCTTAATCATACCATTTATCCTCTCATAACAGCCTTGCATGACGGTGACGGGACAAAGCTGGCAAGCTTGATGTCTTTTCTTTCTTTCTTGTACTTCAGCTCTATTCATATGATTAATGTCTGCACAACATAAGTAACCATTTATCCATAATAAGTATTTAATGAGTGGAGCAGGTCTGTAATTTACACATGCACAGTTGGGCGGCTTATCTTTGTCTTTTCATACCTGCGGGGGCTGGGGCTTGGATTCCTCCTCCCGGCTTTCTGCGTGGCATTTACCGTGTTCTCTCCACGTCTGCGTATGCGCTGCCCTGGGATGGACTGGCATGCTATCCAGCGTGTTCCCTGCCCTGCGCCCAGAATGACCGCACGCCAGGGTGCATTTCAGAATAACTCGCTCTGAGTCGCCGGCCTTCGTTTTGCGACACGTCACTGGAGACAGTCCTGAGTGCCGACTTCGCTTCCTGCCCCGGAAAGTTTCCCTTTAGGCTGAACGCTTGATGGCAGCGACTTTTTAGATGTGAGTCAGCATCTATTTTTCACTCTCAGCTGAAGATACAGTCAAAAACACAGTCAAATAGAGCACTGGGTTCAGAGATGACTTTTTTTGGAGAATGCATCCATGGTTAAACAAGTAGTCTGATCCTTTAATAATAAAGCACACTTGCACATATATTCAGGCAGCACAGAATATTTATTTGTTTGTACAGTTGTCTCAGTGAGGTATGGATTGAATTGAAGGAGCTCATTAGTCAGCCTCTCAAAGCCCGTTTCTATAAAAGCAGGAAGACAGCAAGAAAGGGATGAGATGGTCCTTCAGGTCCTCACACCAGCTTCATTCCCATCCCCCACTTCTGAGAACCCATCTGGATGAAAGTAAGATCAATCCCTTAACAGGGGCTAACTCCTAGGATCCTGTGCAACACTAACAAATATTGTCTAACGATGTAGCAAAAGAAGTGCATGCTAAGGCTAGGCTAGTCAGTGTGCCCTGTTTTTGCCAGAGGATACTTTGGTCTTTAAAGAAAATGGCCGCCAAATGTCACAATGCTGGAAACTGCCCAAAATAAAGAGACCAGGCTGCTAAAAGTAGACTGTTTTTGCTCCCTCCACAGCAGCTGGTTACCCCATATAAACACCTGCCTGCCAGTTATTTCTGGTGGGGGTGTTGAAATTTTCGAGTCTGCTGGTTTTGTGTCTCCCGTAACCGAGTAGCGGTTTCCGTGGTGATTGTAGGGAACACCTGTAAAGTTTGCCCTTTCGGCGCTGCAGGTCCCGCTGCCTCCTTTGACAGGGCTTCTGCAGCTCAGCATGTTTTTTTCAGAAGTGGTGGAAGGTTCTTTTGTGCCTATATCTTTGTAGCTGATACGTTTAAATTTCAATCTAGCGTGGGAAGTAGCTTTGGAAGTAGGTCTAAGACTAACCTTTCAGGACACTAAATGGTCCAACAGAAAACTGGGTTCTTGTGGCCTCTGTTTTTGTCATAGAACCCTAAGCCGCTAATCTATTGATACGACACATTCAGTCCAAAAGGGTTTAGTTTTTGCAACACAGTAAAAAAAAGGTTTTGCTTTCAATCCCCTGATGATTTTTCTGATTGGTTTATATTTTCTGGTGAGTCTTTATTTTTAGAACGTATCCTCTTTCTCATATATAAATATATTTTGGGGAATGAACACCTCCATGTGGTGTTGACCCATTTCCTGGCCCGAGGGTGCTATATCCCCCCTGGTTAAACACTTATTTTGGTTTCTTGTGCTGGTTTCACAGGAAGGTACACAAATCCAGCTCAGTTTCATGTATAGACAAAGACTATCAGGCTTCTCCTCTGCCTGTACCTTCATTTATGAATTAATCTAGAAGGAGCTCAAGTTTCATGATACTTCTAAAACAACACTTCACAGAGTTGGGCAATGCACTCTATTTCCTGTACTGTATGTTGTGGTGTTAAAAAACTACCATCTAAATAACAATGAAGTACATTATAGTACATAAGTCACTGTCGAATTACTTAATAGCAGTGAAGTGCTGAATAGTTGTGACTGAACCTTCAAAACATTTTACATCTATATGACTGTACATAAGCAGAAAGAAAACAAAGACATGAAATTTATCAGTCTCAGTTACACATTCACTACTTCCTGTCTGTTTTCCTTCTCATTGAAAGAGGATTGCTGAGCTGAGTTAGTATGAAATTTCGGCATGTCCTGACAGATTAAAAAGATACAGTCAAATTTCACTGGATAATTTGAATTGCTCCAACCAGTCAAACTGCAGTAATATACATCTTCAAGATCTTGAAGGACTAACAAAATTATTATAATGCAAGTCTTTTTTCCTGGAAACTAAATGGTGCAGGGCAATGTGTCCATTTATTATTAAAATCCCTCTTTGCCAAAAGCACACTCCCTTATTCCAGTCTTGGCAGAATATACAGTGTAATGTCCCTTTTATCAATTCAAGCACTCAATCACTGACCCGTTTCTTCCAGGCCTGAACATTTGTGCATGTTTAATTGGAGCCAGTCTGTGACGATCCCCTAAAAAGCGTCCCATTTTTGGGTCCCTGGTCACTCCAGCGACTTAAGTTCCATTTAGGAGTAATTCATTTGCCTATGTGCTCCCATTTAAAACAAAAAAAGCTTTGACCCCAACACCCTGGTGGTCCCTGCTCATTAGTATTTCAAGGCTCTGCTGACGCAAGCCCTAAGAATCTACAGCTGTGTGTGGTCTCTCTAAAGACTCTTGCATCAAACAAAGATTTTGCTAAAAGCTTGATGGATCCTATCTCAATCTTGATAATCTTAAAATTCGGAGCTGATGGGTCAGTTAAATCCCCAGCATCTCACCTCAGGCCTCCAGTGGTACTGTGTGGCTTATCCGGTCAGGCCTCTCTGCCGCAGTTTCAGTGCTCAGCGGGTTGCTGGGTCCAATCCTGTGCCATATCTCTTTTGGGCCATTGGGCGTTAACCCCTGCCACCCCCCCCCCCCCCACATACAATTGCTCCTAGGGGTGCCAGAAGCGAGGTTGTCCCAACACTCTGAACCTGAAGCTTTGCTTTTGCCTCTGTTTGTTTGTGTGTCAACGAGAGCATAATGGGATGTGAGAAAAAACACATTACAGATAGCAAATAAAGCTTAATTTTTTTTGTTTTTTTCATGCTATTTTATTTCCAAATAGTGTATGGACAGTGCTGATGAGGAAAGCCTTTGTTAGCCGCAGATTAGGGTGACTTCGCTGCTCGTGGGAGTTTCACTTACACAAAAATGTTCTGAGGGCAGATGTAAAAATGATAGGTTCAGAGAGATATCCAATCAGATTGTAGAGCAGGTGGATCCAAGCAACTTGAGGAGGCAGGACTAAGACATTTGATCCTCTGATTGTTTGGACCTACCTCCTCTACAATGTGATTGGTCATCTCTCAGAAACAATCATTTGTCCTTCTGCCCTAAGAACAATTTTATGTGTGTAAAACTCCCCTGGACAACTTCGCTGCGTTTGAGTTCATTCACAAAGATGAAAAGACAGCACCCATGCAGATGTTTAATGGTTGGCACCTCCATTCCTCTAGCTTGCCACCACACTTTGCCCTGCCTCCCTCCTCAAATGCCCCGCCTCTGGACCATACATCGCCTTTCCAGCACGGAAAGTGACAGTGCCACAAGAACCGCCCGCCCCTGCTCTGTCGCTGAGCCAAGATGCATGCATCTTCCGACCCTCGGCCCGGCCTTCCACAATCTCCCAGCGGCACCCGGCTGTAACGCAATCGCGCCAGCGCACCTGTCCTCGCTCGCATATTAGAAATAATTCCGCCACCGTTTATTTCAACAGATTAGGCTCGCCCTGTCAGAATTGTCGGGGCCCGTTTCTCATTTACCCGGGGGTAGTGGGACACAGCGGCCCAGCGGGAGGGCGCCTGGTTATTATTCACGGTTCAATAATGCGTTTAGGCTGAAGCGCAGGTGGGGGACACAAAACAATTTCCAGGAGATACCTGAAGGGGAGGCAGAAGTGACAACAATGGCAGGAATAATGACAACAGGTGGAGTGGCACGTTTGGCATTGTCTCGCGTGAACCGGGTGTCGGGCGAGACCGCCTCCGTCTCGTCTGGGCAATCAGGCTGATAATAAGATCATGTGAATATGGATGACAAAGGCAGAGCACAGGGAAAGGAGACTGAACCAGTGGGGCAGCAGCTCCAAACCCCATATACGAAATCTCATATTCAGGTTCTAGTGAATGTCCCTTATACAAGCGTAGATTTGCATATTATTTATTTATTTTATCCAAAGCAATGTACATTTTTGAAAAATGACAGTCCCTGGAGTAGTCAGGAGTTAAGGGCCTTGCTCAAGGCCCCAGTGGTGACATCACTATGCCAACTCTGGGATTTGAATCAGTGACCTTCTGATCTCAGTCACTGCATCATGACTTGCTGAGCCATGCAGACATGCCAATGCTGTAGAGTTGGTATTTCACTTTTGCCCATTAGTCATTTGTCTGCCCATGCGGACATTTCCACTGAATATTAATAGTGAAAACCTGGTACAGGGCTACTGAGAAGCGTCAGCCGACCACACCCCAGACCCCAGCACTGCAGGACAGGAGTGCCTGGAGAACATGGTAAATGGCTCATCCACCCTGGATAGTGCGCTGGTGGGCAGAAGAGATGCTTTCCATTTCTCTTTCAAGCACAAAAACAAAAACTGCTGACGATCACATAGATCCAGCAAGACTTCGAAATTTTATGTGAATCTACACTTTCCAAGCCGAGCAAACCTGTGATCACGTGAGAGCAGGTAATGAGCAAAACAAGCCAAAGTTAACATTTATAGCCTTCTACAGCAAAACCTCACAAATATTGCTGAATTTACAGAATTAATGTTGGGAAATGACCACATATGCTTTACCAATCTGGTTTTAGGGAAGTGGTTTGCTAATACGCTCCACCATCCCACTGTAAAAGGTGCAACATGCAGATACTGTCAGGATGACAGAATGGACATTCAACCAGCAGCAGCGAATGGGAATTAGACCTGACGCACTGGCCCAAATTCAATTACAGCCCACTTAGGTGTGTGTGTGGGGGGGCCGGGGGGGGGGGGCAGGGTTGAGTTGACAGCAACTGTTGACCCACATGATTTATATTAGAAAGTTTCCGTGTGGCCAGAGCCGGCAGAGAGACACCCCCCTCCCCCTACCCCAACCCGAAATGCCTTTATACAGAACCAGAAAGCTCAAATGAAACACCGTCCATCACCTGAGACAGACACCGTGTGACAGTACCGACAGCTGGGAGATTAGATGCCCCCTCCCAGTGGCAAAGGGGGCAGCCATGCTAGGCTTCTGCACCCCTTGACAAATGAGCATGGCTTGTGAGCCTGACGGATAGAAGCGACCCTGTTTTGGCTGCAGCTTCGGCCGATAACAGATGGAAAAGATGACCCTTTAAATATAGAGAGACACATGTCTGGGGGGAATAGCTTCCCTATAACTGTTACGGCGTGTTAGGAGGGAGGGTGAAGTTAAGTATGGAGCAGATACTGTGAATTACAATCAGCTTCACAAACAGGGCTTGAAAATGGTCGATTTATGCTTTACACAGAGCCAAGTCTGCGTACAGCTGATACCCGTCTCTGTATCAGATGTTAACTCCGCCTTTCTCAACACCATGTGACACGATTAGGTGACACCAAACACCTCGTTCACTAAAATTACCTTGCTCGTCTCTGACAGGAACATGGATGCCAAATGTGTACTTCTGCAGGCCTGGGAAGTGGAGAGGGCAGCCTTGAATTTGGGAACGTAAGGCACCTGGAAATGGGTAAGGTCCCCGGCTGGTCACACATGGCGAGGCACTGATGGGCGTCATGTGATTCCTGCCAGCCAATCCCTCACATACAGTACATGGTCGCTCAGCTACTGACTAATGACAGGGGAATGAAAAATGGCAAAACCAAACAGAAAAATAATGCTGTGAATGCAAGATGCATTTTGTGCCTATCAACTGGTCTTAACGTTTCCTGACTATTTGCGATTTTATTAAGGCTCTCTGCCCCCATTCGATGCAGCATCAGACTTACGCACTGTTCCACAAAAGCTGAATGACTATCTTTCTATCCTCCTTTGTTTTATCCACGGATTTTTCCACATTCACCTGTTATGTTTCCTTGCTATAGTACTATAAACAGAACAGAAAAATACAACTGATATCTGTAGAATTAAAGTTATTGAATGCTAATATTAATATGCCAGTCTATCACAGGGCACACAAGCAAATCAGGGCGATTTAAAGACACAGTTCATTTATCCATCTATTCTTGATGCTGCTTATCTGTTGTGAGATCACAGTGAGCCTGTTTGGGCATATTTCAGAAATCACAGGACACGAGGCGGGGGACACAGTGCCAGTCCATCACATGGTACACAAACACACCGACAAGCTAAGAGTAATTAAGAGCCATTTTCTATAACTGCTGATCCAATTTAGCGTTGCAAATGGCTGGAAACCTATCCTGGAATGCAGAAGGCATAAGGGCACCAGGTCAGACATTCCAGTCCATCAGAGGGACCGTATTGTGGACAGTTCAGGTGCCAACTCACCTAACCCGTATGTGTTTGGACTATGTGAGGTAACTACAGTACTTAGAATAAAGCCATACAAACAAAGTGTTCAAAGTATTCAATGAGCAATGAGTCACAAGCACTATGGCAGCAGGATAATAAAAGAAGAGAAATTGGTTTGCCTAAAACAAAACAACATATCTTCAATAGCTGACTCTGAATGACAGCGAGCAATAATTAAAAATGGCCCCAAAGCCGGAAACGAGCTCAGGTGCCTCTGTTCCTCGCGTTAGCCTTCAAGAGGAGCGTCAATAAGGGACGCGATATCATTTGTTGCGCGGCTTTATGGCTTTATTGGATTGCGCTGTCGTTTCTCTGCTCATTGCAGTCAGCGGGTTTAATGAGGTGGCGCCATGGCTGACCGGGAAGTGGGTGTGAGGCTGGCGTTGGCTCTAGGCACGTGGAAAACAGGGTCGCGATCCTGGAGAGGAGTGAGACGAAGAGGTGGTGACCATTTGTGACTTAGGAGTAGCAGGAAAGTGGGAATGTCAAGCTGTAGGTGAGCAGACTGAGGTATTCCAGGTTTTCATTAATTTGATTTACCTTAAGGTTAAGCCTCTCTGTCATGGGAAGGTCGCTGGTTCGAATCCAGGCCTCAGCAGAAGAGTCACATCTCTGTTGGTTCTTCAAGCAACGCCCTTAACCCCCCGAAAAACGTTCTAGAGGTGCTGGTTGGATGGCTGACCCTCCACTCTGACCCCAAGATTTGCTGGTTGGGTACGTCTTAAAAAGAAGAGCATGATGGGACATATAAAAATAAAAATTCATTTAATTCTGCTGAAAAGAAATGTACAGAATCTGGGAGAAGGTAATCTCAATGATATTATTAACACAGCATCCCAATGACAGTTATTTTGCAGAATTTTACCACCGAGATGTGAATTTCCTCTGAAGCCACTAAAACGAATCTCACAGCGTGTCACCGCCATGGTGGGTAACACTCAGTTACTTTTAATGACGCATTTCCCGTGTAGTAATCTAGAAAAGCACAGATATTCCTTCTTGGGCAGAGGCGATGTCTTGTGAAAGGTGTTGATAACCGTTCGGAACCTAAGTGAGAGAAATACCACGGCGGAATCAAGTGCCTTTAGCTGCCTCATAAATCAGCGCGGGGTGATTCATGAGCTACCCGTAAACGGGATGAACAGTGTCTTCCCAGCACAGATATTGCAAAAGTAAATAAAATTGTAAAAGAAGATATCATTGCAATTTTTTTTCCCGTGAATACCCATTAGATTTCGGAGGCAGCATCAACATGTGGAAGTAATTTACATTACTGTACTTCTAGGATAACATCAAGTTCTCCCGCTTGCTCCGTGCAGAAAAATATACGAGCTACCGCCAGCGAAAACAGCCGTTTACATATTTTGATATAACACATCCATTCTTGCATTATCAAGAGTTTTTTTTCCCAAGGGTGTTGACTGCTCAGTGTTTTTTTGTCCTCTCTAAAAAGACGTAATGTTTCCTGACAAGCTCACTCAGCAAGGGCGCCTCTTGAAAGCTGCAAAATGGATAAGTGCGTCATAGCAGGGACTCACATGCCCTTTCTGAATGCTGCAGTTGGGTGGCACAGAATGGCAGACAAAGGTAATGAAGGTGGACAAGATATAAGAACAATGTCATTTTGAAGCAGAATGAATAGGCTGGAAGCACAGGGGATCTCATGTCGGATGCTGGATAGAAAAGCAAAGTCATTCCCTGATACTCTGCAGTGCAATTTTGGCATCAATATTTGATTTGAAATACAATCCTTCATGAAAAGTCTCCTTTTTTCCCAGATGATCAGTTTTGGGGAAGGTTGGGGGAGTCAGTTAAGGTGAACTCAGGGAAAGTAGGCTTTGCAAATAAAATGCGGAAGGCTCAGCTTGAACTGTCCAGTGTGATGCTGCTTGGGACGCGTTTGGAATGATCAGCAGGTTATAGTGGGAAGTACGGGAACGTCGATGGGCTTGACGAAAGTGCACAGGGTCACATGATACAACGTGGTCATGTGGTACCGTGCTTGACGATACCTTGGTTGTTTTTATTCACCAGTGAAAGGAAATATATGATTGAGTGATGCTGTGTAATTAAACTCTTTATAATAACTTATCTCTGTGTAATAACTAAATCTCTTTACACCTTTTGAACAGATTATGATAGATTTTATCTTTAAATGGACTATTCATTCATTTACATTTTAGACATTTAGATGATTCTGTCCAATGATAGGTACATGTGAAGATGAGCAGGCAGGATGGGTGTCCCTGCAGCAATTGGGGTTAAAGGCTTTGCTCAAGGGCCCAATAGTGACATCACTCTGCCAGCCTCGGGATTTGAGCTAGCAACCTTCCACGCGCAGAATCCGAGCCCACCAATCACTTTATTAGACAGCGGGAAAACAGATTTGTCCATCTCTTCTGCATAATTTCAAGCATTCATGTTGACCACAGAAGAGGTACTGAAAGACTAACTTTTAACTTAAGTTCTGTACCCGAAAGTCACAAGAATAGCTGTAAAAATAGTTTGCCCGGGTCACCTCCGTGGGGCGAAAACACCCATCTGAACACATCCCATTTGGGGCCTTGTCGGTGGCAAGATAAGAAGCGTTCGTTGTGAAATTTGAAAATGACTTTGGGAATTACTGAGGCTTCCACCTTCATCTCTCAATCGGGGAGGAACATTCCCTGGGATCGCCAGCGGTCGGCCGCGGTGTTTCTGTAAGATAACAGCATCACGCGTGGAGTGGTTCTCTTCTCAGCTATCATAAGGCTGGCTATCATCAGACTTCCAGCTTCCCGTCTTACAAATGGTCACACCGTCCTTTATGTCTCACCTTACAAAAAGAAAAAGAACTCACTCTCTCTCTCTCTCTCTCTCTCTCTCTCTCTCTCTCTCTCTCTCTCTCTCTCTCTCTCTCTGTCTC
>JAODLD010000042.1:255683-287482 GCA_026781065.1 Mormyrops boulengeri | reverse complement strand
CTTCCCCACACTGGCGAGAGTAGGACATGGAAGCATCAACATATACACCGAGGTCTTTCTCGTAATCAGCTACCTTTTATTTCAGTGGAACCCATAAAATATCTGTACTTTATATTTCTACTCCCTGCATGGATTACCTTACATTTATCAATGTTAAATTTCATCTGCCAGGTATCAGCCCAGTCGCTAATTAAATCAAGATCCCGTCGAAGCCTCTCTGCTTCTAGATCAGTATCAGCTACACCACCCACCTTGGTGTCGTCTGCAAATTTAACCAGTTTACAGTCACATAAACCAAGGTAATCTCAGCCATTTTCAGCCCCAAATGCAGGCCTGGCTTTGTATCCCATTGCAAGATATCTGACCTGATTTTCTTCAGTTAAAATATTCGATCAAATGACTGAAGAGTGGAAAGGTGATTAAAAAAGATCACATACGTTTCCTTGGCTTAAAGTGCAAAGTAAGCAGCAGTAATACTAACAGAGTAGTTCAATACACAACAAAGTTTTCCTCTGCATATTCCCCAGCAAACGACAGGCATGCAGATATCTGTAATATAATGGCAAAGGCTCCCAAACCTCAAAGGCAGTGGAAGCTGCGGAGAATTAAAAGGCCCGCCTGTACTATCTAATTATATGCGATGACACTGGAGTGTGATGTGAAAACTTAATTGAAAATTCTCAGTGTTTAAACGGGGAGCTCTAAGGACAGGCGATCCACCCATCCAGCTAATAGGGAAAATCGCTGTATTTTCAAGCTGACTGCTCCATTTTTCAGACCAAAAAAAAAATAAAAAATAGAAAAAAATCGGAAAACACTAAGGGAGAAAATGGCAAAGAAGCGTAAGAATAATTAAAGAAAAACCACAGGAGGTTGGAGGTGGACATCCAGTCGAAGCAGGTCTCTGTTTGAACGCAATGCTGACAGAAATAATAACCTGAAAAACTTGGTTTTGTTAAGATTGCATGTGAATTCTTTCTTTCTCTGACATTTCTGTAGCGTTACCCAAGCCTATGAGGACTCTCTCTCTCTCGCTTGGTTACTGTCGCCATTGGTGACGCCGTTGTCATCTCCATTCCCTAGTCTGGAAACCACTGTCTCATTAATGCGGGAGCTTAATGCCATTATCCCCAGCTTTTCCATTAAATGCTGTCAGGCAGATGGTTCCTGATTTGATCAGTACCATAACATTTAACATCTTTTATTATGATTTTATTTTCTCACCTTTGTTATTATAGCTAATAGTCTATGCGTCATCCCCATGTGGTAGATGCATCCATACTGAATTATTTTTTAAATGATTCTTCAAAAATCTACTAAAACTGCTATTTCATAAATATTAATCAGTACCAGATCTCAGACAGATCTGATTTGTGAGACTGTCCTGTATGAAATTCCAGTTGGGTCTTACTTAGCAAATTCAGGGTGATAAGTAAGACATTCTTGCCAATGAGATTCTGGACTCACCTGGTTTATGTAGAATGCGGAATGAGGCCTGAGAGAATTCCGGCGGAGAATTCCTCCAAGAGGATTATGGGAACTCAGGATGAAAGAGAATCCTAAAACACTCTGAATAAAACAGGTCACGAATGATACCCCTTCGAGCAGCTCTTCAGAGCCTAATACACCACTATAAGTGTATCAGTAAATGCTTTATAGAAAGTGTGACTAATTTTTTTTTCCATTTTCCATTGCAGGCCTGATAAGACAATTAAATTAATTGGAGAGGGAGATTGGTGACTGCAAAAAGCAGTCTCTTTGTTTTCAGCATGATTATCGCTCATGTTTCTGTGTAGTGGGTTTTTAGCTGATGAAACATGTTAACTGGAATAAAACGTTTTCTTTCATTTTGTGTTCGCACTTGTTTTGTGCTGTGCTTAATGTGAGCTCAAAAAAGGTTTTTCTTCAGGCTGAAGATCCATTTCAGAGCTGGAACAAAGACTTGCCATTTATGAAGTTTTGCAAGGCCTAAAAAAATTATATATACTATTCATGACACCATTAAATGTACCCCAGCCTTGTGCCCTGTGCTGTCCGGGATAGGCTCTAGGCCCTTCCTTTCGACCCTGACCAAGGTAACTGGTTCTAACATGGATGTATGATATATGATAATTGCTTATGGTACCTAATATTATTGTAAACATAGTATATACACTACCAGTCAAAAGTTTTTGCAAACCACAGGTGCTTACCACTTGTCCATTGTTTTCATAATCTGCAGATTTTTTATTCTTGTTAAGCACTGGAAAGTTGAGTGAACTATAAATGAATCTAAGTCAAATAAAACAGGTTTCCTGTATAACATTGGAAGAGTATGTAACAGTGCATGTCTGACATCCTATTAATTGGTTGTGTGGTGATGGCATAGTCACATTCTAGGCTGTCCTTCAACTTTAAATGCACTAGTTAACTGTTTCATCCTATGAAACAGAGCAGTATTTAATGTCCCTTGTAGAAAGAATGCTTTGAGTTTTCTCTGCTGTTATAACTGCTAGAGGAGGTTACTTTGATGAATCAAAGATATGAGATTTTCTTGCTAATTAAGGTACTCAAATAGTATTTGTTGGCAAAGAATATTGAGTATATTTTTAGTAAATGTTAAGTACGTAACATGCAAATGTAGAAATTCACAGTGTGTGCAAAAACTTTAGACATAGAGTTGGTTGTTGAAGTTGTTAATGAAATTTGAATTATTGTTTACTGCCTTCAGTAGCTGGGCCAGGTACACTAGCAATGGATTTCACTGTAAAGGCAGTCTGAGGAGAAGAGTTGTATAAAGTAATATTTATAGAAATGGTAACCATGGCATTGACAGATCAGACCGGCCCATTAAAGATCCAGGCATTGTAAAAGATTTTCAGAATGATTTTCACCTACAATCTCGTATCACTGGTCTGTTCCTCATCTGTGTAATGTTTTCATACTTGAATCCTGTAATACATTTTGTCACGGGCAGCAATATATTCATAATGCAGCATTAAATTTTAATGTCAATCCTGGTGAACATGTCCAGAATACCTGCTGCTTCGTCTGGGAACTGTTTTGTTTTGAGTTCACAGACAAAATCGCCAGACTGCCTGTCAATAATTAACGAGGCACAGAGTGGCACTCATATTTTTAAGCAAATGTTTCTGTGTTGTTCGGGGACCTCGCCTGTCAGACTGGGAGCTGCTAAAACAGTTGCTTTCATTAGTTATTTTCGAGTTCTGTTTTGATATTTATGTTCCACAGAGACTGAAAATGAGAGACTTTTTCAGCTTTAAATAAATCTCGTACACCAGTAGTGACATTACAGATTCTGTGATTTTTTAAAAATTAATTTAATGTTTATAAAATTTTATTTATTTATTTTTCTTAAGCTTCTGGAATTAGGCTGGCTTGTATAGTATAAATGACCAAACATCCAGCTTGCATCCATTTATTTATTTTTTCCCCATCATCACATATCTGGGTTAGTGCCCCCCCCCAGGTTATTCCCAGCCTTGCACCTGTAGCTTCTGGGATATGCTCTGGACCCCCATGACCCTACATAAGACAAGCGGGCATAGAAAATGGATGGATGGATCTTCACATACCCAGTGCTGAGTCACAGAGAGCCTTCAGCCTGCTCCAGGAAACTGAGAGCCCTAGTGTGACAGGTGGGAGTGGTCTCCGGCAGCGTTGGGCTGGAGGGGTACCGGGCTACGCCCAGGTTCGCCATTTCCTGCTCCATTTTAATGCCATTCACGCGGAGCAAAAAGCCTCCGTGTTCTGCATTGGTTTATGTTGGCGGCAGTCGAACAGTGGTATATGCGGGAACTTTGTCAGTCGGACCTTGTATGCGGATGATTGGCTGGCCGTTAACAGGCAAGCAGTGTCCCGATTCGAAAGGGGTACCTGAACAGGAGCCACCATGGACTAAGAGCCGTTGTCTGGGACGGGGGAAGTTTTCGTGAAGGCTATAAGCCGCCACGTTGGGTCCGTTTGGCTGGGTAATGAGGCTAAGGAGACTTATGTAACCACTGTTTTTCCTTATTCGTATTTCATTGCATTCTTGTCACTCAGACCGTGAGGCCCGTTAGGCCTGTGAGCGGTTTTGGGGCCTTCTCAGTGAATTGCCTAGTGAAAATTGTTCATCTTGCATATAATACAGATAGGTGAGGGATATCAAGCTGTAAAATCACCTTCATGTATATTGTGTGCTGTAACTTAGTATGGTGTTTTATTTATATTTTCTTTAGTTTGTTTCTTTTTTTCTTTGGGTGGGTATTCTTATGTCAGGGTCGACCTCAGAGGGGAGTGTGCTGGGCCTGTTCTGCTTCCTAAGTGTGCTGTGGTCTGGGTGTGCAGTGTTCAGGCCTTTGGATTGTTTGTAGTGCAGTGGATTTTTGTGTGTGCAAGAACTGCATTAATAGCGCCTTTCCCTAACTGTGTATCGTTGCATGTATGGGGGTAGACAGGTTGTTTGTTCTCCTTTTATTATTGATTTGGGGTTTGATTTTAGTTTAATTGTATTCTTGATTTGTACTTGTGTATCCCATGTGGTTATGTTTTGTACACAGTCTCCTTCATTTCGTTGTTCATTTGGTGAATGTTTAGACCTGTGGGGAGGCATTCCTAGTGCCACCTCCTCCACCCCCCCGGTTGGGGTAACACAAGGCTGGCCGTACCTTAGACGGGATGCCAGTCTACCACAAGGCAAAAAAGAGACAAAACATTATGACCACAGATTTAATGCTGTTAGTCCTCTATGTGTCAGCTGTGACCCACTGAGGCACAGATTCAACAGGATCTCTGAAGGTGTCTTCTGGTATTTGGCAACAAGTTGTCAGGAGAAGATCCTTTATGTCCCACCATTTGACCACTCTTGCTCGGTACTGACCAGTGCTAACCGGGAACACATCACATGGCTTGCCGTTTCAGACACACTCCGCCACAGTTGTCTGTCCGTGACAGTGTGTCCCTCTTCAAAGTGACTAAGGTCTTTATACTCGCCCATTCCTCCTGTGTCCAACTCATCAGCTGTTTGCTTGCTGTTTAATATGTCCCATTTCTTCATTAGCGCAGCTGTTCTGAGATAATCACCATTATTTGCATCATCTGTGGGTGGTCATAATGTTTTGGTTCTTTATTGTCTACTGGAGTGGACTGTGGCTCAGCAGGTAAGGACATTGTGCCTGTGATTGGACAATTGCTGGTTCAAATCCCAGGGTTAACACAGTTCACCATTGGGCCCTTGAACATGACCCTTAACTCCTGACTGTTCCAGGGACAGGTTGACCCTGCTTAGTCAATTGTATGTCATTTTGTATGAAAGGGTCTGCTAAATAAATTAAATGTAAATATACTCGCTAAGGGCAATCAAGACACACCATGCATCCATACATCTCCAAACTGTGGGATGAAACCAAAACGAACAGGAGGGGCAGCCTTCACAGAGGGCTCTGTTCCTACATCCCTACCCACCTAGCCATTGTGACATCCCCCCATCCTGCACGTATGGTCTGGTCCTCTCTGGCCGCCTACTCCCACCCCTTGTGGCGCTTCCTCGGTGCATGTTCGGGCCGCCTTGTGAAAATGATACAGGTTGTTCTGAACATGATGAACTGCAGATCGTGGAATCAAATAAGCAGCATCGTCTGGCACATCTTCACAGGAACCGCTGTTCTGGATGCCTCCGGGCGAGAAGTGCAGCCGTTTTGAGTGACACGCACACGCACACCCCTTCATATCCACTTCTGTAAGATCTTCGAGTAAGACAAAGCTGTCCATTTTGGTATAGCGCTCACGTATCTACTGTATAAGAATTCTTGGTTCAAAAGGGACGTCACTACAAAATGTTTTTGCTTGTCTCACCAGGATTTCCCAGCATTCCGTGTAATTTCAATCCCTTTTTAGTTTGGTTTAGCACACAGCCGTAGATGTCTGAACAGATTTCAGCGCTTGATGGGGGAAAGTGAACTTTTCAACTCCCCTGCAGTTTCAAAGAGATCTTAGCCTATTTTTTAAGGGGTGCATGAACAGCACATGCAGAGATGCAGCCTTACATGCAAACTCACTTACAAACACCTTTTAACCGGGAGAAAATGGACACTCATGCATTCATCCAACGTAAATACACAGTATCGTGCAAGGAGGTAAAAACTGGAAAATCAGACCTAATACTTTGTAAAGAACGCACATTTAAAAAAAAATCAGCAACCCTAAAATAAAGAAAATAGCACCAGCAAGTGTTCTGGTCAAAGGAGGGGTAAAGGCCAGAGAGAGGGTCACCCCCTTGCTGAAATTCGGGTAATGTGCGGGTCCGCATTATCCAGCAGAGAGCCCTGCCTAATTGCACAAAAATATTAGTGCGGATTCATTGGCCATAACATCATAATCTAATTAGAAAATATTCCCAAAGCAGGCTTCCACTCAAAGGCCACCTGGTCCGGCTTGGATTTTACAGCAAAGACGGAGAAGGAAATGTAATGCCGTGTTCATATGAGCATGCAAAGGTGCACGTTGTGCTGTAAGCAGCTGATTAACTGATTGGAAATGCAGTGCACATCTCATAGGCTTCACAGCACATGTGCAGAGAGCTTAATATATATATATTACATATTATTTAATTATATTTAATTATTATTGTATTATTTAATATATTGGGCTGTGCCCAAGTGACGGCAGCCTTTCTAGTAGCTCAGTAGCTCTACCTACCTACCTAAAAAAACACAGCTCTCGTTTTACACGCTTTCCGACTCATTTGCTGGATCTATTGTTCTTCCATTCATTTTTCTTAAATATCTCATGGGCACTAAGTGAGACTATGCAAGTTTGTCTTGTATGAGCCTTGACTAGTTAAAGCTGAACTGCGTTTGTGGAACGGCTAAGTTTAGAGATGGCGCTAGTTTGAGTCTGACTTTTTCGGGAAAGTCTGGCTTTCTTTAGCTACTTTCATGGAATAGCCTCCTGGACTTCTTGCTTAGCCAGATAACCTGTTGGATTTAAGGTCGTCTGGGCTAAATGTAAGTGACCAAAGTCCAGTTAAACTAGGGTACCTGAAATCCAACAAGTTATCCGGCTAAGCGAGAAATTCAGTGTTATTGATTCGGGGTTTGATACAGGCCCCTGTTCTCTGCTTAGTTCAGGGTACACCAGGTTTTACGAACTTCATATCTGTTCCCTTATATTTAGCAAAGACTACCTTAAATCTGACAAGTTATCAACTAGTCATATCTTGTGCTTACACAAAGTCAACAATGTGCCAGACAGACTGTTGCAGACATGCTCATAACAGACAGGAACAAATTTGAATGATTTTAGGGTTTACAAACATTTTTCACAATTAAACTTTATACACTTTCCCTGTGAAAAATGTTAATGGATTTACAGTTTTGTGAAACTAAATTTATGGGAAGTTAATTGGTCCGCTAACGGTTTTCAAAGTTAGCAGAAATGATAATCCGCTAATGAAAAATGTTAGGTTTATTAATTAGTGGTTAGCATATTAGCAGAACTCTGCCCACGACTGATATATACACACATGCACGCACACACGCACGCACACACACACGCACACACACACACACACACATGCACACACACACACAGACACACACACACCCACACACACATTATTACCACCATCACGTGAAGTGAATAACGTTGACTGTCTTGTAGAAATAGTACATGTCAAGGTCTGGGATATATTAGACCGCAAACTAAAAGTCGATACTTGTACTTGATGTGTTGACCGCAGAAGAATCAGGTGGTGCTGAACGCCTGAGTGACTTTTATAAAAGCCAAATCTTTATGGCCAGACGACTGGGTCAGGGCATCCCTGATACAGTGAGCCTTGTGGGGTGCATATGGTCAGCCGTGGTCCGACAAAGAGAAGCTACAGTCCGCCGACAGGGTGTTGGGCCATCAAGATATGATGTGAGATGTGAATAAGGTTATTCATGTCTGGTATGAACCAACAGACAGGCTACTGTTGCACAAATGACAGATACTTTTGATGATGTTTACGGGAGTAAGGTGTCACAACACACAGTGTATGGATCCATGCTACGTAGGGGCTGGAAATAGGCAGTCTAAGGAAATGTTTAAGGGTATTTATCTTGGTAATATATGTAAATTTGTATATTTCAGGAAAAAACATAATTTAACTTTAAAACATATGTCAATTAACAGTAAGAGTAAAAATAAGATTTTTTTCTGTTCTTCAAAATTCTGCCAATATCTTGGTAGATAAACATCGCTTTGGTTCCCAAACCTCTCCTTTGGGGCATGCCAGTCATTCCATGCATTTGTTAAATTTTACCATCAGCTCAATTAATTTAATTAGTGAAATAACTCAATGAGATATTAATTAGCCAAACAAGGTGGAGTAGAGGTTAAGCAAAAAAATACATTGGTGTGCTAGATGATTACTGCAGATACTGGAGTGACACTAAGAGAGATTTTGAAATGGTCGACACACAGTCATAACATCATAGTTTTACACGAACATGAAGATCATTTAAACATCATTTTCTTTGACAGCCTAAGACTTTTGCACAGTTCTGTACTTGACAGAAATCTACAATTTAAATTTATACTGTCCTGTAAAAGTGAAGACACACCATTATAAACCATTACTGCTCTTCCCAATGATTGCCAAATAGCATATGGTTTTGTGAATGGGGGCTGTTTTGCCCACAGCTCTTGCAGAAGGCAGTGCTGACTCCCTGTTATTATTTATATGGGCCGCCTTTGCCTGTCCCCCGCTGTCTGTGATGTGTATGAATGCGTGCGCTCTGTTTTGTCTCACCCCTCGTAACCTGGAGACCATCTGATGTCTGTCCAGGCCTTGTCCCTGCTTCATCTCCAGCATATCAATCTCGCATTCATATATAATGTATACACACTGTTTTCCTCTCCTTTGCCATGCCAGCTCCCTTGTTTTGGTATTTCTATTTGGGTCATGAGAACACAGCCAAGTCCCCAAGTCATGTGACATCATTTTCCATCCGCACTGGAGATGTTCCCGCAGCGTTGCCATTGCGACTGCATCTCATACGAGTGAAGGATGCCCGCATCTTTAAAGTGATTCTGAACAGATTTCTTTCCCTTCATGGATGTCAAGGAACATCTGGCTACCTGCTGTTTTATGATGCATAGAAAAATACATCATATACAACCCAAGTGGGAGGTAATTAAGTAGCACTAATTTGATCAAAAGCGAGAAACACATCAGTCTCTTGAAAACTTTGTCATTAGCTTTGTCAAGTTGTGTTGGTGCATGTGTCAATATCATACTCATAAGAAGAGTTTGCCACTGTGACTGTTAATACTAACGTCATTCCCTATTTAAACTAACATGGAGTACATGGGACAGACTGAGATTTTCATTCCCTTATGACTGACTGGTACTAAATTTTGACTGATAGGTAAAGCTGTCATTGTTGGACTGGAATCTCTATCAGGGCATCACCTTGCCCCAAGCTCTGTTCCCAGGTGTGTATACAGGGGCGAGGCCAGAGGTACACTGGCCCCAGCTGAAAGCCGATTGGCCCCCAAAATACCTACTCCCCTGCCACTCACCGAATGAAAACATATTATTGGCTCAGAATATGACTGGCCCCACTGACTGTGTGAATTATGGTCCTTCTTATGCTCCCCACCTCAAGAAATCCTATAAGTGCCTCTGTCTGTTCCTTCGACAGACTCGCAGTGACCATGTATTTCGTTGTAAAAGGTAGGTGGAATGAATGGATGAATGGATGGTTGGATGGACGGACAAATGGATGGACGGATAATGTAGTTATTAAACAGTTACCTATTATTTCCCACCCAGTTATTTCCCTAAGCGATACAATTTCTGCATTATTAAAGAATTTGAGCTCTAAACAATTGCTGTTTGTGTCACCTCATCTCTGTTTTATGTAGTTAGAGGTTGACTCCCTGATATTTATAAAGCCCGCTTTCAGTGCTTTCATTATGCTATTAAAATACGATGACAAATGCAGCACAGTAATGCTGTATCCTTGATTTTAATAGCACTCCTTTCTTAGATTAAGGGCCAAAAAAGCGATGAAAATAATCATAGTGGTGAGCATGTGCATTTTCATCGCCTTGGCAACAAAACATTCCAGCCTATGGTGGACAGTTTGATGAAAACACACAACATATCTGCCAAAAGAGGAACAATGAGGACCCCGAGCTCCCAGCCTGCCTTGCTTCCCCACACCTTTGACTTCTCATCCATGCAGATCAGGAAGAGAAGCCGAAATGTACCTGACAGTCTCATGCATATTGGGTAATCTCAGCTCCATGCCAAAAACCCCATGGATGATCCACCCAAAGAACTTGTACATATCAACTGGGTTTGAATGCCTTCCTTAAACCCTTGGATGTAAGTGTGTTGATAGGTGGTCTGACATTCCATTGTTCCTCCTGTATGGAAAACTTCATTCAACTAAGAACAGCTCTCTGCTCCCCAGTGGTGTACACAAGGGTGGGGCCACAACCCTCAGCTGAAAGCTGATTGGCCCCCAGAGTGTCCTCTCGTCTGTCGCTCACCGATTCAAAACATATCATTGGCTAATGACAAGATTGCTGCCTCTGTATAAACTCTTGGCCCCTCTAATGCCCTCTTCTTAAAAAACATCATAGAACGGCCCCTGTTCTTCCCTGACCCACACAGCTCAGTTTTGCCAGAAATGTTCCTACAAGGGTCCTTGCTTTTGTTCTTAGGACCCGTTCATCATAGGAGACCCAAACAGTGTCCAGACAGCTCTTTGCGTGATGAGAATCTGCAAGCATCCCTGCCTCGTCAATGTCATCATACTCAGGAGAGCTTAAAATTTCACTGTGCATAACAATATGTGCTGTCAGAATAGATGTCAAAAATGTTCTTTTTTGTTCATGCAAAATACACGCCAGTCTCATTAATTTTATTATTTCTTTATATATACTCAAGGATATTATGTAAATGGATTACCAAAATACCATCTGTTACACAGTTCATTAAATACGACGACTAAGTTTCTTTCCCATTTATTAAAATTTTGCATGCATCTGATGGAAAATTTGGCTGTTTCTTGATGAAAACTACTTCCGTGCGCAGAACCATATGCTTAACTCAAGCTAGCGCTTCTACACATGACTGAATTGTGAGAGAAAGGTTAAAAAATGTTGCCTGGTTTACCTCTGACATTATTTAAGTCGGTATAAGAACATGGAGTGTTCCCTATACAATTGTATATAAAATTATTGAAATAACTTAAGTACTGTGTGGGGTGGGTGTTTATGTTCTGCAGGTGGAGATAAAATCAGAGAAGGAAGCCCATTCACTCACCTATAAACAGGTATGAATTACGGAAGGCAGAAAGTGGTCATTTTTAGCCAGAGCGAGAAATTGAGCTTCTGAGCGACCAGACACCATCCTTGCATTCTGACCTGGGAATTTCTAGTCTACTGGCCACTTTACTAAGCTGAAATGGCTGTCTCGGATATTTGTTCCACTCTCCCAGTTTGTTAAATCCCAAGAATTTCAATAAAGTCGCCTGTAACACCCCCCCCCCCCCACCCCCCATTCCCATATCATGTGCATACGTCGGCCGCCCCGGCAGAAGCAAATCTTACAGGCACCGTTTTATTTTTCTGTTTGAAGAACCTATCCAAATCAAATAGAGCTGTGATTAAATTCTTTGAACAGGTGAATAAATAACTATGTCAAAGGCTGTAAAGCGAATCCTGGTGTGTTTCTCTATACCAAGAATGCAAAGATCATACTTGTGGTCTTGGCAAGACTGGTCTTGCTAACTTGCCTCCCAAGAACAAACTAGGGGTGCAATAAATCATGGAATTGGTCTCATTCAGTGAGGATGCAGCCAACGTGCCATTGATATTTAAGATGGGTCAAGAACAACATGTGAGGATTTTTACCATCCTCTGTACTTCTGTTCTTAGTATTGGAACTGGTCTTCGGCAATAGAAGATCACCTGACACGGGAACACGAGAACACAAGTATGGTCATGAATGCATATTGAGAAATACCCACGGTCCGTGCTGACTCCTCCAAGACTCCGCCCACCTGGGGGCCTGGTCCGTGCTGCCCACGTATGTGCCTGTCTGCTTGCCTCATGAGGTAATCGCTTGGGAGAGAAGCACTATGTGTTCAATTTCACAGTGATTCCCAGTTTGGATGCTCCTTGCAAGGACGTGCATCGCAAGCGTGCGTCATGCTACACGGGGGCTGCCTCTCCTTCCTCTGGGAATGGAGACGGGGCAACTGCAACATCTGTTCACTCCAGCAAACGCCATTACACACCGCGCCGGCATCCCACCGATGTTCTGTTCAAACGGATCATCTTAATTAGCATATGCTGCCAATGGGTTATTTTTTAGCCTAGGTTTTTTTTTTACAGCTACATCAATTCAGATATAATGCAAAAGTACTGTCAACATTATCAGTGGTAACATTTTGTACGTAAATTTATATACGTCTGATTTTCTCATCATCTTTTTTCACTTATGAATGTTGTCTCCGCTACCTTTTGTTTTTCCACCCTGACTCTTAAAATGGTAAAACATTATCTGTTTTTTTGGTCCATCTGCAATGCAGCTCAATTTATTCGCTTCATATCGAGTTCTAATGTTGAAATTGGCATCTTCTGTAGCACCTGAGAGAAACTATTTTTTTTTCCACGGTACATTAAAGTCTTTTCAACAAAATTGCAGCTGCAGTGACCCTCCATCTCTCCTATCTTGAATATGGCGGTAATTTAACGTCTGATTTGCACCGTTTATTTTTTTCCACATCTTGCAAGCTTATGATACTGATTTTGGTAATGAAAATGTGAATTGCTTTTTATGAAACTTTATGCCAGGGATGGAAAGGGATTTTGAAAAAGGTCATGCATTTGCATAATAGCTTAAACATAATAAACAAAACAAATAAAAAACTTATACCAAGACTTCATCGTGCACTCTTCCCGTTTGCATCAAATAAGTGCCTCGGAATTCATTATTAAGACAGAGAAAAAGGTGCTGCAAACTTAACAACAGATTGCTTTCGGAAATAACTCGGAGATGACGCTATATCCTGCATTTCACGAGTGAGTTAAGCAGGATTGAAAGGTCCATTACCTTGCCGGGCATTTGGGGATATCACAGCAGGTAATAAATACCGCGATGTGACACTTAGTTACCTTGGGAATCACACTGTCAGTGACCTATCAGTGCCAGCGCGGAAGGTGATGCAGATGCCATTTATGACACCGTGTTTGACGATGCGCGGTATCTCTCTGTCATCGTGTAACATCTTGGGAAGAGCTGGATATACAGGATGCCATATCTGAGAGGATGAAGACCACCATCGCCTGCTCATGGGTTACAAATGTTTGAATAGAATTTTTTTCTACGCTACCGTCAATGACAATGGTAGAATATGAGTACAAAAGCAGTTCAACGTATAAAGGTGAATGTTGTTTGAACATTTGAGGAAATCTTGCATTCAGCACTATTTTAATTGGGCATGAAGCTGAATGGTAGCTCTGTTGCAGCCATGTAACGATTACCTATTTATTAATTTTTCAGATTCCATAAAACATCACTAATAAATGTATTAACAGGTCATAAAAATGGGCAATAATGGCGAGTAGGAGTCGTTTTCTTATAAACCTTTGAAGCAGTAGAGTTTTGTTCATAATGAAAAATGGTACGAAATGAACTTAAAGCGATTCTCAGCGGCTTTGTTATTAAAGTAATGAATGCATTCCCAGCTTTATATGAATGTGGGGACAAAATAAATTAAAATTGTCTTTCCTCACCATGTTAGGTAACTTTGTAAAAAGTGATTCTTGAGGCTACGGTGCCATTTGTGGCTCAGATGAAAGATCAGGCAGCCGTTTGATCGTCGGTCGTTATCCAAAAAATATATTACTTATGAATATTTAAAAGGCGGATTCGGTGTAATAGAACAGGGAAAAAACATTAAATAAAAGTCTTGTGGATAAACAGATCGCTATCTGGATGCAGCGAAACTATCTCCGGACGCACTTCAGATGAATCATTTCAGGAATGGTTTCACCAACCTGGTTAATATAGCTTGAGGAAAAAACACAGAAATAACAGGGACTGTACCAGAAAACCATTAGTACACAGAGATGTAATGTCTTTGAGGATTACATGATATTGCAAGGGCACAGATTTGGATATGGACACTAGGCACGTGTCCCTACAATACTGTGGGAGTACCATGTGTGTTTAGGGGGGGCAGGGGGTTGGTGCTGATTTGGTTCCTACCAATGTTGAATCCAAACTTAAGCCCTTGAGTTGTTGCCCCCTGGTTTGTCAGGTTAACACAGAGCTTAAACAAACAATTTCTTCCTCGGTTTGTCCTTTTAGTTCCCGTGCAACATCTGAGGCGATTTCCCCTGGACAGGAGGATGCAGATTCTTGCAGATTCTCATCACGCAAAGAGCTGTCTGGACACTATTTCGGTCTCCTATGATGAACAGGTCCTAAGAACAAAAGCAAGGACCCTTGTAGGGTCATTATTGGCATTCTGGCTCGGGGAAGACGTTGATATCGATGAGGGTGGAAATACCTCCAACATACCCTCCCTCCCCAGGAGTCAAAAAATAACCCCTGCTTTGAACCTCAGTAATCTTTACCTCCCAGATTGATTTTTCAGTGACCCCCTGGATTTCATGGAGCGATACGCATTAGGCCGCTTGTTTGGGATCAATTTAACGTGCGGCGGTAACGCATTCGCGATTTCCTGACTGGTCGGCAAAACTCATTACTTTACAAGTGCTCTTTTCCAGGGCCCAATAAGTTATTAACTGCATTCAGCGTTTTAAGAGGTTAACTTCATTCATGGCGCAATGATTGAGCTTCTGCTATTCCTTTTAATTCCTTTAAAAGTAATATCGACTGAAAAAGGGGGAAACGCCACACTGACTTCTGAGAGGACGACATACTTCTGGGTACGGCCCCCAGAAGGGAACATTCCCAACAAGCTGTGACTTGTTAGTAAACCTGTGAGCAGGAAGGAAGTGAGAATTTAGGTAATGCATACAGAGCATTCTCTCTCCTCTACCTTGATCATTCCGATCACACCTCTCCTGTTCGTTCCTGCATATCACATCACCCTTGTCTGAAACGCAAAAATCCAGTACAAAAATACTCACAATGTGGCCAGAGGGAGTGGATGCAGTGTTATAGGAATGTTTTGGTGGTACAGACAGGGGAATGATGTGCCTTGAGGAATATGTGTCATCCATCACTGGCTATATCAGCAAATGTGAGGATGATGCTATGGTTACCGGCTCCAAACAACCCCGAGGTTAAATTTGGATGTCTGCTCCTTACTCAAATGCATCAAGCTTCCTTCAGAAGAGGACCAGCTTCACATCTGATATTACTGAGTCAAATCCATGTACATCCGGAGGATCCAGAATCACCTCAACACCAATGACCCCTGACACATGTAGCCGGGTGTGAAGTTTGTCACCGTCAACAAAGGGAATAGCTACAACTACACTTCTAGAGGGTTCGTTTCCCTGCCTGATGAGACTTTTTTGCATGGTCTAAGGCTTCCAACATCATACCATCATAAGAACGACACTCCTGCCTATGACTCAATGCTGACTGTCACAGTGGTTGAAGTAAAAAGAACCCTAAAAGGATAAGGCCAAACGAGACCAAAAGGTGTCCCTGTTTACAGGAAGAAGAAATATTCCTTTCAAGGGACTACAGTCCTTTGGGACTTCCCTAACACCTCATTGGTGCGGGTTGTTATTCCGAGATTCTTCAAGAAAACCACTATCATCTCTGTGCTAAGAAGTGATCATTTAAGTGCCTCTGTGACAAAAGCCCTCTTGTTGGCATGAAGTGTTTTGAAAGACTGCTCGTGGTCTCCATCAAGGGCTCCATAATTGACCTACCACCGGAACCTCACTACTGCTGATTTCATATCCTCTGCTATTTACCTGGCACTCTCCCATCTGTACCCTGAGGACACTGTTGTCCAAATCCCGTTTGTCAACTTCAGCTCAGCATTCAGCACCTTCACACCCCAGACTCTAATGAGCAAACTCACCTCTCTGGGACTAAGCATCACACTGTGGAACGGAATACTTGACCTCCGGACCATCAGGTCTCAGGTAATCCAGATGCATGACCAGAGAGCTCTCCCTGCTTCCCTGGAGCCACCATAGGTTTGTGTCATTGGTCCTGTACTGTTCACACTATTGATTCATGACTGTGTTGCCAGACACCCAGCCAAACATATCATCAAGTTGGCTGATGACTCCACAGTGGTGGGCAGCCTACAGTGAGGAGGTGAATCACCTGGTAATCATTCATGTTTATCATAGACAAGCTGAAAGAGATGGCTATTGACACATGTGGACCACTCCACTCTGCTCATTGATGCGACACTGGTAGAAAGAGTAAACTTCTTCAAATTTCTGGCAGGTGACATGACAGGGAATAGATTCGTCCACCTAGGTCAAGAAAGCACATCAAGCCTGAGGACACTGTCACTGGCTTATCTTGCAGGACTGTGGAGAGCATCCTTATTTGTAACATCAACATCTGGTACAGGAAGGCTGTAAATGAGTAGCGAAGTCTGTTCAGTATATTACCTCATCCCACTTTCTTGTCATTGTGAAAATTTACACTACTCTGTGCTTCAAGAGGGCCAATCATACCAGGAAGGACAACTCTTACTCCTCATTTGGGCTCTTTAGCCCAAAGGATGGTCGAGAGGTTCAGGAGCTTTCACGCCAGAACCACCAGGTTCAATAACAGCCACTTCCCGCAGGCAATCAGTGTGCTGCTCAGCTCAGCCTGATTCCCTCCCCCTTTATGTACACAACAACATCCCCGCTGAAAAAAATAAAACACACACACACACACACACACACACACACACACACATACTGGGCAAGTTTTTTTCAATCTCTGCTTCTAAGAAAAGCTGAAAAACAAAAAGCAAGCCAGAAAAGACAAGCAAAAAATAGGTAACTGGAAATAGGCTAAGTATTTTAATAAGAATTTATATACATATTATTTTTATTTGTGTTTTGGAGTGTCTGTGTGTCCATTTGACAATCTCTTCAAGCTTCTTAAAGTGGTTCATCAGCCTTCAATGTATCTCCTGGAAGTGCTATTGAATGCTTCATTTATTCATGGTTCCACTCCACAGGTCCTCAGCTGCCGAAATCCTTCTTTAAGGTAAACATCACTTAACTCAGCCATGCAGTTATTTCTGACATTTTAGAGAAACCAAGAAGATCTTGAACAGCTTGCTCTACTGCTCCCCGTGTCTTCGGAGCTGTCCGGTCCTGAATCCATAGGAAGGTCATATCCAGCTCCAGTTTCCTAATGAATCCGGAATATTCCCCTGTGGGCCAGGCGTATGCTGGAGGTTCTGAAGAGAAAAGGATGCAACTACTTCCATGCTGGTACAGAGGAATAGAGCTGCCACCTGGAGCCCCCGAAATACTCAAAATGGACACTTCCACAAAAACCAGCCTTTAAGATCAATGCAGAGGACTGAGTTATTCCACTAAGAGGGGATTACATTGAGCCTGAGACTAGGCAGTGTTCCCAGTCGAAAATGCCTGCGGGTGAATTTCTTAGACCTGCCCATTGGTTTGCCTGGGAAAAAATGTGAATGATTTGATGAGATGGATACAAATAAATTTTAAAAACAAAGCCCCCCCCCCCACTCCCAATACCCTTGAGCAAACATATTTCAGTATGCCCCATTGAAAGCAAGAAATAATCAGCTCCAGAGAGCAGGGCCACATGTTTCTGCGGCAGCCAGCTGTGCTCTCATTGACGCCTGCTACCTGCAACGAGCGGGATTGCATTCCCTGCGAGAATCACCAAAGCCCCCCCCCCCCCGCCCCAGCTGTGTTACTGCAGGGCAGGAGCATGCACCCTTTCTGAAACACATGGAGGCGGGTCACTGACCCACAAACATGAAGGGACATGACGTTCCAAAGGCTCTTGTATCGCAGTGCTTCAGAATGCAAGATGACAGGTGTGGTGGAATCTCTGCCGTCCGCCGACTTCATATGGAAAGAGTGAGGTTTGCTTCTTTCATGTTTCTCCTTCACAGGTGCTGCTGGTGAGAAGCATCAACACCACCCAAACATGTGCAGTAATGCTGACCAATCAGACTAATACTTAATGTGTAGCTTTATTTATTTGTACTTATTTCAGAACTTGGCTGTCAGAAGTATGTCAACTGTATTTGAATCTATCTATCTATCTAGTCTGTCTGTCTGTCTGTCTGTCAGTCTGTGCATCAGCCAAAACTGTGATAGATTCTTCCCTTTCAGTAATGTTCTGATGCAGTCCTGCAAGATTGATAGACACTTAACCTGGCATCTTTTGACCTCAATTTCAACCAAGAGCCATCTTTTGCTGACACATTACATAATGTGCTAATTTAATTTCAGGCTATTGAACTTGAAGCTGTGTTTCTTTTTGAGCGGATCTGGATGAAGGATTCACATGAACATTCTTTATTCCGCTGAATGCCGTAACCAGAGCAACAGATGACCCCATTGTGTATCCTGTCTATGGTAAGAACAGATACAGAAATTGATATACTGTAATTTTCCCTTTTTTTTCTATCCATCCTTTCTCCTCAAAAAGATAAGACAAATTCAGCCAAATGAATCCGCTCTGGTTCCCATTGCTTCTAGTCCTCAGTATCACATTTTGGGACTGTGCAGTAAACCCTGTCAAAAGTGTCGACCGACTGCGGTGCTCAAACGCCATTCAGCGCCCCCTGTATGTTGTGATGCATTTCAGGGGTCTACCTTCTGCACATCCATATGAACAATGTGGACATCGGGTTTAAAGGGATATTTCAATCAGCATAATGAAATCCGTTGAAATCCCTTTAAAGAAATGCTGTAGTAACAAGCATGCAATTCTGAATATAATCCAAGCTCATGTGAAATGATGCAGTGATTCTTATTTTTTATATTTTCAGGTTTCACTTGCGAATTACATGCATTTCAAATATATGCTTTACTGAATTTATTTATGGGTATGCTGAATAAAGTGTAAACAGTTCAGGATTAAATTCCACAGCATACCAATGTTTGGTATGCAGCCGAAGTCTTATTTTAATGTTTTTCATACACACACAGACAGATTTAATTAGCTTCTGCCATACCAAGAGGAGCACATTGGAAAACAGCAGCAGTATTGACATGCCGCATTGGTGTCTAGACAAGAGATGTCAGCGACGGTCTGCTTCAGACATTTTCTGTCATTATCATCTCCAGCAGGCCCGGCGTTTTGGCGATGCGCTGGGCCATGTGTCACCGATAAAATGTCAGAGAGTGTCGTCACTCCGCTGCCTCATCCCCAGCAAAAGATCTCGCTTCGAGGGCCAGAAACACGCACGAGGATGATCTTTGTTCCCAATCAGCCTGAGTCAGCCCTTAACTCCAGGATGACTGTGGGCTCAGTCCCTCCGGTCGGGAAGCATGTGAGAAAACCAGGAGCAGCTGGTGGGTCCAGCTAAAGCCAGATTTAGACCTTCAACCGGCTAAATCCTGAATTCAGCAAAAAGGCCAAACGAAAAAGTACATGCGTACATGCAAAGGCGTGAAATGGACTTCAGGCTTAAAAAATAAATCGCTGAATGTTCTACCGTCATACGCATTTATGGAAACAGCAGACAGAGATGCAGATTGTGCTGTTTCACATGAAAGGATGATGTATTTGGATGTCTGGTGCAAAAAAAAGGAGATTATGTTGATTAATGCAAATCAACACTTAATATATTAAATTAAGGCTGAAGGTTCCTCCTGTGTGTTTCCTGAAAGACCCTTGAAAGAGCTAAATCTATAAATATGAAAGGGTCGCGTTCTTATAATTAAAAGATTGTTGCTTTATAATCGGAACTAATCATCATGTCAGCATCGCATGTTCCTTTGGGCCGCCTCATTCTCACGAAAGGCATGACAAATATTTGTTAAATACATGAATTTATCTGTCTTGAATAAACTCATACACTAATACATTACATTATATTACATTCATCCAACTTTGCTGTTTCTGGTATTTCCTCTGGCTTAACTTTACTGTCCGGTATGTCACCCGCCAGAATTCTCCTGGATTCATGGGACACCCTTCAAACACCTGGGTCTTCCAGCAATCCCAATTTGTCCACAAATCTGGGAATCTGCCCACCTATTTAGTGCAACTCATACAGCTAAAATCCACTATAGGGCACAGCAAAAAGTTTCAGAATAACACAAACAAATGGAATTTAAGTTCCATGATGAACTCAAAGCGGCTTTTTCAATGGGAAGCGTTATGGGGCACGGGTGCGTGAGAGGGGTCCTGCATGTGTAATCCGACAGCTGCTCTTCCCTTTACCCCATAAATAATGCACGTTTTGTGGGAAACATTTTAGGCAAAGTAATATTAGTTTCACAATAACTTACATGTTACAAGTTTATAATTGATCAGTCCTAGTCATGGATAAGCTACTACTACAGGACCCAATTGAAATCCAGTTTAAATGATATTTAATGATATTTCATCTGTTTTTTCCATTAAGACAAATGTGGAAAGTACTTGTGGTGCTACTGCTAAAAATGAACTCCGGCCAAGATAAAAACAGTCTGTCCTGGTTCTACATTAGTCTGCGCAAATGCATGACGTAACGAGAGGAAAACAGACATGACTCATGTCAGCTAGCAGATTATGCAGCAGCCAGTGGGAATAATAGCATGTCATACATCAATCAAAGACAAACTCATCCAAACATCCTTTTGGGAAGCTTTTCAGTGTTCATCCAGGTCATGTGACTAATCAGTCACTTTTTACCATGTAAACAAACATAAAGATGTTTTCAAGAAACATTTAGGTATAATTTTCAGTTTCTATGACAACCATTTAATAAAGGTATTCATGTTCCCAAGTAGAAAAGTTTTTTTTCTATTCATATATTTAGCTAAATAACGTGTAATAATAGTTAAACCTTTTCTCAGGATGGTGTTCAGTGCGCTCCAGTCCTCAGAATCATCCAGAAGCTCCACTTTCATCTCACCCAATGGCACCATACAAAACGACACTAAATTAAGCGAGTTTCCCCAACAGGAAGTGGCATTAACAGAAAATCACTGCCCCGCTGCGGCAGGATGAGAAATGTGATGTCAAATGTGAAATCAAGAATGCGATCATGTCAATTAATGATACCTGTGGTTTGAGGGGCAGGAAACAGCTGTTTTCATATTGAAAAGGTATTTCGGCATTTTAAAGCTTTCAAAATGGTCACATTTGAATAGAAGAACTAGTACTATGGTGAATGCCTATGTTTTCTAAATTGGTATCTTTTGGGTTAAATAGTTTGTGGTATTTTGCTTAGCAGCAAGGAGATTCCTGATGTAATCCACCTGACAAATCTAATGGACAACAAAAGCGATTCCCGATACGGGACAGTACCCAAGCCCCGAAGAGGGGACTCTACTCTGTGGGCTCCTCTTTGTCTTCTCCCATATTCTCCCCAGGAGAGACACTTACCTGCCTGAACTCATTGTTTCCCAGTCCGTGCTCCTTCATTTCCTTAATGGGGCTATAATGACGGGAATCCATTTCTTCAAAGCAGCGACTCTGTTTATATGCATTTCCACCGTTTTAAGGACACGCCGGTGTCAACCGTAAGTATCTGGCCAGCGAGCGCAGATGCAAGACGCTCTTACAAAACAGACTTTTGTCAGTCAGTAGAAATTGCCAGTACGACAGTATGAAATTGACCGGATCCCCACTCTGATTGAAAATGCCCATCTCCATTAAACTCAACCTAACATGCACCCAGGGCCCCATTTTTGTCTCCTGCTGGCTATTCTTCTCCCCACACAAAAGAGAGCAAGAGAGTGGGAAATAAATAACTGAGGTCAGAGCCAATTGAGCACAAGAAGTCAGAGGACTTAATATCTGAGCCTGCTTTATTTGAAATGTAAACCGTCAGCTGTCCATGGTATGGTTTTGCTGCAGTGAAACCTGTCCAGGTGTAATCTAGCAACAGAATAACAAACTGGTACATCAGATTTACTGAAATTTGTCACAGTGCAAACAAAAAAAAAGCAAACAGTGAATCTGTTCTAAAACGTATCTAGACAAACAAGATTATTTTCCAATCAGTAAACCTATCCTTTGTTTTGGTGTCTTTTGAGAATAGAAGCATTCTGCATCCATTGACAGTACTGCTGATCTGCACTGAAAATGTGCAGTGCAAAACCAATAAAGCTGTCTCATCAATCCCTGCGTAAAAAAGTGATTTGCACCCATCCCACTTTCTGCCCATATATCTTGTTGCCCAACAGTGTTTAGCTTGTTTGCGGGGAAGATAACGGGCAATCAGATAAAACGCTGAGCAGGGAACATGCGCTCCAGAACATGCCCGCCCCCGACCCCGACCCCGTCCACGTCCACCTCAGAAGACGCAATCACTGGATTTTTTTTAGCCCATCCTCCTGTTATGCCCTCAGAGGGCCCAAAAACAGTACATCAGTCACAGTGGATTATTCCTTACATGGCCGAAGGTATGGAGCCAGTATTAACATAGACCGATCGTAAGCATAAGTCGAATGGAAGACACTGGCACCCCAGCCCATTTTCTGCGGTGCTGTTAGGGTTTTCGGCGTCATATTTATGAAGTTTTAGGCACATCATTTTATCAATTTATGATGAAAGAGAATAAATCGCCATTCCTATGTATTTGTGGACCTTTATTTATTGAGGCAAAACTGTCATTAAACACATTAGTGAGGAGTATCTACACTAGGGGCCAAAATAGTGGAAACACTTCCAGGTTTTAGAGATTGCAGAACTTTATTCAGCTCTTGCTCCAGTTACTTATTTGTTACTTATTTAATCAGCCAATGTATGATGTAGGATTGTACATTCATGTAGTAATTTTTGAAGAGCAATGCCAAAAATGCTAGGTGTTTTCACAGTTTTGGCCACTAGTGCATAAGGCCATTTTGGTGGTTCTGAAAGTGCTGGTTTAGAAAGGCAGCAGCACAAGGGATTCTGCCATTAAAAGATGTAATGTTGCAGTTGGGACTGTCACCAGAAGTGCCCCTCACCCTCCACTAGGTGACACTGAGCATTGTTATGAGAAAGTGCCCATTCCAGGGTCACAGCATTAAACAATGCCCCCCACCCCAAACAGCTATGGGGACATCCTGAAGGCCACTGAATCCCTGTTGTCCCAGATAAACTGTATCTCATGCTTCAGCAACATCATAAATAACACAAGAATCCAGCACAATAGAAACCCGTCTCCTTGTGCAATTGGCAGAACGGATGCAACTGAGATTCACACTTTTTTTTTCCTTGCACTTTTTATCGAAAAAAAAGCAATTTATACAGACTTGTGGTCCAGATGAGCGAAAAAAGTAAAAGAAAGCAAAGAGCAGATTGATGTAAACCCCCTCATTTGAACAGGCTGGGGGAAACGGGCCCAGTTCACACATCAGAGCAGAAATCCTTTGCCGTCATTTCACTTATAAAGCGGGGCCACAGGAAATTGGCTGGTTTTATTTAGCCATCATTCCTATACCACTCTTCTGGAGGACGGCATGAACACAGCCGCGATAATCGCACGACAAACTGTGAACTGAGCCCTCATACATGTTGTGCCTCAAGATTATAAATAAAGAAAATTGAAAGAGCAATATTTCATAGGTCGCAGCATGCTTTCCCTGTAATTTCCTAACCTGAAACACACTACCCATAAAAGCGGATGCTAGCTTTTTCCTTTTATGCTACTTACTGTAAAGCCTTCTGAATACAGACGGGAAGTTACTCTGACATTAATACACTGGCTGCATTCGCTTTATTTACTTGCATGTTTTGTGTTTGCTTCATGTTCGTTGTCACTGTCCATTGGATGCACTGTCCAATTAGAGAAAAAAACAGCAGAGAAAGACGTCGATCTGGGCTGGGGGTTACGGCTGGGCTCGGTTCAGCTCATTTGTTGCTGTTTTTTTTTATTCTGTAAGTGGCCTGCTGTCATTTTCTGTTCCGCACGTCGCGATGACAATGACATGGGTATGAACCCCTGGAGTGTGACTCGGTGGTGAACGCTGGGTGGGGGGGATTTAAATTACCAGGATGGATGCACGGCCAGCGCATATCCGCTGGTGGGAAACAGGCATAGGCAATTGTATCTTGGGAAAGTATTTTGGAAATGAAAAATAAGCTCTGATCAGCAACCCTTGCCAACATTAATGTAATGCTAGGTCCCAGTTATATATATATATATATATATATATATATATATATGTATTAGATTAGATTAGATTCAACGTTATTGTTATTACACATGTATAAATACAGGGCAATGAAACACAGTTTAGCATCTAATCAGAAGTGCAGAAAATAGCAAATGCAATATATGCAGTATGTACAATTAGTACAGTTACGAGAGTATGTACAGAGAGTATGTAGAGAAAGTATGTACAAATAAGTTAAGTGAGCAGTTAAAAGCAGTGTAAATGATGGGGATAAATTAGCATTTGTAATAGACAGATAAGTTCGGTAGATATACAAATGCTATACTGCTATACTGAAGGGCAAAGAACCAGATGTACTATGGACAAGTATACAGATGTGCTACATATATCCATATGTACAGATGTGTAATAAACAGATATACAAAGTGTATAGGGTTAACTGAGTGTGTGGATGGGAAGGTTCAGCGGAGGACTGAGTTCAGTAGGGTGACAGCTGTGTGGAAGAAGCTGTTCCTAAACCTGCTCCTTTTAGTCTGAAGGTTCCTGTAGCGCCTTCTTGAGGGGAGGAGGTGGAAGAGATTGTTAGCAGGATGAGTGGAGTCCCTAAGAATGCTGTGTGCCTGTGTGATATATGTCAGGAAATACACATTCCTCCTATTTCTTAATGTTGCTGTCTGTATTTTATAAGTGGGTTAAGCAGTATAAACACAGTCATAAACCCTTGAAGCCATGCATTTCACTGCAAACGTTTTATTCAGTTGTCAGAAAACAACAGAACAAACCCAGGGTAATCTAATAGTAGGCCGCATTCAGAACATGATTGGCATGACAGGCAAATAATGAGGCAAAACAAAAGAAAAACAGACACACTGAGTCAAACAGACCCCCCATGCTGCTTCATCCTTGGTCTTCACCAGCTACCCCTGTGCCTGAATGAGATTTTCAATAAATATTTTACCTTGGGCAATACACAACTGCATGCATTTTATACAAAAACTGATGCCTGTTTGATTCTAAGCATTAGACTGGGAGTTCAGAATCAATCACCCTTAGAGCCTGTGTTTCTTTGTTGGCAAAAAAAATGGAAAATGATCCTGACTTAGTACATTCCTAGTACCTAGTACTTTTTCACATGGCTGATTCAACATAACAATGGGAATCCCCTGGGAAAAGTAAGTCTGTAATTGCTCAGTCCTTAAAAAAAAACTATGAAATGTGCTAGAACAGACTCTAAAAAAAGTATGCTTCAGAACGAGGTCTGACAGGAACAGCAACCACAAGCCGGGGTTAGCCGAAGCAGTGTTAGTTTGTCTGTATGCCAGTCCCAATAAATCACCCCTCATAAAGCCTCCTGATAAAAATTAAATGTTATGTACATTCTTTAATATGATTCAAGGTCAAATGCTCACTTAAGCTTTTATAGGATAGAAGCTGCATTCTGTTAAATAACCTCTTAAAATAATTGTAACTTAATTATTGTAATATGACTCCAGGTTACTTTCCGTAGGCCTGTCTTTCCTGTTAGCACCTATACAAAGAACTGAGCACATACTGTATGGCCCCAGATTCTCCATTACTCGAGCAAAAACTAATTGCTTATATAGACAAATAGCGTTAGGTTATGATAACAACGCTGCTTCTGGTGAAAGACTTTTACAATTAATTGTGTTTTAAACAATTACTTACTACATATTTTGTAATGGTATTATCGCAGCATAGAAAAGCTGTTTATTTCACCATAATGTCTAATACTGCTGTTCATTTAATATATTCACATAAATAAATTTAATTACATGAGAGGTCTAAGGAACATGAACCTTCAGTTCTTTGAACAGATTCTTTGGACAGACATGAAAAAGAGTGTGAGTCAGTATGGTGACCTTCTGCAATACTACTGTGCTTTTAACTAATCTACTCAAAATGCCACAACAGGAACCTTCATTACCTAAATAAAGCTGATTTGATTTTCTCAAGGTTTAATAAATTATGCCAATTGTACATGGAACAGTGGTCCTCCGGGCTCCATCATCCAAGGAGATCGGTTGATCCCATCCTTGGAATCAGAAGAATATTGCATTAGCATTTCATCTGCCCCCCAGCGTTCATTACATATGGCTTTGAGGAGCATGTTTATGAACACAGAGCAGTTGCTGAACATGGTCATTATGAAGAATGTCTGGAAGACACGCGACCACTGATCATTGCTTTTTGATTGGCATTTTCGATAAGGAAAGCTCATCAGTCAGGATATTACTATTTTAATGGAAATCTCAAGGGCCCGCATGCCTGTTCAGAATATCGATCAAGGTTCGGAATTCTGATTTGCGTGCTCCCGCTTGGACCCTTTACCGCCTGATGGAAAGCAAATTTTCCGGTCATGTCAACATGATGCAGTATGATAGGAATAACAGAGGCACAGACTAACATCAATGAAATGGCTTTAGCCAAAAGTGATAGTAAAACCTGCTGGCTAATATGCTAGGTAGCTAATACCACTGCTTACAATAAAATATGAATATTGATGGTTAACCTGATATCAAAGATGATTACACTTGAAATGATAGTGCGTATCAGTTCTATTCCAATCCACTCAGACGAGACTTGCCACCTAGGCTTAATGATTTCAGGGAGGTGGATGAGGATAGATGGAGGAGGGGGTTGCTGGCTAGGCTTGATATAATGGTAACACGCCTCCCCCCACTTGTCAAATTTTATCGGGTAACACCAGAATTGCGTATTGCTTTTTGAAATACCATCAAAATACCACGGTAAAATTTACTGACTGGTGGGGGGGTGGGGGGTGGATGAGGGTGGTGACAATAAAACTTGCTGACTGGGGCTAGATAGACAGCGGTGGTTAAACGATTAGCCGCCTACTTTTTTTTTTTTTTTTTAACGCCGCTGAATAGCAGAACAACATCTCGCATCATTCGCGGGTGTCAGGGCGCTATGGCCAAATTCTGGGAGACTCCCAGAACTTTGGGAGAGGCGAGACGTTTGCTCACTACATAAACCTCCAGGTGATCAGAATGGTTCATACCCCATAACACTACTAATGCAAGCATATGAAGGGACCTGCCAACATTCTAATGAGAAAGATATTTTTATGGAAATGAACAATGAGGAGAGTCATACAGTGACTGAACTACATGACCGAACGAGGAAGGAATCAGAGCAACAGACCAAATTGAATGTAAAGGTATTAAAATTGAATTATACAGCAGGTTATCATTTGAAGGCCAAATGACAGTATCAAGGTCTAAATCATATGTAGACTTTGCAGGTGCTATTAAAGGAGTGGATTGGAATATAACTGACACATAATATCAGGTAGGAAAAAAGGTGACGATTCATTTAAAAACTCTAAGACAAAGGGGTTTATAAGGGAAACCGAACAAGACCAGGAAGGTACAAAATAATGGGACCGCAAGGGTCACAAACAAACCAGGATAAACCAAATAGGGAAGCAGGCTAGAGACCAGCATAGCAACACAAATCTCACTGAAGAAATTAATACAGGCAGGAACTTAAATTCACAAAATGAACCAGGCAACGAAGAAGCAGGAGTGAACAATGAAACAATTAACCAATCAGAGAAGGCACAGGACAACGAGTAATCAGACGAACAATCAATCATGAGGCACAGGAAACAGGTGGATCTAATAAACACAATCATGGAACTAAGACAAACAGGGAAACTAGGAAACAGAACACTAAGAATATAACATGAAGTAATACATAGTCACAAAAGGCACAAAGCAAAAGCCAAAACAGAAGGCAAACCACAAACTAGGAACAAGAAAACGAATACAAAAGAAACACTGAGGAGCCAAAGTCTAACAAATACGAATAACCAGAAGAGGCTGGCCTTGAACTCATGACCAAGGGGTTTATTGCCATACACCCAGTCCATAGAGCCATGCAGCACTCCTGAGAGCTAGGAGAACACACTAAGGACTTGAAGGACAAGAGACAGGGTGGAGAAGAGGATGGCCAGTATTGCCTGCTGGCCAAACGGGGAGAGGATACAAAGCGCGGGGGAGAATAGTACGTACAGTCCCTGACACATGAAGGATTTGATCTTTGCTCCAGTACTGTGTATGCTTTCACCTAGGAAGCTCAGTCTAGCTGCACGCCTAGTTGACTCCTCAACAGCTGTATGTTTGTAATGTGCTATTTGCTTCACTTATACGTCCAGACCAAGATTTTGATTCAGCCAACCACGTGAGTCCTCTGTAAATGTAACTCTTTATACTCAACTGTGTGGTTGAAACAAAATCTTGGTCTGCATTTGAACTTTCTGAACCTGAAATATCCACCTCGGATGCAACGTAACGTGATTTCAATGTAACAGCTCGGACAACCACGGCAGAGCCAAGACATTTCTGTGGAGTATACTGATATAAGTTGACTGAAGGCCCAAAGAGATACGTTCCATATGCAATTTATATTTTCCAAGATGTTTACAGAGTTATATAAACAAAAAAAGTGATATATAATGCCTCTCGGTTACTTATCTTGCTAAATGAGCCAGACAAATACACTGACTCTGTACGGCCTGCAGACTTTTCCCATCTGAAGTTCTGGAGTGTTGCTAGGTTTGGAACATCCCCATTAATGTCGCACCCTTCCTGGTCCAGCGACAGACGTGCTCTCACTCTAATCTCAAATGGCTTATTGATTGAAGCAAAGCAGCATGATTCTGATCTATAAAACATGCAGCGAGCTGGGAAACCGCATTACAGCCTGCGACGGTTTCCTGCTTGTTTGGGGAGAGTGAGCATGAAGGAAGTTGCTGGCCAGAATAGCTACATATTTTAATAGAAAGGGTGATTAAAAAGTGCGTCCCTCTCACAATATTCATTCACCAGAATTTCCTTGTTTTCTTAGGTATCTCTATTAGGAATCTCTATTTATCAGTCAGCATCTGAAATGTTTTGCTTGAGTTTTGTGACAAGACTGCGGCTTCGTAATATGAAATTAATGGACTGAGTAGAGCGGTCGGTCTCCAATTGATTTCAATAAGAAAAAGCAACCTTGCAAGAAATGTAACACAGCAGGCCCAATAAACATACCGCAGGAGGGATTTAAATGCTCTGACCCCCAGGTGCCTCTTGGATGCGTCGCAGTAAAAGATGGCAAACTCACATGGACTTACACTCTGAACTTCTGGGCCTCAGTGAAGACAAAGTTTTACAAATAATCTCATTATTGGGACACATTACCATTTCAAGCATAAGAGTATCCTACTCCTTTCACCATGACGAGTATTTCCTCGGCAAGCACGCATTTGGCTTAACGTGGCGGAGAATTTACGCGAGCCTCAGCTAAGACCGTTGATTTAGCGCCCTTGCAATCGTGCGATTCATTCAATCGCCGGGCTGCATTAAGGATAATTAATTAAGAGCTTGGCTCCGGCAGAAACTAGCACGCATGAGAGGCTGCCAACAGCAGCTTTAAGAACTCTACATTTAGTGATCTGGTTCACTAAATAGCCTCTTTTTTATTCACTATGGGATTTGCAAATATAACAAACACTGCAGGTATTTGTGGTTGAAGTTAATACCAAAATGTTGCAGACACACGTGATCTTTAAACATCCTCTCAATCCAGTATGTGTTTTTCCCAGTATTGTATACATTGCTTTGTGCAGTATGTGCTATATATAAATAAACCAAAGTTGTTTTATTTTTATTCAGTTGAAATAGGACTGCATACTATTTGCCTTGGTTTTTATCCTACTGATGGTTAAACACAAAGGGAAGAAAAAGCAATATTGCATCTGCATTTGGAAGAGATTCAGGCTTGGCAGAGTAATCCTTCCAAGCGCAGAACCATCACACCAAAATGCATGCTGAGAAGGGATGAATCGAATGAATGTTTTCTTCAGATAATCATGGATAAATGATGGCAAGCTAACAAACAGAATTTGGACATCAGATCAAGTTCTAATTGGGTTTTGTTGTTTTGTAAGCAAATATATGGAATAGATGTGACATTGAAACTTTTTATGCGCTTAAACACATGAGTACCTAGGCAAACATCTTTCTAATGGCATCTTATGTTTCTTTGCCCATGTTTACCCAGTTGGATATTCTCCAGGGGTGATTCAGATCACTGTTGGAGGAGACTGAATGGGTCACTATTGGTTGAAATACACCCTCAACTACTGTGCCAACTTCTGCCCATTGATCATTTTTTACAACTCAGTGCAGTTTCAAATATACACCAAAATACGGTAAGTAGTATAGATGCTGGTGAATTTTACAGCACAATCTGCCCTGTAGCACTCACGATACACTTAACCAGTCTACTTGACATGCTCTGATTCATGAATTTGATCTTAATCCATTAAACGCAAAGGAAAATTCCAGAAAAAGGCTCAGCTTAAACAGATGAGAAATGAATGGATCTTACTCTGGATTTGTGAAGAAAAGAAGATGGTAGGTTTGTTCTTTTTGACTTAGAAATATGTTTTGTACTTTGAGTTCACATACTTTGAGTCTAAGGGAAAAAAAACAGTTTACATGATTCTAAACGGATTGGGCTCTCTTTTCCACAGCCGCAAAGTGAGACGCAAAGTGGTTTTGCTAGTTTCGTACCAGTGCGTTACTCATTTTCAAGCCATGGGCGCACATTGTCAAGATAACGAATGATTTTGTGCCTACTTTCCGCTCGTAGGAGTGGTGTTTTTTAAATAAAGTGTGGCCGGATGCATTGTCGGTGCGTTGCTATTTTAAGGCAGTGGAATGACAATGCGCTTTTGGCCAACAAAAACCACATTGTTGCCGCATTGTTAAACAGTATTTAAGGGGCGACTTTTAGAAACATGCGGGTACACAATGCTGGTTACGGACACAGGTTACGTCCTCAAGGTGCACTAATGGTTTTTGCATTTTATTCAATTTATATATATTTTATTATAGAGTACACCTGGTCCTTTTATGAAATCATAATGCATTATGAAACACCAAAAGAAATACATGCATACATACATATATATATATAAACTACATATGTACGTGTGTGTGTGTCACGACCCTCTGTCCAGCCCTCTCGTGGACCACGCCTACCTTGTCAACCTCGTGGGGAATCCTTCCTTTTGCCTGCTGTTCTACATTTCCTTCCGTTAGTCTTGTCTATTTCAGTCTGCGTTCAAGTCTGTTTCCCCAGGTCTGTCAATGATGTTGTTCACCGTAAGTGCTTCTTTGTTTCTCCCTATTAAAACCCAGCATTTCCCAAATCTCCGTCTCCCTGATCCTGCTTCCCCACCGGTCATAACAGTGTGTGTGTGTATATATATATATAAGGGCTGTCAATAGATTAAAATATTTAATCGTGATTAATCGTACAACTGTCCATAGTTAATCACAAATTAATCGCAAGTAAAATCATGAATTTATTCAACATTCAACATTTACCATTAAGGGATTTTTTCAGGTATTAATATTCTTATCAATATTAGAGTTGGCAAGGCACGACTGCTTTATGCAAATGTATGCATTTATTATTGGAAATCAATTACCAACAATAAACAACAACAAAGATTGTCCAAAGGT
>JAODLD010000042.1:245258-255583 GCA_026781065.1 Mormyrops boulengeri | reverse complement strand
GCAACCTTTTTAAAGCAAAGAGCCATTTTATCCTAAATGTCTGACCCAAGATTTACAAAGAGCCCCAATGGATAGAGAGGAGGATTTGAGATATGATTTTAAATGCGATATCGGTATATATGCATTTAACACAAAAACAAAACTTCATGTACTTAAAAAAATAAAGAAATACAATTGGGGGGGGGGGGGATTCTCAGTTTTAAATCACTCAGACGTGTAACGGCCCAAAGGTGACTAATATCACTATATTGTTCAGTTCTATAGCAATAGTCTTCACCCTCACCCAAGTTCATTTGGCTCTGCAGTTGTCTGCCCTTCACTCTCTACTTGTAACTGTGCCGGTCGAGCAGTGCAAAATGTCCTCACCACTCCCTACTCAGCTGGATATAATATGTATTAATCGGAGAAAATATAATAATATTACAAAGATCTGGGAAGGCGTGGTGACAATTTACTACGAAAAGCATATGAGAGAATTAGGAATCCCAATAAACTTAATAAGCCTACATCCGATCTCGGACACAGAAGAAAATTCCAGAAAGCATACCATTTGACTGGAGACATACTCTCGTAGAGAATGGCTTTCAGGAAGATGTAAATTAAGACATCATAGAAGCGTGTGATGGAGCGCCTCATTCACGTAAAACTAAAGGTCTCGAAATACCTAAATGAAAAATAATAATATTAACCCATAATTAAATTATTTATATTTACGAAAGTATTATCATAATATGTTAAGATATGAAAATGTGAATGTGTTCTGAGAAGAGCCACAGCCTGGTATGGTATTTAAGACTAGATGTACTTCGGTGGTGACTCATTTCACATCGACAGTAACTGCAAATAACTTTGGTCTTGTCGATGTACCCATCTGACAGAGTTTTGAAGCTGAACCTGCCATTCAAAATACCTTTTTCTTTGTTCATTGTTTTTCTCGAGCTGCCATCCGACTCAACACACGTTAATGGCATCAAAAAAATTAGTCACGTTATAATGAATTCCCGTTGACGCGTGATTATGGCGTTAACTTTGACAGCCGCAATATATATATATATATATATATAGTGAAGAAGAAACCATATTTAAAAATCTCATTATCAGAATTAAGCACATACTGTAATTAAAAGGCCATTTGGATTGCTGGAGATGTGTTTAAGGTATTCAGATAAGTCAGATGGAACATTACAACACAGAGGGTTGCAGCATTCTTTGAGGCATGTTGCATGTAGCGTAATGTTGCCATGCATAATGTGATCTGGGTTGCCGGGCAAAGGCGCCATTGTAACAGTAATCATCCGTAGATCCTTTTGAACGTGAGGTGATGCGCCATTCTGATTGGTTCATTGCATGTGGCACCCAAAACACACCTCTGAACAATTAAGAGAGTTAGGACAACCTTTTTGCGCCTTGCTCTAGTGCAAAGTCTGGTCTTTGCGCTGTCAAAACATAATATTCCCCCATAATTGTTTGTTGCACTTTGCACTTTACGCTTTGCGTTACATCGTAAGAATAGAGCCCATTATGTTTTTTATTTCGATTTGTCTCCCGGCACAAACAGGAAGTTTTCTATGTTCACATTTTACTTGTCTTTTAAAAATTCAGTCAGAAATTAATTGAAAACGTGACGGAAATTCCACAACAGAATATGTGGTGTACAGCGTTCCCAAGCTGCACATCTTTCAGGTAGAGATAATTGCCCGCTTCTAATGGTCATTCTAGTTTGAAACAAAGTCCTACCAGAAAAGTACAAATCTAGTCTTTAGGCTTTTATGCTACGTTGCTGTTTTTCTCAAGATAACAGCCATTTTCTCCATTTTAGAGCTTGAAGATAAGCATCACAACTTAAGAGAAATTCCTTAGTTTCATCTGGAGGGCCAGAGTAGCAATAAACATTTGAAAAATCCGATCTGAACGGAAAAGCTGAATGTGGTGCTACTCAGATATGAAGGGTGTTTGTTTTTCAGCGAATAAGCAAGCTATCATAGAAAGGCCCAACGTTATCTGGCAACAAAATTATATACAAGCATTTAAAAGGCGGGAAAAAGGAGCAAGCAGGGAAAGAAAAACAAAGTCTGTCTGTGGGAGACCTCTGTCATGCATCCTGATATTTATGTGTGTGGTGAATGAATGAGTGTCAACAAGTAGTTTAGCATTATTCTGAAAGCTGCTCGTGGGAGTTCTACTTACACAAAAATGTTCTGATGGCAGAACGAAAAATGGCAGGACCCAGATATCTGATTGGTTGGTCCTGCCTCCTCTAATTACTTTGACCCCCTTCTCTACAGTCTGATTGGTTATCTCTGAACCAATCATTTTTCATTCTTCAGAATATTTGTGTCAAGAAAAACTCCGATGAGCCCGAAACCTTCCTGTTGCGTAGTAAACTTTGAGGTCTTTGAAACTGCCTAGCTTGAAGTTGTCCTTTATCCTGAAGGTATGGCCTTCTAAACCGTAAGGTCACAAAGAGATGGGTCTTTGCTAAAGAACCTCTCAGCAAAACATGTTACTGCATCGCAAAGCTCTTTACACTTCAGGAAGGCCATCTCCATGGTTACAGAAGCATTAAATTCTGAATAAATGGGACTTGGAAAGTGATGGCTTCTTGACTAGCTGAGAAGCATGTGGGTCAGGAGTTGTCAGTAAGCCTGAGACAGGTCTGTAGCACCAGACACTCTCCTGCCAAATGCTGAACGAGAAGCTGGTCTCACTCCAGCAAGATGTTGCAATTACATGCAAAACACCTAATCTATTTTTCATCCATTAATGAAGAAACTCACCATATCATTTAATATGATGCACCGGTTAAATAATCTGGGTGGAGCTCTGGTTTTTCTGCTTTGAATTCAACCCAAAACATTGAATCCCATCCTTGATGTAAACGAAATGTAAAGAATACATTCAATGTCTTCATATCATTAGCAGATAACATATATTTTACATTGTAAGCTTTTTGAAGTGAACTTTAATGGTTAGTGTTGAAATAATTGTGATCAAGCAGAGATGTTTTGACAATGATGTATAACTGTGCTTCGATAATGTAATTTTTCATCTATAAATGCTTAAATGCTCTCAAATTCCTCCCTTTTTCATGTCCTATTATTTCTGTCTGTCTGTCTGTTTGGTCTTAATCACGTTCTTTAATGGCTGTCTGTCTCTTTGTATTTTGGTTTGGGGATAATGATGGGGTATGGGGTTAGATGGGGGGGGGGGGGAGTGGCTTTACCTTATGCTTTTTACTTGCAATGGAAATTGAAGTAGTCTGCTATAGAGGTGGAGGGAACAAAAAAAGAATTTAAGTTGACATATATTGTTGTATTGTACCAAGCCTTTATATATGAAGGTCAATAATTCAAGGAGATCATGTGTTTGAGTGCAAATATTTTGCATGTGTGGGGATGGAAGTCACATGACCTTCAGTGTATCGCTACATGCGTGATATAGCGGTGTGCGCTACAAATGCATTATCAGACATTTTCCTCTGCCTTTTGGTTCCACTCAAGAACACTCCTCTTTTTTTCTGAGAGAGCTGAATGTTAAAGGCCTTTATTTTCCTTACTACCGCTCTTGTAATGTCTTTTTTAGATGAAGTTAAGCCAATTCAAGCAGAATAACTTTCCCAGACAAAGCAAGACAATTATGAAGACCTACCAGGAATGTAAGACATTATATGCTCTATACAGCTTGTTCTTTCAGTTTAGTAAATCAAAAACATAAAAATCATGTCTGCATACCAAGCCAATTAAGCAATCAAAGTAAACAATGATAGCCAGGTCCTTCAGCTATATATTGTATAAAACATGCATTGCATCTACATAAAAACCCTTTGTCCGTCTTTAGAGTGGGTTGATCCATCAATGCATCCCTAATATGGGCTGATTCACTTATTGGCAACACATTTGAGGCTTAATTAAAAATGACTGAGCTTTTGTTATTCCTCCCAGCTAATGCTGAGGTTCCCAAATGGCCAACGCGCATTCTTTATACTTCACATTCCAGATAATTCTGTTTGTCATATACTGTAAAGTATGGGGGGGGGGAGAGGAGAGTGTCCCCTTTTTGAGATTCTGAGGGGTTCTTTTAGATCAGACTCCCCCCCAAGTCAGGTCAGGTTAGGGAGCAGGCACTGGTACAGTGCATTGCCACACTCACCACATGAAAAAACACCTTGGTATCCTGGTTGGCAACCCCCTAGGCTAATACAGTGCCTAAGTCCCACCCTCCAGAAATGACCGCTTATCTGCCATAGCTAGGTGTTATGTAGGCATCCCCTTGGTCTGCTCCAGCTGCTCAGTTCCTCAGCAATAAGGATCCTGCGAGCTGGATCACCCTCAGGGAAACGCGCCACATGGCCATAGTGCCGTAAGTGACGCTCCCCCACAATGCGGGTAATGTGCCTTAAAGCAGCGGTACCCAAGGATTCTCTGAAGAGGCACAGTACCAAAGGAATGCAGTCTTCGTCTCAGGTCACTGGTGAGCGTCCATGTCTTGCAGCGACACCCCTTTCCAGTAACCTCATGACCCTCCATGCTCTCCTAATCTATTGACTTCACTATTGACTTCACAGGGAGAGTCACCAAAGACATGAATGTCGCCGCCGAGGTAAGTGAACCTCTCGACGCGGTCGACATTCTCTCTGCAGACAGACACACTGCTGATGGCTGACCCAAGAGATCACTAAAGGCCTGGATCTTGGTTTTTATCCAGGACACTTGCAAGCCCAGACACTCAGACTCTTTACTCAGTCTCTCAAGAGCCCTGATCAGCATCTCCATTGACTCCACATAGATCACAGCATCGTCGGCAAAGTCAAGATCAGTGAATCTTTCTTCACCAACAGATATCCCACAGCCTCTGGACCCCATGACCCTGCCCAACACCCAGTCAATGCAAACATTGAACAGAGTATGAGCAAGAACACACCCCAGATGAACTCCAGAATCAACTGGGAAGAACACATAGGTTCTGCCTCCACTCTGCACAGCACTCACAGTACCGGTGTACAGGCTGGCCACGACATCCAGCAATTTCGGGAGGATCCCGCGAAGTCTCAGGATGTCCCACAGGGCAGCTTGATCTACTGTGTGGAATGTTTTACGAAAATCAACAAAGACTGCAAAGAAACTCTGCCGCTATTCACGTTTGCACTCAATGAGAACCGAGTGCCAGGATACGGTCGATAGTAGGCACGCAGGTGATCACAGATCCTGGTGAGGATGACCCTAGCAAGGACCTTACCCAGCACTGAGAGCAGTGCTATCCCCCTGTAATTGCTGCAATCCAGGCCATCACCCTTCCCTCTCCAGGCAGGAACAACAAGTCCTGTTTTCCAGTCAGATGAGCTGCCGCCTGTCTCTCAAATGGAACCAAACATTGCTTGCATTGCCAAGGACAGCTTTACCACCAGCTTGGAGAAGTTCACCCCGGATACCACGGGCCACTGCAGCCTTCCTTACTCCCAGCTGGTTCACCAGCTGTGTACTCTCAGTGAGATTATGTGGTTCACAGCTAATAGGACAATCAGCCTCAAAAACTGTGGACCCAGAGATGTCCAACATCTTAGCCGGAGGATCAGCTTTTAACAGCTGCTCAAAGTAGCCGGCCCAGCGGGTCACAGCAGCGTCATCCGTAAGGACCTTTCATCACTTGCCCTGACTGCAACTCTCTGAGGAACAGATTTGGATGTACGTAATGCTTCAAGTCCTCTGTAAGAAGGACGTGGGACCATAGATGGTGTGTCACTTGCTCACAGATTCCTTTAACAAACACCTCCTTATCTGCCCTCAGATCCCCCGTGGCCATCCTTCTTAGTTCCTGGTGCAGATCAGAGTTGCCATCAAGCAAGAATGTCACTCCTCTCGATAATATTCAGGGTGCCCTGCAAGATGAAACACCTCCTTCTGGAAACACCAGCAACACTAACGCAACCCATAGCAACCTTCACAGAAGGTCTCCCGCATCACATTAAAATTGGCAGTCTCACCCAAGTCTGCAAGTTCCTCATACAAACTGTTTGCAAACTCATTAGAAACATGATCTTGGAGTCTGGTCAAGCCCAGCATCATTCTCCTAGTAGGCGGTAGCCTACTGGACCTAAACTGAATCTTCAGAGTAGCAACAAGTCTGTGGTCAGAATTCACAAACCTGGCGCTACGCTGTAGTTCTGTCGAAGCCTCCAGCATCTGCCCACGAGGATGTGATTGATCCTTTGCCGTACCACAAGTATTATCATACTAGATCCAATGATGTGGATCAGGGCTCTGGAACCAGGATTCAGGGACCCGCAGCCCCTGACCTTTTTCAAAGTCAAGAAACACGGAACCACTTTCATCATGGTTGCCAGACCCAGTGGGGACCGACACAATCCTCATAGCTAGCCCAACCAGTGCCAGTGCTTGCACTGAAATCACCTTTGACCAGAGAAGTGTCACCTCATGGGCATCCATCAACCACCAAGCAAAGTTGCGAAAAAAATGTCTCCCTCATCAAGATCTCACTCACCACAGTTGGAGCATGCATGTAGACAACAGTCAAGACACCCAGAAAATACTCCTTCAACGGAATGACTTTGGACACGAGTGGAACTGATCCACAACAGCAATAGGTGTTCCCTCCTATAGAGATCTGGCCACTGCCTGGTCTGCATACTTCAGAGAGTGCTGCCACTGAAATGCAGAGCCTATGAAGCTCCTCACACAGCAGAGGAAGATGGTCATCATGCTGGAGAGACAAGACGTCCCACAAGCCAACCTGGGGTGGTGCTGAGGCGACACCTCAGCACCACCCCAGCTCAGATCCCCAGCAGGACTGATCCAGTCGGCTTTCTGATGGCTTCGACTCTTCCAGGGACAAGGCTCCTGAGGACTTTCCCCATCCCCCTCATGATGCGTGCAGTCTTCCTGTTGGTGGCTGCAAAGCGCTACTCCCTCGGAGAGCAGAAAAGAATCCTGCCCACCATTTTGCAGCTGGGTGAAGTTTTTACAGTGGCTGGAGTGTCAAACCCATCACCAACCCACAGATTTTTCCCTGTAAGTTGGAGGACAGCTGTAAGTACAAAGTCTAACTGCTTAACCCATATCACCCACCTCAAGGTATCTGACTGATGCCATTTTTACTGCTGTTGCGAAGGATGACCTATTTAAAGACAGCAAACCAAAGTTATATCTTTTAGTTTTTTTTTTGTAATGCTGCTGACCTGAAAATCCTATAGGGAATTAAAAATGCAGTATTACACGATGGATGTGTTTGGCAATCTGTGCTTTTTTAAAAATTTAATGGACTATGACTGCAGTAATAATGTTTAAAAACAAAGCTTTCAAAAAATCATCTTGTTTACTCTCACCATAAAGCGAAATGCACATTAATTCCCAGGCAGTTTCTCCTGGAGGGTGTCCATGCCTGGGTGGCTCCAGTCTAGTGTTCGTATCTCCCACTGGCTTGTTTTGTGGGGCACTGGCTCAGACAAGAGGCTTGGAAAGCACACAATATGAGCTACTACAAAGTGTTAGAGGCTCTTTTAAAATGGGGGTTTATGAACTCAGGTTCCTCACTTCTGAAAGGACACATGGAATTAAAGTCTTTGTCTAGGGATTTTTAAAAAGTACTGCAAGCCCCTAAAAAAATGCATCTGCCAGAACGGTGCGAAAAAAATGAAGTTTGAACGTTTCGCACAGTAATTTTTGCCGCGCACTTTTGCATGAACGCAGCCTTTAATCTGCCTTCACTTCCCCAAGCAATTTTCTCTCTTCAGCCTGGTCCAATTTAGCACCCTGGATCAGTACTTTATGCTCTTGCTGTTGGTACATAAATAGAAAATATTGTGCAGACACCAAAGATGGAGTTGTTTTTTGGGGCTGCCCTGAAGCATAATAATGCAACAAAATACAGCTTGTTAATGGACAGTGACTCTGATCGATCAGCGGCACCGCTGGTAGCGGACAAACGGATCCAAATATAGTGCCGGGGGACGACGTAATGAGGAGCGTGTGTAGTGATGGTGCATTCATTTAGCCAATAAGATGCTAAGAATGACACACCATTTTGCAGCGTGAAGCACTGCTGTGGTTAGGTTAGACTATTATTGTTTCAAGTTTCAATTTTTGCTACATACTGCACACAATCATACACTGTACCTCTGCGCAGTGAAATGCTTTATGCATATGGAAGGAAATATGCAATAGAAAGACACTACAAAATAGGATTAAATGAATAATCGGGAACAGAATAACAATAAAAATACCAATAAAGATAAAATGATTGCAAAACAGACCAAAATAGAATGCAGTATATCAACAACTGTAAGAGATGTGCAATGACAGTGGGATGAGAAAAGTGTGCAAAGTACAAAGAGTGTTGTGTATGTGCGTATTGTATGTGTATGTACCCTATGATGGAACAGTGTCTCACCCTGGTTGTACACTAACTTGGAGCACCACACTGTCCGGGATAATTTCCAAGCCACCCCCCCAACCCCAGACCCTGACCAGGATAAACGGTTAGATGATGGATGAAGGCTGTTGCCTATGCCCCACGGCTTTCTCTGAAGTCGAGCAGATGCAAACCAATCTGAGCACTTACGGGACATTCTGGAACCTTCCAGACAGCCCTTTCATGTTATGCCCTGCTCATCATTACCCTGCCGTATTGTGAGACTATATGTGCTTGAGTGTTCCAAGAGTTTAAAGTCATTCCTCATAAACAGACAAACTTAGCGACGATAAGGAATGACACTTAGGCCGCCCAGCGCGATGACAATTATGCAGAAATGTGGAACATTAGCTCGGCGGCTAACCAACTGTTTGCCAGTGAGCTTTGGAGCTGAACCCGAGCGTGAAGAACCCTCTGACATTCCGGCACTCATCTCGATCCGCACGCTTAAGCAGAGCAGCCGGGGACCGCGAGCATGCAGACCCGCACAGTTTCCGAGTTCCAGCTGGCACGCTGCATTTTTAATGAGAATTTAAATTTAAAAATGGAACAATGCTAAAATGGATAATGCCCTTCGTTATGCCTAAGAAGAGGAAGAGGAAATGACCCGTTAGCTCCCTGATGAAGATGTACCAGCTGAAACACTCTGGGCAGCGACTTGCGTTACTATTTTTAGAAAATAATAATAATAATAATATATATTCTTCTTATTCTTCGTATTATTATTGCTATTATTATTATTAGCATTATTGTGAATGCAGTTCAGTGTCTTGGTAGCATGCCATTCTCAGACAAAATTGTTCATTATGTTTTGTTCTTTCAAGCAGCATGAAAAATTACTACTGTCGTATAACAGAGAAATATGAGAACGTATTCGTAGGGTAATAATAGTCTATTAGTAGATAATGAGCTAGTTTTCTGTTTGGTTTTCAGATCGGAAAGAGCTGCAAAGGGACACTGAGTCGTAACAATGGCGAATGCACACCACCGCCCCCCCTCTTCCTCACCAGGCCTCTCGATACACCCCTCCTCCCCGTCTCTACCCCAGGAAATGGTGGTAAAACTCTTCTGTGGGACCAGTCTATTATAATCAGGGAAGAACACCATTGGCAGATTGCCTGGCGTGGGGGGGGGGGGAAAGCATTTCCACTGTATGGGACATTTAGCAAGAACCACTGACTCCAACAAAGGCAACAAAAAAACCTTTATCATTGTAAAACACAGAGAATATGACTATGCCGCACTGAATTTGTCCCTTAAGCTAATATAATGCAAATTCAGTGAGCCATTTTAGAAATCGCATCCATCCATCTTCAACCTTGTTCCAGGCGGCTTCATGGTTTCTGGAGCCTGTCCTGGCCATCACAGGGTGCAAAGCAGGGATACATCTGCAGGGGTATTGATCATCGAATTCAGTGAAGCGTCCTGTCTCATGGAGCTGATTGCCTGCTTAATTGCTAGCATATTGAATTTAAGAGTTTGAATAAACACATAGCATTGGCCGTGTTCAGAGAGGGCGATGACTTAAAGCGATGTGGCCGCACTGTAGGCTCATGGGTTTGAGTCCCGCTGCGGGTTTTCAATGTGTTTGTGTGCCCTTGCTCCTGATTTTTAGGTGGGCTGGGGCCCTTAGAGTGTGTGCTCCGGGTTTGTTTACATGGGATGGCTTCCAGGCTCGGAGTGACCCTGCACTGCATAAATGGTCAGGGAAAACAGATGGATGAGTGCATTGCATTGTGCTTTTCACCTCTGATTCCCCTGCTGGGTGACTACTGCCCGAGCAGATCAGCCAACGGCTGGAGGGCCTTAAGCTGCTTGAGGCTATGCCTGTCCTGCATCTGGGGGGGGGGGGGGGGGGGGGGGGGGGGGGGGGGGGGGGGGGGGGGGGGGGGGGGGCGGGG
>JAODLD010000042.1:231258-245248 GCA_026781065.1 Mormyrops boulengeri | reverse complement strand
TGTGTTTTTCACCTCTTTTTCCCCTGGTGGGGGACTCCTGCCCGTGCATATAAGCAAACGGGTGGCGGGCCTTAAGCTGCTTGTGGATTTGCGTTTACGGAATTTGCCCCCCCCCCCCCCCCCGCTATCTTCACAGGCTGTAGCGGAGCCTTCGCTCAGCCAAACAACCGTATGTCGATTAATCACCATCCACCACCCAAAGGTTGGTAGCTCTGTGGGTGTCAGGCAGCATCCACACCTCATTCTCAAGGCGCCATGCTCTGCCGAAGGTCACGATTGGATCCTTCTAGCCATTCTATGTGGTCTTACAGACATTACCTGTATTTATATAAAATATATATCCCAGTAATGGGAGTGGGTCAAAGCTATAGATCTGAAGAGGCATCATCAGTTCTTATCACCTATTTCAGGTGGAGAATCACAATCAAACTCACTAAGTCCACCTTTCTCCCACTATCTCCCCACATAAAAGGCCCCCCTTTTCTCCAATTTCCATCAGCCCTGAGAGGGTTTTTGCTGTAATTTCCCCACCTGCATGCACACAGGGCAGGGAAGGATCACATCAACACCTCACCAAATAAGCTAGTGAGTCGCCGGGGACCGACTGCTTCCAGGTAGATAGAGTGACCCAGCTTCCGTGCCCCGGCTGTTCCCGTGTTCCCGTGGTCTCCAGGCGTCGGCCGCGAGGAGGGCTACACAGACGGCCCAGGCCATGTCATCCGCCAGTTCCGCCCTGGCCAGCATCTCCATAGCAACAGCCTCAATCCTACAGCATGAATAAAACGAATGTTAAGGGCCAGTATGAAATCCATGTGACAGATTTCTCTGGGTTACACAGGCATGTGTGTATGTGAGTGTGTGTGTGTTTTTGTGTGTTTTTGTGTGTATGTTTGTGTGAGTGTGTGTGTGTGTATGTTTGTGTGCACGCAAATGCGTTTACTTCAAACTCTCTAAATTTAACCTTCATTAAAGTCCATGTCAAGAGATTCCCCCCTCAAGCTTTCCATAGCAGGGCAACAATTTCCTTTATTAAGTCGGATGTGACTGAACTGGCACTAACACTGATTACGAGTTGGAGTTCGACAAAATTCTCCATTAGCAACGCCAGCTAGTGAGTAATTAGGGCGAAGGTTTGCATGGATAAAATGGTAGGATAATAGCAAAGGCAAGAATTAAACACAGTAAAAGACTCCTGTTTCCTGCATTTCTTGCCCTTATGTCCCCCCCAACAATCAATCTCCCTCCATCATTCATCTACAGAGCTCTAGTTTTGCAAATTTTCCCCAACTGGTAAAATATAACCTTCTCACTTCTATCATCAAGAAGTCTTCATAAGGAAGAAATAATTATTCTCTTTGATTAAGGTGAAATCAATTTACATTTGCATTTTAGAGCTGGAGTGTGTGATTAATCAGGGCCTGCTGATTGCATTTTCATACAGAAACCAGCACAAACAATCAGGCCTGTGTAGGACCATTAGGCGGTTGAGGAGATTGTGTTGCTGGTGTGGTAGTCGGAGTGATATTATTAAGTCATTCTATTAGCCCTTCCTGGGCAGAGAACATCGGGGTGGCTCAGGGAGTTAGGCCTCGGTGCCATCACACAGAAAGATACGGATGTGAATCCCACCCATGGCTCCGTTGGGCTCTAAGCTTCCCGAAATGCCCTAGGGATGCCAGGTACATAGCTGACCTTGCACTCAGACCCCAAGCGTCACTCTTAACTGTGTATATACAGCTCTGGAAAAAATTAAGAGACCGCTCTATATATATGCATTTTTAAATCCTGGTTTAATCCTGGTTCTGCTGGCAGAAGGGTACACTTTGACCCAAGCTGCTTCCAGGCTCAAAGGTTCTAAGACAGCAACAGGAAGGAGGTTAAGCAGGAGACACTGGCAATGACCAGAAACCAGCCAGGTAAAGAGCAGAAGCAACTTTCTAATGCCAGAGATGATCATTAAGATATCGGACAGTTTCTCATGAATCGGAAGATGACATCAAGTGACCTTCAAAATGAATGGGAAACATTAAGTGCAGGTGTGAAGTGCACTGCTAGGACAGTTTGTATCTGGCTCCTCGAAGCAGGATTGAAGTCTCATAAAGCAAGGAGGAAGCCCTTCATTAATGAGAAACAGGGGCGAGCCAGGCTGCAGTTTGCATACATATATATATAAATAACTCACAGACACGCACCCATAAATTGAGAAATGAGTGAAACTAAAAACTATCCTGTGGTCTCAATTTTTCCCCAAAATGTATGTGTGTGTCTAGAGGAGAGAATGATGGGATATGCAAAAATGAAAGAATTTCAATGTACCTGTACTTATGCAAATGGAAAATAAAACACCATTTCAAATATATATATACTGTGTCTTTATGTGCCAAATGAAACATGGTTCCATACAGAATAAGGTACGGTGTTAAAACAAGCAAAGTAAGAACAACCATTAATACTGGTGGCTTGGGAAAATATATATAGTCATTAATTATTAAAGCCTTTTTCTGTAGAAAAACACTTGAAGTGATGTCAAGGGTAAGCGGTTTCTCGAGTTCAAAGCCTCCAGTATGGAAGAGGAGAGCAGACGGTGTTTAATTTAGCTATAGCGTTAGTCCTGTCTTTCCAGCTGATGCATGACATGCAGCTGCTTCAGAAGAGTATGACTGAGGAAAAATAGCTGTAGAGGGTCGTGACCCTTTGGTCAGAGTGCGTGACCCTTTGGTCAGAGTGCGTGACCATTGGCCATTTTGGGCAGCCATCTTGGGAGGTCATGCAATAGTGAAACAGATACACGTAAATGAAATATTATAATTAATATATATAAATAAAATTTAATAAAATTAAAATACAGGCGCTCCCCAGGTTACAATGGTCCGTGTTATGATATTTCAATTTTACGATGGGCTTTTGCAATTCCATTCTGTTTTTCACTTTCAATACATTAAACTAATTACATGAAATATTCAGCATTTTATTATAAAATAGGCTTTGTGTTGATGATTTTGCTTAACTGTAGGCTAATGTAAGTGTTCTAAGTATGTTTTTAAGGTAGGCTAGGCTAGGCTATGATGTTTGTTCGGTTAGGTGTACTGTATTAAAATGCATTTTCGCCTTACGATATTTTCGCCTTACGATAGGTTTATCGGAACGTAACCCCATCGTAACCCGGGGAGTGTGCAGTTACTTAGTAACCTTCTGTAAAATGACCTGCTGCCTGAGATGAAATAATGAGTTTTGGAAATAATAATGGAAACTTTAGGCAGAGACAAAAACACAGATATGTACATGTAAAGTCTCCCGAACTCAATGGCATTATCTGAGGAAAGGCAAGCGTTTGTCACCTCCTCAAAGCTCAAAGGAAAAGTGACAGAGGAGAATTTAATATTAAATTAAGAGAATTTTCTTTGCCGGACGCAAAACAAAAGGGTGGTTTTCAATTTCCCCCTTGCCGAGCTCAGTAGTGTGACAGGCCATCAGTTGCCTGTCGCCCCCACAGACATGATCCCATGTCCCAGATGCTCAAAATGAAGAGTTAACATCCTGAATGATGACTATTCGAAATTTGAATCTTGCTTGCCCACTGGGCTCATACATGAATGTCTGCGCTTGTTATGTAGGATTAGTTTCCTATACTGTATATAGCAATTTACTTTTGTCAGTCTGTCTATCTCCCAGCTGCTTAGACTCTTCGGGGTCACAGAGGGGCTTGTAGCCTATCCCAGGCAGCTTAGGATACAATACAGGAAAGCCCTGGGTGGCATGTTGGCCTCACTGCATGTCTATGGATGGGGGAGGAAGCTGTAGCAGCGTAGAGCTGGGCAACATAGAACAGAGGGGAGGTGAGATTGGCACCCTCATCCCTGGAGCTATAAGGCACCATGCTACCCCTCTACAATTTCTATTCCTTAAAATATATCTGTCAATAAATGACAAGAAAACAATAGCTTGACCTCAGCACTGATTTTTCTGTTCTACACTCAAATACCAAGAAATCATGCAAATGGTTGCAAGGTCATGCAGCATTCAGGTCCAACCACACCAGTGAGCCACGTCGCATTTCCCTGCTCATGCCGCACCAGACCTAGTCGCTTTTCTTCATCTCTGTTTAGCTTGGAGAAAAGAAAAAAAACACGAAATCAGTTTGACTTTTAGTTTAAGCTGAGCGATTTGAACCAAAGCCTGATATAAACCCATTTTGGCTGGAAAAACAAGCTTCGCAAAACACACTGCCAAGTACAATGGAGAGAAATACAACAATCTGACAAATCGGCGGAAGATTGAAAGAGGAGAGAAAATAATAAACAGGGAACCTGAAAAGAGGACAGCGCATGACGTGTAAACACGGTGTTGTGACCAGTTGTGATTTATGTATAACTCTTAGGCCAGTGATTGCAATATTGTACATCCTTTTATCCTTGTTGTATAACCCAGACTGCAAACTGACTCCACTACAGCCAGACAGAAGAAATTGCCTATTTTCACACTTGTTTCTTGAACCCTTCCCACTAGGTGAATACATTCAATGCTGTGAGAGAACTTCACCGACAAGATCCCCAGCTGGTGAGATTAACTCACGGCGTGGTCGGTCAAGGAGCCAAACTGTGGACAGGGGGTGTGAATCCAGGGATTTTTCCACCAAATGCAGTGGGGAACTTAAAGCATACAGTGTGGAAATATTTCCCAAATTAGCTTCTCTTTATATTTTTATGTGCCGTGAGGTGGGGCAATCCCAAAGCGTTTTGGTTTCCATCGTTTAACTGTGAGAGCGTAATCTCCATAAATCACCTCTGGCAGACATTTCAGGTCACTGGCTGGGGTTTTCTTGAGACGTTTTAAAATGATTCATTATTGAAGTTCTGACTTCTAAGGCCACTGAGAGTATTATCGAAGGGATACTTTGTCTGGATGCGGGGTCACCAAACATGGCTTACCATCGGGAGATTTACTCTTTTTGCACTGGTGCCTTGTCGATGAATCATTTATACAGTATATATTTAAGACATTAAGCCATGACAGATTAAGGCAGATTTCACTGACCCACCTTGATCAACGTCTAAGAGTATTGTGGTTTCTTGAAACAATCTTCAATTGGACCAATAAAATATGTTCCTGAATGCCAAACTTAATATCGTTCCTGTGTTCCTGTGGAGGACACTGAGAAGCCCACAAGTATGGTGCAGGACAGAGCTGTATGTCGTCAGCTTAGCGATTTGGGTGCACATTTGGCAAATCTTTATTGCCCCTTAATAGCACTTCAGCAACAACAGGCCAGAAACTCATAACAGTTAGTTCAGCTTTTATTGAGTTCTGCAGGAAGCAAAGAGAGAATAGACACTGACTTCCTTTAAAATGGAATCTGAATAAATACAAATGAATCCAGCAGAAGAGCAAACCGATGAGTCAGCAAACTCTGGACAGCGTAAAAAATGAGGCTTTCTGTCTCGACAATGATTCGTTTCCGACAAAAATGTCTCTGATCTCACTGGCTCTAGGTCAACGCCAGCGGCACGGCCTTCTGGAGCTGATTAGGCGCACGGCGTTGTGGCAACGTGCAAGTTTTTAAAACATATCGCCGCATATTAAACAGCTTGCGAAGCCACGGTGCCTCTCAGACGGAAACAGTGTGATGCTGGCAGAGCTAAGAAGTTCCCGCCCCGCTGTTAGATTGCAGGGCTGAAAATGGGTTTAAATTCAGCAAATCCGGAATCTCTAGTAGGAAGCTTATTACTTGCAACCTGGGGCAAATCACCTTGAAAAGCCATTACGCTGTTATCTATAAGCCTCTGTAGATCGGATCTGACGTGTTCTTCCCCAGCAGTGAGGGGGAAAAAAAAATTAAGTTACCACACAAAACTGCTTTGCCTGTGGATGGTTTGTTATCATTGTTACCCTAAAATCCAAATGATTTTTTACACTTAAATACTGCTAAGCAAATGCTGCAGCGGAAATGACAAGGCAGCTGATTTCTCCACCAGGGGAATTCAGCAAACAAACACACATACACACACACACACAGACACACACACACACACACACACACACACACGCATTCCTGCATACATATCTAAATGGGGACCTTCCATTCATTTCTATGGGATAAACCGTAATCACAATCACAAGCCCCACCCAGCCCTAACCTTAACCAAAAGTAACCAAGCAAAATACAAGACTTGGGCATTTTTAGTTTCTTGATTGCATTCACAGATCTTTGTGAGGACCTAAAAAATGGTCCCCACAAAACCAAATAAGAGGTTATTACACTGTGGGGGACATTTAGTCCCCCACAATGTAATATAAATATAATCCACACACACAGAGCCATCTTTTCTGGAAAAGAGCTTTTCATATTTCAATGTATTTCTTACATTGTGGCATGTTCATTGGAGGAAAAACAGCAAGACATTTTGCAGAAAACTGGCACCTCTGGATTATTAGTGTATGGCCATTATTGTCTGTAACATGCAACAAAATACGCATTAAGCATGCATTAACTGTGAATGCATACATGCATTAAATACAAATAACTGGAATCACTAACATGTGTACAAAACCATACCCATCCAAGTCCATTACAAAGTTACTCCCCACTTTTGGAACATTCAGCTTCATATACCTCCTAATCAAAACATTTTAACCTTTTTTTTTCATTTTATTCAGCCGTGATGTGATTTATCCTGACACTGTTTATATTTCAAAGTCTTTACGGGTTTGGACTGTGATGATAGATTAAATACAAGTAACTACCAAACTGCCGCCATGTCATGTGCCTGCAAGTGACCGAGCGGTCTGCTTCAGAAAAGGAACAATCACATGAAAAGTTATCCCCGCTTTCAGTCATTCGAATGGTCAGACTTTTTATGCTGAATAAACACTTGACGTAATTATAGTAATAGTCACCCAAGCATCTGAGTCATGAGCCTTTGTAGCCTAAAAGTACGCTGACCTGGGTCCCCACAAACCTCATTCACAGAGTGTGAATTTAGCTCAGTGCTGAGATTTAAAGAGACAGTGCTGAGTTTTAAAGGTTTCACATCACAAACCTGGGGCACTGGGGGCTGAAGCCCTGAATGAATCTAAATGAGCCCTGATTGATTTGTTTAGGTCTAGTGTTTTAACAGGCATATTCTCAGTTTGAGAGTTACATGCAAACCAACAGTCTGAGTCCAGGGCTGTGTTTCCCAAAACATGTGAAGTGCTACCATCATCATAACTTCAGAGAGAGAGAATTCAACATGGTGACCAGATGAGGTCACGGGGCTAAGCCCAGGATGTCCTTACCACGCCCCTGATTTACATGTACAGTGATTTACCATGATTTAAAGGTACAGTGCTGATATTTAAACGTACCGTGCTGAAACTTGAAGGTACAGTGTGGGCTTGAGGTCTGGTGTATTTAACCAAAGAGGATAAAACAATTTATTCAGAAAAGCAAAGTTCCTTTGTACTAATGACCTGTTGGGAAGCTGCACGGCAGTAATCGTTTTAGCACGCTGTCCCCATGAGATGGCGCTGCAGCAGCCAGGCCAGGGGCGTGCCGCCCGCCAGGCCACACACCTGCGGGGAAGAGACAGCAATAAGCGACAACCTGGGTTTAGAGACTAGGTATTGAGCCCGTGCTTGATTAGCATCCTCTGGAGGAAAAGGATGTGAAAAAAATGAAGGATGAGAACAAATCCCTTGAGAGAGAGAGAACGCCTGGAAGCCAAAATCTGGCACACGACCCATCTCGCAGGTGCACCTCTCTGCCCACAGTGAGCAGTCGAGGCCCCAGAGGACCGAACTCAGCAGAACTGGAGGCGTGAGGCTGCTGATTAAATCCACACATCAGAATAAACGGTCTAAGGGAATCCAATACGACGTCAGCCAACAGATGGTTGTCCATTTGTCATCTTGCAAACTTGCATCCCTCTGTAACAGGCAAGACTCTTTCCACACGTTGGACATTGTGTGAGTACAGAACTCAATGAGCAAACCCAGGGCCTTCAATGCCAAAATCCAGCTGAAGGAAAGAATGCAGATGCCACTGATTTATTAAACCATTTATATGAAGATCCACAGAGAGAAAGACTGGGAGAAAAGATCTTCTGTACTTGATTTTCCATCAGTCTCCTAAGCTTCATGCAAACACCCTCCTAGGTCACTGAGAGAAATGACTGTATGAAATGCATCCAGATTTATCGAGAACATTGCAGAAATTCCCTCATATATGGCAATTCAGATAAAGGGCAAAAAATGCTTTCTTCATCCATCTCTCCATCGAGATCGCCATCCTTTCAGCTCATTCAGGGTCACAATTATCCTGAGCCGATGTTCAGGTAAGCAGATGGCGCAGGGTCATTTTGCACTGGCTATGAATCCATCACATACACATCATATACACATTAGGGATGTGCATCTCCATCACTAAGGCTGATGCAATACACATCGAGATGCATTGCCAATGATCTGATGCATTAAAGATACATATGAAGCAACTACTAATGCGATACAATGATTCCACCCTGTTTCAAGTCAATGCGATTCCATGCAATGCGATGTGATGCATTTCTGGACACATCTCCAACTCACGTCAGACTTAGCCTAAAGACTTCATGAGAATTGGCCACTGACAGCAGTGGAGAATCAGATACGAGAGAATGCTCTTGGGAAACAGTTTAGATATGGGCGATCAATCTAAAAATCGAATTTTTGTCACATTTTTATATTATAAAGGCACAAGGCCTTTACACTAATAAGTATATAATAATGAATCAGATTTGACTGATGCAAAGATGTCAGAAACGATGTATCCTGAGTTCATCCCAAATTGTGTCTGCTGCGAATCGGTGAATCTTACCATTCCTAGTTCACAAATATTCTCTCATTCGCCCAAACAGAGGCAGAACACCAGCCTGAAGTGACACACATGGGAGACCTGCATGACTATTTGAACCTGTAACATTGGAGGTATGAGGTGACTCCATCCAGTCCCTTTTAAAATGTATGCTTTTATATTATAATTGTATAGCCATGGCAAATTCTACACAAAATTTTCTTTAAGATCTTACCACAGAATTGAAATCTATGGCACTCTTTTGGTAATGGACAGACCTTCTAAAGCAGAAGCATGGTGTTTAAATGCACCAGATCCCCAGCAACGACCATTGATTCTCAATACAAGTACCAAAGGATGTCTAACTGATGTCCGACAGGCAGGCAGACTGGAATTGTTTTGGTTGAATGAGCCCAATGAAATTTCTGACTTTATCTCTATACGATTCTCAGAACAAGCTAGACCTGTATCTGGTGAAAATATGACAAACGAACAGTGTCTAATGCATGAGCTGAATTTCTCTGGAACCGGATCAGTGAACAATTTTAACTAACTTTGAACAGTTCGGCGCTTGTCCTGTAGGTTTCCCTAATGAAACATGACTGTTCTGTTGTCATTACAGCATGGCTGGCATTCACAGAATAATTACTCAGTATCACCACCCATTTCTCTTTCCATTGTCTTCGCATTTCGTTTATTTCTCAATTAATTAGTCAATTAATCAATTGCTTATCCGATCAGTTTGGGTTCTCAGAATACAGAGCCAATATAACAAAGAATAATTCCTATCACAGGATTTTTTCTGAATTTAACTCATTATTCCTTCATACTTTCCATGATTTGTATTTCATTTTAAGAAAGTGTAACTAGAATAATACAAGCAGGCCAGCTGTTCAGTTTAACAATAACGTGACTTTGTGGATCTGTTCGTCACTTCCTGAATGGAAGCCAATCAGCAAGCAGCTGAGTGACATGTGACAGGTGATGTTTCACTGGCAGGGATATTTCAGAAGATGCAGCAGTTCTGAATGTCACTTAATGGCTAAGGATTGCTGATGTAAGACAAAAGCCTTTATTTCATTCAGTGTAACAATTACACAGGCGAGTTTTCATGCAGCCATTTGGAGAGACAATCAGGAACAGGCTTGATGAGATGCTATTACTCTTTCCCTGGAAATGCATCAAGAAACTCAGACACGACCGTCAGAAAACGTCCCAGAAGCCATATGTTCCTCCACGTGCCAGTGGTGTAACTCATGGTTCGATAATGAGCCGTAATTCCAAACATGATGCTCATTATATCCTGATATGGCCACTAATTAACCATCAAGAATATACCACTGACCGGATGACTGATAGTGGCTGTGGACCTGCGTAACCAGGCTCACCTAGTTAGCTCAAGCAGAGAACTGCACAGCTTTGCGTCAGACCTAAGATGGTTAGCGTTGGAGCCTCGCGTTAGCCTGGCACGCTTCAGCCGACATGCATTGCTGCATCCATCCAATTAAAGATGCATTTAAACCCAAGCAGCTTTGTAATGAGAGAAGAAGATTGCTGCATCTTGAGTGCCGAAGGAAGAAAAATCGCAACATTAAAAACATTCTGGCAGATCGTGCTACTTAATTAATAAATAATCCACCATTGCATAACATATAAATCAGAGAAAGTATCTTCCCTTTAGTACTCAACTGCAAATCCTGACATCAAGACTGACATAAAAAAATCCATTATTTACTGTATAAACAAGATGTCAGTTTGTCATCCTTTTACAGTTATTATAATGTGACTACATGGCACAGTTATGGTGGATAGCATCTCTACAGAGCTAGGATATTTGTTGTATTACAGGTTCTGATTATATTGTATAGGTTTCAGGGTTTCTTTTCTTAACACTGCAAGCAAAACAGCTGATAACAATTTCTAATAAATATCACAGTTAAAGGCACACTGGATGAAAGTTTTAGATACCTGTACAGCTGAAATAGCTCATTTTCGTTCAGCTGCTGTGTTGATTAGAAATATAACAATCCTACATACCACTAATTACAGGAGGTGGTGTGACCAGGTTAGGATGCCATGCCAGTAATCAAATGGTCATCAGCTCAATTCCCAGTTTACTGGTGACTCCTTGAACACTGGGCCCTAAACTGCCAGTTCCTCCAGGAACTGTCTGACCCTGCTTTCTCTCAAAGATCTACATTGGATGAGATGGAAACATCTGCTAAACAAATTAAATGACCGGGTGCTACCTTAACAGCAACTGATGTTGCTTAATTATATTGGTCCATCGAGAGCATCCTGATGGGAAATATCTGCACCTGGTTTGGGAATAGCACCAAGCAGGACAGAGGGGCTCTCCAAAGAGTGGTACAAGCGGCCGAACATATCATTCGCGCTGAGCTCCCTGACCCGCAGTCCATCTACACCAAGCGGTGCTGGACCAAGGCCAGGAAGATAATGAAAGACCTCAGCCATCCCAACAACGGACTCTTCTCCCTGTTGAGGTCAGGGAAGCGTCTTCGCTCCCTGAAGACCAACACTGAGAAGATGAGGAGGAGCTTCTTTCCTCAGGCTGTTCGGGTTCTGAACCAGAACACCGCATAGGACTGGACTCAGATCACTCCCCCCCTGTCTTCCACACACACACACACACACACACACACACACACTCACTGTACTGCACTACACTGCACTTTACACCGATAATAATAATCAGACATTGTTGCTGCTAATTGCACGTTGTATTTTATTTGTACATATTTTAATTTCTATTTCTATTTTTATTCTTAACAGTTTACATTTTATATCTTTATATTTTATATCTTTACATTTTATCTTACATTTCATTCTTATCTTCTATTTTATTTTATTGATTTTTTTTAATTCCATTTAATTCTTAATAGGTCGGGCACTGCAAATACATTTCACTGCATGTCGTACTATGTATGATTGTGCATGTGACCAATACAATTTGAATTTGTATCTTAAACACACACTGAATAAGACTTAGTGCTAAGACATGTACATGGGCACCACAGCCATGGTGGGTCACAAATAAAAAAAAGAATTTAAGCCATTTGACTTCAGACTCAGTATTTTTACTAGTCTAGCACTCCTTCCCAACAACACTGTCAAGGACAATAACTCATGAAGCCAGTTCAGGAGTATCACACGCATAGTTTCACCCCAATCCACCGGGAGCTGAATCTTGCATCCTAGCTAATTACGACTTAGTCGCCTCAGGTGCGAATGTCGCAATTAGCAGCGCAGGGGTGGGCGGCGACTGCTAGCATCTCTGATTGGCAGAGGCCGTCCAGGTGCTGAAAGGACAAGTTTCCAGTTAATTAGGGGAACAACACGTATTGTTTACTTATATAGTTTATTTTTGTCTGTCATGATTTTTTTGGCTGAGTGGCTAATTAGTCGGCAGCATAGTTGCATATTAACAGACTTGCATTTTTCTGTTGTAGTTAATAGGCCTTTGGTGTGGATATTCAAAGAATGTCTCTTTTTGTAAAAAATTTTTTAAAATACCCACAGGACTCTGGGGCTCATTGTACATTGTGTACTTCCTACAGCTACCCAATACGGTACAGTTCCTCTTTAACAAGAACAGCTATTTACATGGATTTCACTCATTTGTACCCAGGCTTGACTGGCTCAATATGTGCTCTGTGACAGCTGTTGCTTCTATGCCACCCGCGGTGACAGTTCCTGTTAAATGGGAGCAGGGAACAAGGCGCACTGAGCACACAGGGTTGCCATGGATCCCTCTGTTTGGTCGCGATCGGGTTTTTTCACTCTGGACTACAAAGCTACGCATTACAGCACGTAGCCGGTCACATTTATGCAAATGCACACGTTTCGCGTAAATGGAATTTGCTGAAAATGAGGAGCACTTTGTTTTAGGGGGAGATGTAGAATTGTCCCAAAATAATGACCTCCTTTTCCACAGTGGCACTTGAGTGATTCTGCATTATAATTTTCTTTTCCAGGAATGAGGAAAAAAGCAGTCCCTCTCCTTTGTCGTTAAGTGAGTTTCAAAACCAAAGTTCTCCAATGCCAGCCTTTCTCACATAACCATGACGCATCTGAAGGAAGGACGGAAACAGTCTCATTACAGGCAGTACAATACAACTCTGAGTCTTGATGTTTTTTAATCCTTGAGAAGTTTTGAGAATGCAATTGAAGTGCAATCAGAGATTAATAAAATGCAAAGAAAGACCCCTCTACCTCCTAGTGCTCAACAGAGTGAAGTATGGTTGGCTAATACCCTTCAGGGCCCTTGCATTTGCACCATTAATGATGCTGTTAATCTGTGTTTCAAATGGGACCCGTGAGCATCAGAGTTGTGACTTCAGCCCCAGGCATTGGAGACAATTTGGGCCCATTGCAATAGGCCAGAAGTCAACTGCCTTGCACCACAGGACTGGGAACATCGGATCTATTCTAGACCTTGATAATGTGCCATAGAGCGACAGCTGACTTCCTCATTTATAATGGCTAACGAGGCTACCCTGATGCATTACTCTGACATCTGAGAAGAATACTAAGGGCCAAACCAAGTGATTCAGTGCTTTGAGTTTTAAAACCACTTGTGTTGGCTTCCCCAGGATCTACGGTAACCTGTCCAAACTTCCCCAGGATCACTTAATGATTTATCTAACTATAATGCTCTTCTTGCCCAATGTATGATCATTTTGATCTCCCAGGTGACAGGAAAGACACGCTTTGGCTTCACACTATACCACTTATTGGGTGAGGAAAATAATTAAAATTATTTCTTGCTAATAAGCCCAGCAGCTGAAAAACAACCAGTTCCTGGCAGGGAAATACTGTGTTAAGTGGAGCTATCTCTTCTCTCCTAACATATCTCCAAATTGGGCCACTGTTCTCCTCCCATGATGATGCATGTGGCAGAAGACAAATCTTCTGTACTGAGCATGACTCTTAATCTGTTCCCAAACGCACTGCGAAAGAATCACTCCAGCTGGCATCTGTTTCCTTTAACATCTCCCTAACTCAGCTGCGATCCAGTGTTAAACGTGCTGCGCGATATGGTTCAATATTCCCCCCTGGCACATCCTTCTGCAGCCTCACCCCGAGTCTGCGAACTTTGGAGCCATGAAATCAGCAATAAATCCATTTGCCATTGGTCAGGTAATTCTTATTTGTTTACAC
>JAODLD010000042.1:198819-213023 GCA_026781065.1 Mormyrops boulengeri | reverse complement strand
CCACTTTAAAACAAAACCATTCTGTTAAACCTGTATAAAACCCAAATCTTTAACTGCAACCACGTTCCGGTATATCCCCCCCCCCCCCCCCCCCATCCCAAATTATATATGGATTGTATGCCAGGTCAAAAGTGGGGGAGGGGGAGGGATGAGAATGGATGCCCCCAGTAAACAGCTGGGGTGTCAGTGCGACAGAAATGGGATTATTTAAACGAGAAATGCAATCCAGAGCGACACAGTGGGGCGGACAAGTCAGAAAACACAAGGTGTGGACAGGAGCATCTAAAAAACAGCTGGAGAGAGGTGTCAGGTAGGGAGCTTTAGATAGGAGTCTACAAACAAAATATTTCACTGCCAAAGACATATACACACTGTATCAGTGCACACTGCAATAGAGAGTATAAGCTGAGGTAATAGTAAAGCATAGAAATAGTATAATACAAGGAGTAGAAGGAGCAGTTAAGTTTGTATGAGTTCCTCCTTTTTCAACTTGCTACAACAAAGACATTAATGAAATACCATGCAACAAATTCAAGGGAAGCGTCTGCATGTGCCTCATGACATCTTTTCCTAAGAATGGAAACCAGTCTCTCTAAAATATCAGTGCGGTTGGGCAGCTATTGGAGACATTACAACAGATGCTGTCGTAGCCTTTGACAGTGTAACAATGTATGGGTGACACAACACAATGGGTAAACGGGCATTTAAGTATAGATGGATTAAAATGACAGTTATTCATCTCAGTCATAAACAATAAAACAAAACATTACACAGCATCAGTTATTTCTCCTCATGGTTCATGTGTGAAAAGCTAAATAATATGAGGAATTCCATTATGTAACACTTGCCCGAAGCGAAACCTTGAAAAGCATGCATTGGTAGTATATTTTCAAACTTGAGGTCAAAGAGCAAAGAATGAGTCAAAGTACTTTGCAAAGAAAATACCAGAGTGTTTTGGTTTTTCCCCTAAAGATTATTTTGTATAAATCCCTGAACACTAGGGGGCAGAACAGAGGCAATGGGCAGGCTGGGAGAACAGATTGTGCGATAAGCAACATGGAACCTGCAGGCAACTTATGACACAGAAACTGCAGAGATGGTTCCAGAAGAAATGAAAGTCCTGAAAAGGATTTGGCACAGAGCATTAACCATGATGCACAATGTAATAATATATTTGTTTTCCAAATATATTTAGGTAATATTTAGCGTCCTTACAGTTCTGAGGTTTGAGCTTCTACTTGTGACTCCAGCTTCCTCCACATCCTGCAGTTTCCCTTCTTCCAGACCCCTGTATGGTCACTATCATACAGCATTGCACTGATCTTTGGAAAAACATCAGTCTATACCTTCCAAACATGGTGCTCCAGCTGTCTGCTACTTATATTACTCAAAACGGTAATTACTGTAACACTCAGACGACATAAAAGCATAATGTATACATGCTTCATGCGCCTTCCAGCAGACCGAGGAAATCCCCAGTCTCCGCACTGCCATTTTTTTTTTTACATCCAGTGTAACCAATCAAAACCCAAAGAATTTTGCAGAATGATCAGCGAAAATTATCATCTGTCAAGACACCGATTCCCAGGATTATAAATGAACTCCCACAATCAGTTAACCTCAACGAACATAATTTGTGTTGCGCACACTTCATAAAAATTTCAAACATCCAAAGCGATTTCGCTCCCACGGTGAGAAATGTGCATGTTCAAATCCTGACAATATAATTCTAACCCTTTTTTCAAAGATTTCTCCTGGGGTTTTCAAAGTCGGACTAATTTTGTGCCTACTTACTATTGCCATACCGACAAAAGTGTTTTTTGATGCGATCGTTCAATTTTCTACAGCTTCAAAGTTCTAAGAAATCTGATTCTTGCATCTTATCATGTGCAGGGATATTGTGAACCTGCATGTGTCCTTGGGACGAAGGAAGTCCATAGGGCTAGTGAAAACGATAATCGAGAAATTGAGGCTTGCTATCTGCCAGCTAAACTATGCCCAGAAATCTAAAATCTAACGTATCCCACTGTGGAAGTCGACGAGCGTCCCAAATGCCAGCTGACGGTAATAAATTGTCCTTCGTTGTTGTTTATCCCACCTGCATTTTGTTCCTTGTGTGTAAATAAATTTGCTGCATTTTGTTCTATTAACCTCAGTTAATTGCTAAGAAATAAGACTCCTGATTATTTTTTTTCCCCCAACAAAATAGCAACATTATTAGTTTTTAATATCGTTAGTTTTATTTTTGTTGTTATTTTAATCTATTATCCTTATATTAATGTTTTTTTCTTTTTTTATTTTCTTTTAAGTAGAATCCCAGAAGCAAGGGAAAGACATTTAGCTACACAGATGTACGGTGCATATTTGTGTATATGACAAATTAAACGTGAAACTTGATTTCATGTGAGAAGGGAAAATGTGCATCATTCATAATTTTTGAATTAGTTTAATTTCAAGGGCCTGTGTTACATGATCCTGCCGGAGTTAACTGAGCCCTAAGGTCTACCCAGCAGGCCGCTGTCTGACCCCGAGTTCGAGGGCCTGTCCTTCTCGGATGCTGTACACAGTGTTCGGCTTTGTGGTGTGTCTTTGCGCACGCAGAGCAGGCCGTACAACAAGACACAGGAAAATATATAAAGCCGCTTCTCCCCCCTGCGGGACGTGACCCACAGACCGATGGGCCCGAGAGGTGTCACGCAACGGCGCACATCAATTACTGCTCCCCCGAAATCCCGTGGCTTTGTGCGGCCACCGGACGGACTTGTGGAAGATGATGGATTCTGAGCGATGCGGGCAAACAAAATTCAGCGGTGGTCCAATTTGTGCAGCCTGGAGGACCGTCAGCATGACCCGACACGTTTGACCGTCGCGGCTCCCATTATTATTGCCGCATATTCGACACAGCGGCTGCCTGACATCCTGGGCGGTATCCGCAATGAGCCTCGCTGGGGATGAATCGGTGGCGCCCCCCCTTGGCCGCCATCTGATGACATTTGCTAAAGGTCACGTAGCTCAGGTACAGATGCTCACATTAGCGATGAGCGTCTTTAGGGCATGCTATCGGGGTGAGTATTAAACGGGGGAAAGCCACAGCCCCGCAGAACTCATTGCTAAAAATGCTGCCATCGCCGTGCATTTACTTTGATTCATTATTTATTTCATGCAAACAAAAGCGTGGGTGTGGAAATTTGCAATTAAACCATTTCAAAACAAAACACGTTGCTTGATCTCCGCAAAAACTACTCCTAATTCTACTGATTTATGTCTCTGGACCTCCTTAAGAACCGGCTTGAGTGCATCTTGGCCTAATTTTTGGGTGTTTATAATTCTGAACATTTAAATGAGTGGGTAGGGTCATGCTGAGCAAATTTGGCGCTGACACATTACATCATCTCACTCCTTCAAAATGTTTCCCTTGCTTTGCATTCTGGGAAAGACAAACAAATATGAGAAAAACCTCCACCAAACCCACCATTCCTTCAGCCGGCGACATGATTTAATGGCCCACGCCCTCCTGCTCGTGGCTCTCAGTGGACGCCAGGACAGCAGGATGCTGGCTATGATTTTCCCCCTGAGCAAGCAATTCCCGACCTCCATGTCAGTACAGAAGCTCAAGCCCACAGGGGCTCCTTGTTTTTAATGTGCAGTGTGGCCCCACCCATGTTTCATTAGAGGCTATGTGTTCTGGACCACCTTCTTATTGGAGAGTACGCTGTTTCGACCATGTAGGTTGACGCATGGCCCTCCAAATGGCTTGGGGCCTAGCTATCTGTCACTGTCGGTCAAACGCCAAGCTAACGGTTCATTATTTAAACACACCATGTATACAATAAAGACTCACACACTGTACAGTAATGATAGTTCTAACCGGCAAAATGCATAATGATTATAATGATGGTATTCCATACTAGGGAAAAAGAATGATTTTTCTTTTTCGGTGTCCTTCATTATCGGCCTCTGTCTCAGGACCTTGGCAGCCTAGTCGGGTGGTTGGGGGGGGGGGGCTGGAGCAACCAGGGCTGAGGGGGGGTGGCTCTTCAGATGAAATGCTGACACTGCAGGCTACAGCCACGCGGGCTGTGATCTTCCACTGATCAGCGCAGGACTCACTTTTTTAGCCCTGATTTCTGCTCGTTAAACAAATTAGATGTGAAGCCATTCATATTCTAAATGTTATGCGGAATAAAGCTCTTTTGACTTAATCATTATTCATTCCCCTTTATGATACTGTGACTTGTTTCGGCTCAGATTTTAATGTCGGTTTCCTGTATACGAAATAGGAGAGGTCTTGCAGCATTTCTCCTATAATGAATGTTTGTGGCATAGTAAAGATTCGTATCAGTGTTGCATGACTGGGGGGGGGGGGAGATTCACAAGGACTATCTTTGCAACCGCAGTAAAAATCAGTCCAGCAGAAAACATGGAGAAAGGAATTTCCTGTGTAAGGACAATGACAGTCATTGTGATGTTTTTGATTTCGCCGATTTCAAAGCATGACAGAATACACATGTTACAGTTACGAGGCGAAAGGTAATTGCATGTGTGTTGCTGTCAATGTGATCCTTTGGTTTTATCCGTATAATTTATTGCCATCTCTTACCAAAGAAAATTGTTATGTGATTAAAGAAAAAACACAGCAAGGGTATCGCGGTAAGAGAAACACATCAAAAGCTATTAGTGATTTTTTTCCGCGTCTTAATTGTGTTCGATTTTGGGTCGAAGGTAAAATAGATAAGGCGAGTCATTTGGGTCCTAACATTGTAATAGATGCTGACTATGGAGCGTGAAAACAGATCAGATGCCTGGCTCTGGTATAGTGGGATAATCAAGCCAGAGATACCATAGAGATGAGCAAAGGGCTTCCATTTTGAACGGTCGCTGTAGGATTCTGCCACTCAAAACATCAGGACTGACAAGGTTTTAGATTTAGTCTTGCGGGTTAGTAGCTGTTAAGCCGTTGGGCCAACAATATTTTGGGGGTGCGCTAAAGACATTCTGAGTCAGCTTCTACGTGCTTTTCACCTTGATTAAAGGTTTTACACCTTATCTGCCAAGAAACGGCAGTCAATAGATGTCCCCAGACTTGCTAAGCCCTAGGAAAACAGAACTAAAGCACCAGAGATATTAGCTATTGGCATAATTTTAAAATCTCATTTTAAAGGCTATATGTGCTGATAATAGTACATCAGGATCTATGGCAGTTTGCAAGGAAACCTTGGAAGACTTTAAAACTGAACCCTGAGGGACGCCTATTGAGTGTTGAGATGTGCAGATAGTAGGAATCACACCAGCTTCCCTCACATTGTGCTTAGAGCTTCAGTGACTGTCATCACATATGGCACATACAGAGACATATATAAGTGCCTATCTTGCTGATGACACCACTGACATCAGTACAGCAACTGCACTCCAGGGAAACCAATGGGGAGAGTCTCACCACATTTATTATAATCATGTGTCAAATAATAAGAAATACTGGCAAGATGTTTCTGAAACATAGTATTGCCATCATTGGCATAAGTTTCTTTAATTCGTGCTAAACAGCTACTGATCTAATTTCAAGTTTTCGAGACATCGCTTTCGAGTTTCCGGCCCCATAAGCCACACAGCCGATGGCTGAACCAACAGAGTTCATAACCCGTTAAAATGAGATTTTGTATCCTGCAAAAGTACATCCAGATATCAGTAATTGAACTGAGTAATTGTATTGTCTCGCGGCTGCAGCTTTTCATCACGACGACAGGCCGTGTTGTGTTCCGATCACTGTAGAAGATTAAGGATTTTCATGAGACAAACAATAAATAAGCAGCTTTTTTATGAAAGGAACCGGGTCCTGCAGAAAGAATCATCCATTTAGAAGGGTCCGATGCCAGACCACATGTCGTTTTAAATTCGTTTCATCTTTGTGCCCAAACCGAGCTTATCAAAGCAGCCGATCCAGGACAGAGGTGGGGAGTAGAGAACGACGGGTGGGGGGCAGAGTGTGGCTCAGCGGGTCACGACACTGTGTCCATAATTGGGAGGTTGTCAGTTCAAATCTCAAGGTCAGTAGAGTGATTTCACTACTCAACTTGCTCCAAGGATTGCCGGAATCCTGCTTTCTCAAAAAAATGTTTGTCCATTTGGATAAAAGCATCTACTAAATGTTATGTGTGGATGAAAAGCCTGGATGACCAGAACCACTCATCAAAAGGAATCCACCTGCCACCCCAGAGTATTATTCTTCCTAATCTGCTTCCTTCACCATTTTTGCCCCTTCTCCCCCAAAATGGTTCATTTTAGTTAATCTCACCCTGTGTTAGCGAACTGAGTTTTCAGCACATGCCATATTATCATGACGGCAGACTGACAGAGTCGCATCGATAGCGGGCAAACCAGTGTAACACTATACCCCGGCACATTCGGTTCACCTTCCATGCTCCCTGCGCATTTGGTGCCAAGGCCAATTCCACAGAAGGGTGAAAACCTAACAGGCCGTCTTGTATCGGCAAGCCCACAGAGGTTTGTTTGTTCTGGGAGGGGGGCTGTTCTTATGCCTGTCCCCGATCCTTCAGGATAGATTTGCGGCGACGGCATCGTCGAGCATGATGCGCACACTGAAATGGGAGTCCGCGCATCTCCGGCCTGTCGCAGTTCCCCCGCGACAACATGCAGGCCTAGATCCATAACACTTTCACGTCATTTTTAGTAGGAGGTGTCACTTGGCACAGTGATCCATTCTGTCATACATGTGCAGGTTTGCTTTTATCCAAATTCCAAAAAAAGAAATGCTCTAAAAAGTATTTGATCCCAATTTGCAGCATAGTAGCTAATTACTGAGGGGAAAAAAACTATAAAAAATATTCTAGTGTGGTATACGTTCAATGACTTAGAGCTCATCAGAACAGTTTGGAACGTGTGATTAGATTTATCCGGGTGCCAAACAAAGGGAACATCATCCAGGCCATTTGTAACCATTTAGGTTTGTAAACAATCACAGAGGGCCTCCAGAGAATACCAATTGTTGCAGACAAGCTATTTGTTAGCCGGTTGGAGGACGGCCGCTCGCTATTAGATCTTTGTTCAGTTTGAATCGACACATTGCTGACCGCGTCCTCAGAGGCCGGTGAAGACAAAGAGCCTGTGCACTGTATCTGGCTCGGTTTCTGCTGGAAACATCTCTCTACGACTCCATCCAGCAGGGTTCCCGAGGCCCAGAGCATTGAGGATTCACAAGGGCAGTGCCTCGTAATTCTTGAGAGGGGGGAACCAGTAGCCAGATTCAACGGATTCTGCTAATAGGCTTGATCAGTTTGGTAACCGGCCAAAGCTTTTCCTCACCTCAATCACATCCTTAGAAGACTGTCATCACGGGGCAGGGAAATAGAGATTGGGCCAACGTATTACACGCCATGATCACTAAGGCTTCTGTGAAGGTGGATGTTGGTGTAGTAGTCAGTACTTAACTGCTAGAAAATGGTAGCTTCTATAGATTCTATAGAGCTTCACAAGAACATAGAATATTATCATAGACTATATAACGGGAAGACTCCGCTGCACTAGTACTAGATATATATGTTTTTAAACTGAAAAACATCTAACATATTTTATAGCATCACAAACAAGATAAATGTTTTATATGTAAGATAAACACATACATTGTATATGACATTATAAATGACTGTGATTTCCCATTTATCGCATCCCCAGCATGAAAAATCAGCAGTACTCAAACAGACAGAATTATAATAGCAATCTTTTGCCAAATCCTTGGGCTTTGAGCAGACGCCAACCAAGAAAGGACCTTTCACTCGTAAAAATGGCTGCCATAATACATAATGTTCCTTATCTTCAAGCAACCGAAAGACCTGGGATCCCTTTAATTACAAATTACTGTCAGCCTCCAACTAATTGTAACTATCAACAATAATGAATAGTGTTTGACTTGGAAAAATATGGGGAACAGTTACTTTTTCCACAGTCAGGGGTTAAGTACATGTCCGCTTCTGTTCCACATTAAAGATTCGGATCATAAACTTTCGGTCACACAACAAGAAGATGCATAAATCTGAAGGCATCCATACATAATAAGAAATACTATAATTTTAGAATAATTATTTTGTAAAAGTAATTATTTCTACACTATAATTTATATACAGCTTAAAAACTATACTTAGAGACAATTACAGCATTTCACATCTGTCATCTAATTGTGAAGCTGGTGAAATACTTCCTCCACTAATTTAAGGTTTGAGATAAATCATAAATGTATTCAGAGTGAAAGAAGTACCAACAGATACTCAACTGAGGGTAAGCTAAGCTGAGCAACATCACAGAGAGTCTCGTCAAAGGGCAGCATATCTGAGGACAACCATCTCAGTCAATCATCATTATCTCAGTCCTTCACAGTGACACCCGTATTCAATGTATGGCCAAACAAGTGCTGTAATGCATTCACTAATTAGCCACCTTAAATCACCATCAAGCTGAATAACAATCAACACCTGCTTGCATGTGTTCTTTATGTCAACTTCTTTAGAGCTTTAAAAAAATAACAAAAAAACAGCAAATTCAAAGACATTTAAGGTATGATTTAATATATGATGTGACAAATTCATTTTGACACAAAAATATATGAAATATGTTTTTAAATCACCATCTAAATCATTTTACATGAATTTCCATAGTTTCCCTTTTACTTGCATCTATCATATCCATGATAAATGGATTCTGTAATATCTTCTACTATATTCGAACATCACCATCTCCTGCCACTGTCTCCGAAGCCTTCGCCACCTGAGAAACATGTCAAGCATGTTATTAGAATAAAAAACAGTGCAATGTGAGCGTCACGCAAATGTGAACGCTAATAAAGAATTAAACCAGCACGCATTGCATTTGATGTTAAATATTACCAGGTGAATGAGCCGTCAAAATTGAAATTTATTCAGACGGCAACAACGCAACTTTAATTGCACGAAAGGAACACAGTTCCTTGCTGGCACTTTGAACGTTCAAGTTAAATGTTTTCCTCTCTCCCCCCCAACATTTTAATATATTCAGGAAATAGAGAGCTCTTTCAGCGTGATGTGAGGGTCGTGATTGTGCGTCTGGCCCCTTTTTTAACGCTCTCGGGCTCCGGCGTGCCGCCAGTGACGGGTCCAGGCAGTGCTCCACAAAGTTCACGGACTCGCTGATGGCAGGCTGAAAGCAGAGGGGGCAGGCGGACGTGCATTAAGAGCGAACGCTGGTGTGGAAAGCGCGGAGATCGGACAAGCGGGAGAGCGTGGCCGGCGAGTCTCTGGGGTGACAAATTATCGCGGCGCCTAAACACGGCGTCGGAATCACGGGGTGTGAAAGAACATTTTATTCCAGTGATTTATTCAGCATCGCTCATACTCAAGGTTGGCTGAACCCCTGCATCTCTTCGTTATATTGTGGCCTACTTGTGTTTCAGAGAGGTGATCTACACCTTAAACATCAATTTGGCTGCACAACTCAGGGCACCAAAATTACTGCTCAGGGATAAAGGCCTCTGGGAATCTTGTAGGTCCTGCCTCTGCATGTGTGACATCCTCAGTCTTCACCATCGGAGAATCCAGCCTGGTCCTTTGTAACCTGTCCATTCTGACCAGAGACAGACCAGATAAGATCCTCTTCTATATAACATGCCATAGTTGCATTTACTTATTTGGCAGTGGCTTTCTATCCAAAGCAAGGTACAATTTACAAAGTAGGGTCAGCTAGTCCTGGAGCAATTGGGGCTTAAGGGTCTTGCTCAAGGGGGACATCACTCTGCTAGCCGTGGGGTTTGAACCAAAGACCTTCCGATGATAGGCATGGAATTCTAACCTGCTGAGTCACGCAACACTCCCCATGAACCACAACCAATGTAGTTGTTATTATTATTATTATTATTATTATTATTATTATTATTATTATTATTATTATTATTATTATTATTATTAAAGCAACATAAAGCAAGCACAGTGAATCAGGAGAGTGGATCAGTTAGTTTTGTTTTTCATTTTATGCTTCTGGTATGGCACACCGAGAGAAAAGTCACAAAAAGGACTGAGAAAGGAAACTCCGAAATCCATGGCTGTATCTCACAACCCTGGGTCTCCTGGGTCCACTACATTTGACTGCCCAACAAAAGACCATCAGTCGCTATTGAAAATCATGAGAACTATTGAAAATACATATGTTCAAAATGTTTTTTTTCCAAATAATGACAAATTGGTAGGGAAATGTGTCTGCCTGATTTGGCCGGCGTCCTCTTTGGGATTTGCCGCCGACAGCTTGACGACATGGCATTTCGGGTATTTTCATATGGGCCGTGCTCAATTCGCCATCGTCTGCTAATAATTGTTTTCTCTCGTGTATGAAACAGTTGGTCTGAGAGCCGTTGACTCATTAACAGTATCCGAATCCCAGGCTATACACCCATGGTGTATAGTGTGTACTGGTGACATTTACAAGAAGTTATGAGATTGTCAGATAGTTCGGATGACCTTCTCTGACTGGTAAAACGTGCATTGAAGAAGGACAGGCATAAATATATTTCAGATATTGATTGGCCTACTTTTGTGGGTTTTTTAAAAACAGGATTGGGGAAGACTTTTGGGGCTTTAATTAGCTTTGCAGTGATGATTATTCACATTTATTGAACAGATACTTTTAACTTATTTTTTTTAAGTGACGTGCACCTGAGGAAGCAGGATAAGCCAGTTTACGGAGATTAAGATTATTTTACTAACCCTGGGATTTAAACTATCAATCTTCCAAACACAACCAGAGCACCCTAACCAACTGAGCCATACACTGCCCCTATCACTTGATCTGAGACAGACAGATTACCATAAGCGTAATCACCTGCCCCGCCCTTGCTTCTGCCCAGAAGCACAATGGAGTGCATTGATTGGTTCTCTCCTCACTAAGTGCCAACCCCATTGCAGCAGATGTCCAATCAGATCAATCTGTCTGAGTTTACACTGTAAACTCTATGCCCTGTCTCCCTAATGAACACTATCTGAAGTAAAAAAACAGGACAGTTTTGGCAGTCTGTGCCCACTGTTTGAAAAACACGAATAACAAATACTGGGCAATGTGAAAAGCAAGTACTAAGGAATGAGTCAACATCATGACTCTGGCTGAACAAAACGATGATATTTATAAGCCAGTAGCTTTTCTGCTTCTGTTAAATGATGTAAAGCGTTTATTCTGGACTCTGGAAGCTATATTAGCCTTGGTCTGTGCCTCTTTGGTTGGAAGCTGAATGGTCCTTTCTGAAAGCAGAGCCGCGAAACTGCCCAAAACATCGCACTGCGCTTTTCCTGAACCGCTGTCTTTGATTAGCACCAGCTCTGCACACAGTACACAGTGTCCTGGGCACCTTCCCTGAGTCGTGTTAAAAGTGAGCCCTCCTTGACGCCCGTCTGACATTGGGCTGACGTAATGGTGACTTCATAGTCTCCGACTTGACTGCTTATTTTTAAAAACAGGAGGCACTTTCTGGGCAGAAGGACCTGGTCAGGGTGATCTCAGGCAGTAGTCATCCGTGGGCTATGGAGTCTGTATTTCCTGCTGGCCAAAAACCACCACCCACTGCCCCCCCAGGCCTCCACCCTACTCCTTGCAGCCCCAGGCACTTCATGTACGCTCCATCCCCTCGAGACTCGCTCTGCCACCGGACGCAGTGGTGACATCGAACTCCCTGACCTACTTGCGCCGCTGGCGAGGTTGAGCTAAGAGGTCCCTGACCGCCCTGTGCTTTTGGCGCATTTCCACGCGACTAGACAGTTTCTCACCACAAATACAAACAGTGCCTCTCCCGTCTGTCTGGATTCCTGTAAACAGCATGGTGCATTCACCAGGCGCTCACTGACAAAGAAGAACTTTTTCCTAGAGCCTTAGTTTCAATGATGTGATCTGGCATCGGCAAACTGGTCTCAAGAGCCCCTCTGGTGACAGGGTGGCCAGTGGCAGGGTCCTTGTGTTTGAGCTTCAGTAAAGTTGTCATCGTAGATATCCCCTCTGGAGTGACCAGTGATGTCTCACAGATGTACTAGGGTGGGTAGCATCTCCCTACAGTAGGTACTATCTCCTGCTGGTGGGTAGGATCTCCCTACGGTAGGTAGCATCTCCCTCCAGTGGGTAGAATCTCACTCTGGTGGGTAAGATCTCCCTCTAGTGGGTAGGATCTCCCTGCGGTGGGTAGATTCTACCTGCCATAGGTAGTATGTCTTTCTGGTGGGTAAGATCTCCCTCTAGTGGGTAGGATCTCTCTCCAGGGGGTGGGATATCTTTTTGGTGGCTATGATCTCCCAGTGGTGGGTAGAATCTCCCTCCAGTGGATATGATCTCTCTCCGGTGGGTAGGATATCCCTCCAGTGGATAGCATCTCCTTCCAGTGGGTAGGATCTCTCACTGGTGGGTAGAATCTCCCTCTAGTGGGTAGGATCTCTCTCCGGTGGGTACAATCTCCCTCTAGTGGGTAGGATTTCTGCCCGGTGGGTAGGATCTCTCTCCGGTGGGTAGGATCTCTCTCCGGTGGGTACAATCTCCCTCTAGTGGGTAGGATTTCTCCCTGGTGGGTAGGATCTCTCTCCGGTGGGTAGGATCTCTCTCCGGTGGGTACAATCTCCCTCTAGAGGGTAGGATCTCTTTCTGGTGGGTAGGATCTCTCTCCAGTGGCTAGGATCTTTTGAAAGAAAAGGGACTCTGCTTCTCCATTCAAGTCTTTGCATGTGCTTGAGTTTGTGTGTGCAGAGTATGCATTCAAGGGCACAAAATTTAAAGTTTAAATTATTAGATGAATTATTAGACTTCAGAATTGAGCAGGAAAAAGAATAAATGAACGTGGTTTGTGGTATTACTGTTAATCTGGACAGCGCAGTGCTGTCTCCTCTGATGCTCTAGAGATCTCCCCACTGCCTCCTCTGTCTTCTGAAAAAGTCCCATAACGAATAAACTGTCCTGGGTTCCCATGAATCTGCCTCCCTACACCCCCCCACATGCCTGTAGCCGTGATTTAAGACCTTTGTGATTCCAATGGCCCTCTTTGAGACCTTTGTGCCTCCGGAGGGCACCTGAGCCAAAGGCTGCTCCGCGAAGCCCTCCTCCACACAAATCAGATTGCCTCTGGAAGCAAGTGCAGCGATGGATTAGGAGAACAAGTAGCTGGATCATTCCCTGAGAAATGGCACATACCATCAGAAAAATGGGGGCCTACTTTTTTATTATTCTCAAAGGTGGTGGGGGGGCAGGTGTCGAAACCAGGCTATGTGATTCAGCAATGTTATACACATCTCTCTTGCTCGCTCGTTCACTTGCTCCCTCTCTGCCTGTCTTGCTTTCTCACTCCCTGTCTGCTTCCCCAGCTGTCATCCCCACTCCGAGCATTAGTGGTATGTGCCATTAGCCAGCCTGTCTCTATAAGGGGGAGGGCGGGCTCTGTCACAGCTAAAAGGCTACTTTAGTCCCGTGTAAACACATTCACAGATGTCTCGCCACGCTCAGGGTCCTACTCTCCCGCTCTGGCGCGGCAGCTAGCAGCTCCGAGAGGGTCGGCAGACAGAAAGAGGCGGAGGATCGGAAGGGGGGGGGGGCGGCTAGCGATCGGCATCCCTCCCCGACATACCCGTGCAGGTGTCCACACGCGGCATTCCCTGCGCTCCTGCGCGACCACGACAAGGCAAGAGGGAGCAGTAAATTCACCAAGGATTTTTTTTCTCCTTTTTTTTTCCCCCGCGGAAGTCAGTGGCCACAGAAGGATAAAATAAAGGGATGCATTGAATTCAGCCTCGGGCTCAGCAAAAAAAAGGGGGGGGAGAAAGGGGAAAAAAAAAAGAGAGAGATGAACCAAGCGGAGGCAAGACGGGATTTCGGAATTGAATGGGAGCCCGTGTGTGGCGTGTAGTGGGAATAGCAGCCCATGTGAAGTCTCCAAGTGAAGGTAAAAAGAATTTTACAGATGCTTGATTATTTCTTATTCTTCCCGAGCCTGTAACTGTAAATGTGAATATGTTAATGACAAGGGACTGGCATTCATATAGCGTGCAGATAAAAATCTGAACTGCGGGAAGACACTGTGATCTCTGCCTCCCCCGGAATAGGGGGGCCCCGGCCCCCCCCCCCCCCCCCCCCCCCCCCCCGCCCGCGCGGGGGGCGGGGGGGGGGGGGGGGGGGACGGGGAGTACAGAAAAAAAAAAAAAATTATAGTG
>JAODLD010000042.1:160958-193458 GCA_026781065.1 Mormyrops boulengeri | reverse complement strand
ATCACTCTAATTTCAATTAATTTTACCAGGCACTGTCGTGGAGAACAGCGTAAGACGAGGAAGGTAGTTCCTCTAATTAGTCGCAGAGAAGCACCGGCTCTAATCTCAGGGAGGATCAAAGGCGGCGGCCCACGTGAGTCGGTGTGAAGGCTGTGTGGTGGCCCTGAGCACCCAGAACTACGTCACCTGTTTTCTCCAGCCTGAGGGTATGTGGTACAGATCCCTTTGATTGTTGCAAGGGGAGCAAGGTAGCATCACCTTGGGCTTGAAGACCACCATGCCTCAGGTGTGACCTGACAAAGAATGGTGATTATTATTATTTATCGAAACAAGCTAACATAAGCCTCACAGTGAATCAGGAGAGTGAATCAGTTATCTGTCTTGCTTTTCAGTTAATGTTTCTGGCATGCCACATCAAAACTAAATTCATGAAAGAGAAGAGAAACTCCACAATTTTGGGAAGGAACTCTTAAAATCCATGGCTGTATTGCACAGACCCTCGGTTTCCTCCTGTGTCCACTTGCACCTTCAAGTAAAGCTCTCATCTGAGAAAAAATGATGATGATCATGATCATGATGGTGATGGTCGTGGTTATTACTTGGGGTGATTTGATCCCTTTTGTTTGTTATTATTATTATAATTATTGTTGTTGTTGTTGACACAGTGGCTCAGTGGGTAGTGCTGTTGCCTCACACCTCCAGTTGTGGACTTGAATTCCACATCTGCCCTGTGTGTGTGGAGTTCTCCCTGCATCTCCCTGACTCATATGTTTTCTTTGGGGTCTGCAGTTTCTGCAAAGATGAGCAGCTGGGTTAATTTGCGTTCCTAAATTGCCTGTAGTGTGTGCCCCACATCCCTTCCCAGGGTGTGCCCCAGCCATCTGCCCTCTGTTGCTTGGGATTGGCTCCAGACCCCCCGTGTCCCTGTCTGCCGTAAGTGGTTAGAAGAGGGCTAAGAGAAGCATTTAAGAGAAACAGACTTCCATAGCTATGCCACTCCAGCTTGGCTCGCCTGTTGTCACCCATGCACGGCACTCCCTGCGTACATAGCGACCTATTTTAACAGCCTCCATATTTGCGCGTCTGAGTCTGCCACGCCGCAGGAAATGCGACCCGTCCTCAGCGCAGGATTCGTATCGGACGTCAAATGAGATAACGACAGAGCCGGCTGCTGTCATAGCTTCTGCGATGCTTTTCCCCAGGCGTTAATTAACAGTGGAAGCGAACACTGTGCAGCTAGCCTGAAACCACCACCCCAGAAACCCAATCGCTGAGCTGTCTCACTATAAAAGAGGTGTTTTGGTATGGTCAAGCTGGAATTCGAGAAAGGGCATAGGGCTTGAGTTATAGAGCCTAAATGGATCCTACACATGGAGATTCAGCTAGATTCAGAGTCTCCCTGCTGTGACGGGCGGCATGAAATTTTGAAGGCGAACTTCGACCCTCCGCCAAGACTGAAATGAAGATGAGTGTATGAGACCAGGGAGGCTCTATCTTCGAGCTGTAGCTGTCATCCATCACACGCCGTTCTGTAACGTGACAGGGATAGAACCGGACATCAACACCTTATCGTCAAAGCAGCGCACATCCCGGCTCATAGGTGAATGGAAGCCTTCCCTCACATTCGGAATGCTGGCCATGTCGCCAAGGAAGAGGGCATTCCTTGGGATCGCTGTGTGTTCCGGTGGACGGTCTCCAGTCAACAGCGCGAGCACTACATCATTATCGGGCTCGGACTGATGACGGCGAGATGGCAGGGCCCCTGCGCTCATTAAAAAAGAAACCTGTCTACCACCTAGACATCACCTCGCTTTGCCTTCCAAATCCATCATCGGCATGTCCTCCTCGAAACACTGTTACGGTGCAGCCCAGGGGAACTTAAAGTTACCACAGCTGTCTCTCCGGAAAATCTCTGAGCTCTCTGTTACCTCTGCCCTCCCCTCCTGCATGTATAAATGAGGACAGGTGACACTCTCAGGGGTGATTCTAAGATTTTTTAAAGGTGGGGCATAAGAGGGGCCCCAATTCATACTGAAGGCCTGACCTTACCATTAGTCAATGATATGTTTTGAATTGGTGAGTGACAGGGGAGGGAACACTTCAGTGACCAATCAGCTTTCAGCTGGGGCCTCTGGGCGTTCTTTAAGTAAAGATGCTGGCTGTTGAGCCCCTGATACACATTTTTCAGTGACTCGTTGCATGTAAGAAGCTAGCGTAAAGCCTAGCTTACCTTGACAGGAGCACGGTAAAGCACAGGTCTTACCCAAAAGAAACATTTTCTGATACAGCATGAACACAAGTCCAGTGCCAAGGTCTCACGCGAGAGTCAAAACGAGCGGCGATCCTCGAACAGTCAAGCCATCAATCAAAGTGAACAATGGCAGCTGATTTACTCATTTCCAAGGTGTATCATCCAACAATGCAGGGTCACTTTGATGTTGGCTTTCCAGGATGGTGGCGGGGGTGGGGGTGGCAGGAAGGGGAGTCATTTACACAATTGCACTTGCTTTCTCCTGAAACTCTTATCTCCCTCAGCCTGATGCTCACTCTTACCCGAGGTTCAGACAAAATGATGGGTTGTGATTTAGGGTGCCACACACACACACACACGCACACACACACGCACGCACACGTGCGTGAGGGAATTATTAAACTGTTACCTGCTGCAACATGAACACGGGGCTACGTGTGTTGCGTGAGTCAGTGTAAAGGTTGGTGCCAGGTGTTACTGTAGCATAACAGCACATTTGCAATCTCACCTTTGTGGCATATGCGAATAGCAATAATATAATGGAAAGATATTACAGCATACAGTCCAAAATAATACTAGCGCTGTCACAATGCAAACCATTATAGATCAAGGCTTTGAGGAACACTGTAGCCACATAGCATATGACAGGCGTCAAAATGCATTTCTAGCAGTGACATGTGTAGTGTGGCATATATTTGACTCAACATTTAAATAATTCCACAGACCAGGAGAATATTCCGTTAGGTTTATGTGTAATGCCGTTGAATGATTGCCATTAGGATTTCAGAAAATAATCATGTAGTTTCAATTATCAAGACTCATTAAACAAGTGATTGTTTAAATCATGCGTGCATTCAGACTTTGGAGAAGATATACTGTCATTAAATTAAACAGTAGTCATTAAAAAAACATAAGTCAAACGTGATATAAAATCTGGAGTCTAGACACTAATATTTCTGTTATTCAATTCGAGAATAAAGCAGCTTTCCTCTAAATTCCCGGCATTGCAAAACATAGATATAATGAGAAAAAAATTGATATTTAGCAATAGCATAGTTTGCTGACAGACTCATTTTAGAGTCTTTGAGAAACAAAGTAAATTGAATTGCGAAGGATGTGGTTCGATGAAAAAAAAAAATAGGCACTCCTATCGGCTAAATTGCTTAAATTATTGAATTTAGCGAGCACAGACTTAATAACCAGCAGAACTGTGAAGGGCGGCGAGAGGCAAAGAGAGAGAGAGAGATACTAGGTGTCACCGAAGTACCAAGGCTCAAGGCGAAGAATGGCTGCATGTTACTACGTACACTGCACTATGTGGGGTGTGACTAAGGCTCTTTGCTAACGGCAGCTAAAAAGCAACCGTCACCCACTCATGCATTATGGAATTCTGTGATGATCAACCAATATATATTCCGAATATTTTTTTATTTATCATTTCAGTTTTGCTTTACTGGAAAGATAACCGACAAGTGTAATGGTAAGTTTATAGATAAATAATAACCCATCTGTCTTGTAACCCCTCCTGGTCGGGAGTCCCAGGACCCCGTCCAGGCCGTATGGGATGCCAGTCCATCACAGGGCCCATACACACACAGCCCATGGGAAATTCGGGGATTAGCCTGTTAGCATATCATAGAGCTGTGGGTGGAAATCCATGTGACCCGCTTAGGCACCATGCCACTGTTAATAATAATAATAATAATAATACAGTAAAATCCCGTTATAGCGGACTCGCTTTTAATATTGTCTATAACGGACAAGGTCCGCTGGTCCCGGTCGTGCACCTTTAAGAACATGCAGAAAAAGCATCTGATAAAGCGGACTCACATATAACGGAATTCCACTTATAACGGACAAACAATTTGGTCCCCAGGGCCGCTTTTACTTGTAGTTTTGTTCGGTTATAACGGACAAACAATTTGGTCCCCAGGGCCACTTTTACTTGTAGTTTTGTTCGGTTATAACGGACATGCGCATCAATAGTTATTTTCAAAATGGCTGAGCTGTCTGCTACAAAGCGTTATTCTATAACATTAGATTTAAAACGCAAGATCGTTCTTTTAATCGAAACAAAAAAGAAAACACAAGCGGATATTGTACGTGACTATGGTATAAGTAAATCTACGGTCAGTGACATGTGGAGTAACCGCTAATGATGCTGTTGAAGCAGACATGCTGATGAATTGCGTTGGAAAACTTGATGCGTATATCGCTAAAACCTCTGAAAGAAATGCAGCCCAGAAGAAAATGACAGATTATTTTTCTTCCCAGTAATTTGCGTACAGTTCGACATAATGCTTTAGAACATCTTTCAGTGTAGGGTATTACGATACCTCTTGTTATTTGCTATGCATTCGTTCACTACAGTAGTAAGAAAAGAAGATATGTGTGTTTGTGACATAAAATGATTTTTGTTGAGTTGCAATAGGTGAAATACAGTAAATAAAGTTGGATCACTACATGTACAGTATAATAATCTATACCACAAGTGTAATACCACAATTTTACTGTAATAATAATAATAAAAGTGGAGAGCAGTATCAGTGTTAAATGGCACTGGTTCAGCAGCTGTGGTAATCGCTCCCTGTCTCCATTTCCTTCCCAGAAGGATGGGATTTTGGTCCTATGAGTGGTGTTTTCTAGAAGAGGATACTTCCTCAATATGTTTTTCTGTTAAATATATAGGTCACAACACACGCGGGACAGATGCGGACATACCCGTATTATGGAAGCGAGGAAAGAGCGAGTTTTATTATTTTCGAGCTGGTAGGTTTGAACAACACACAAGGCAGTAGCTGCCCTCTTTAACAAGTAAAAAAAAGTTTAATGAGGGTAGGTAAAGGCTGCCTGTTCTGCCGCAATACAAATACCCGTGCCTTTCCTGAACCTCACCCTCCCCGCGTGGGACATGCTGGGGACCTCGCGAAAGATCAGCTCGCTCGCTTCCCAAAAACCAGGCTTCCACTTAGGGGCCCCCGCTCAGAGCCCCCACTCGGGGGCCCCTGTGCTGATAAATGCCCCCCCAAAGGGCCGGGGCCGAAGCTGAGCCTGCCAAATCCTCACACAAGATGCACGAGGGAGGTCCTCGTTCCGAACACCCATGGCGGGCATGTTATTCTCACTGAACGGACTGGAACTGTCGCCACATCGCCGACAATTTACGATGTAAAATATGTGTGTGGGGGGGAGGGGATATAAAACACATTCTCAGTGGCTACTATCATTTTAATGGGGGGGGGTTACTATATATCTGCGAAGACCTCGGACAGCTGGTTGGTGCCAATGTGGGGTGAGGTTCCAGCTCCAGGTTATGCTAATGAGGGCGTCTTTTAGCACGGGCGGTGTGCCACCTGCCGCCAGTGTAAACATGCCATTACAATAGATTAATAAAGAAATCTAAATGAGGTCAGGGCACCACCCAGCACCGTGCTTACGTGCTATGGAAACAGACACGTGGAGAACGGGCAACGGAGTCAGAGCTGAAGGAGGCGGGACGTGTGAGCAGGGCCTGCGACATTTTTAAAATGATTGCTATGTTTAAAACAATACTGAAGACTTATTATCATTTAAATGTGCTATTAAGTGGATTTATAAGATACCGTCCTTCTGTAAATGCGACAAATAGACTTTTAAAAAGGGGGAGTGGTTGCTAGGCAACAGAAAACAGTTCTCGCATGGCTAACAGGAGCCAATGCTAAACTGGCTAGCTAGCTTACATGCTACTTCTGATATTTCAAAAATCTCATGCCAGAATGAAAGAACTATTGAGTTCTGCTCGGCTTGTGGTAAATGGGATTTCTGGTGGAGTACTTGGTCATCAAGAATATCTATCGTGTTTTCCTTCAAACTTCGACATCTGTGATTTATTCTTGCTCGCGGATGTAATTTCCCATTTTGACAGATGAATCTGAAGTAGATTAAGTTCTCACTAGGATGCAATGAAGGCAATCAATTAGAGCTACGTGTTATGGTGCATACTTCTTTGCGTGGAAATTATTAATGCAAAGGTTTGGCGTTGTGTCTTGTTTTGTGTCAAAGTTGTATACTGTTTTTATGCATAGCCAGATGGCTGAATTGGCCAGTCAGCGACAAGGACTGGAACAACAGTTTGCATATGTGTTCGAGGGTAGTAATTACGTGAACGCCCATCTGCAGCTGACAGCACACTAGAAGATGACAAGTCAAACAGCACCCAAATTTCCGGAGAGCGAAAACATGTGACTACATTTTCCGATGGGCCTTCCAGAATATTCCCATGAAAGCTGTGAATTAAATGCAGAAGAGTTTGTCATTCTGAGGACAAGCATTCGCTCTGATCCAATCAAGCATTTGCAGCCAAGCTAAGGTGTAGGATGTCACCTTCACTGACAAGAGTGTGTCGAGCTGAAGATGCTCCTGTGGTATTTTTCATAATGAACGACATTATTTTTCCTGGTTGGTACCACAGCTGCCTCGATATGAAGCACCGTAGCTGAAAAGGTGAACATCTCCTCCGGCTGCAGTAAGGAACGACGTAATTAAGGTGGCCATCATGGTACCCCGTTGCCTAATAATTAATGAGAACCTGACAAGATGCAAGATCACTCAGCACAGCCAATTAAACTTGCTTTGCCTCAGCCGGCTCCCCTTAAGAAGATAAACGGGCTTAGACATCCTGAAAGACACTAAACCCACCTGAATCTGACTCATTTAGCTGTGCTCGTGGCCAGCGGCAGGACTATTTCGCAGTTCCATGGTTAGTGATTTCGAAATTGGGTTTTTCTGGGGGGCAGGAATGAGCCTTAAAGTCTAGTGACATGTAGACGCCGAAACCCCAGACGTAGAGACCCCAAGACCTTCCCTGCCACCCTGAAAAGAAAATTCGAGAATCATTATTGATAGATTATGAAGCTTTTTGATATCAAGCTGCTACAATGATTGCGGTCTTAAAGCTTTTTACAAAGATATGAGTGATCTAAATGTAAGAGTGATCTAAATTATTTACTTCAAATACCTCCAGCAGTTCATACGTAATACTTCCTGGCTAAGAAGGACACCCAGCACTCAAGTCAAATATTAGTGATTTGCAATTGCATAACAGTCTAAGAATTTAAAGCAGTTTAAAGCGCTATAGCAGGATAAACATGATTGATGTACTTGATAATCTATCCATAATAATATTAATTCAACATTCTATCCATCTATCCATCCATTCATTTTCAGTGTTTGTCAGTGCATTTTCTTGTGTTTTGTGGTCTAATTATGTTGGATGTTATATGTTACTGACTGGATAAGAATTCCTATGGACTGATGTACCAAAGGCAAATAAATTGAATCTTGAATTCTTAAATTTGTGTTTGGGAGGATGGAGTGTGGACAAATGGGAGGATGCACAAACTACCAGCATGGGGAACAATTAAACTCAGCAACCCCGGCAGTGACATCACTCTGTAAATAAACAAAAACGATGATGCTTTGCTTCCCTTCAGGTAGCTATCAACATTCCTCTATCATTATTTGCGAAATTGCGAACACGTGTCGCCCACTTTTTACGTCCGGCTTGGATCGATTTTCGCGGCACAAGACGGCTTCCGCTTGTCATATCCGCCAAATGCTGAAAACCTGACAACGATTCGCAGAGCGAATGTAAATTAGGCTAGCACAAATCCACCGTGCATGTCGCTACATACGCGTCCAATTAGCGGTAATCAACGCTGTCCGCCTGCAGGAAGGTGTACTCTCTCTCCTCCCTACACCATGCCGCGTCAGCCTCCAAAAACTGAACACGCACTCAAGGGAACAATAATTCAGATCTAGAGAAGACGCTGCTGTGTGTGTGAAACGTGGTGCTTTGATGATTGGCAGTCCCTTTTTGTTAATGATATAGCAATTCAAGACGAAACAAAGACATGCTGGTAATAATATGCCCTTAAATTACAGAACGAAGAAACAAAAAACTTCCTGGGGCAAAAAATAAACATTCATAAAGATGAGTGATGGCAAAATTCAGATCTCTCCTCAAGCATTCTCAGAATCAGCGGATCCTCTTGCAATTAGATGACATCAGCTATTTAGCCACTGGCATCGATAACTGCAGGTTTCGGCCTGTGAACATCAGAGTCTGGGCTACATTTTGAAGTGGGAAACATGAGGCAAAGACAAAATTCGTAATCGATTGTTGTGACCTGATGTGAATTAGATCTTCCTCTCTACCTGACAGAAGCAGCAGAATCATGGAGGAAAAATGCAGGCAATGTCCTTTACCTGATATGTTCAATATTCTGAACTTTTGATTCGGCCCGAGAGTTTGGAAAGTCTCAACTGCTGCGCTAGACAATAAGCCCATGGGAAAAATTGTCTTCATTGTGGCATAGATGAGTTCCCCAGTGACAGTTTCTTCTGCTTTTCTAAGCTGGTACCATTTGTCATTGTGGGGAGTTTGGGGGGGCAGGTTTTGTCATGACTCTTTGGGTCTGTATCTCTCCGCATCACTGGAGTCCCACACCAACAGCAAGACGACTCATTCTGTGTGTGGAGCCATCAAGGCCGTCCTTTAAATTCAGCACATCGCTGGCAACTGTAGTAGTTCCCAAAGGAGAAGGAAAAAGTCAGAAAAAGTCAATACTTTTAAAAAAGACATATTTAAAAGCCTTTCTCCTGAATTAATTGCAAGAAATGTTTCACTTTCACAATGTAGAAAAACTAGCGACTTTCTTCTTACAGAACAGATGAATGATAAGTGGACTTCATTATCTAAGTCTTGTCTTAAGTAAAAAAACTAAAATTTCTGTTAGTTCCAGCAGGATGTGACATCCTATTCAGATGTTGGTGCAGTATTCAGATGTTTGCTGTCCATGGATTTTAGCATTGTGGTTCTTGCCCTTTGGCCTAAAAAATGCACCAACCTGCGTGTTCTTTCTGAGATGAAATGCTGGGGCATGTCTGTTATCTCCCATCTCCACAAAGAAAAAACACAATTTGATTTGAGGTCCACTGAAAGCTTGTGAAGGAGGCTCTGAAAATGGAAGGACATTAAAGGTTTGTTCTAGCGGAAAAGGGGGTGTTTCTGGACAAGACGGCCATTGTGCTGAGAGTGGAGAGTGAAGGAGTGACGTGATGCAAGCTGGGATAGGAGAGCTTCTTGGGTGGCTGAACTCAACACCGTTACTATGACACCCATAGCATTTGTGGATATTTACAGGATCTGTTGTGCACTGCGGATGAAGTGTTCAGCATGAATACTTATGCCATCCTAATGGGTTGTTTTCATGTTACATTAAATAATTTCAAGGTCGATTGTTTAGGTCACAGACCAATTCAGCAGTTGGATTTGTTTGAACACTAAAAAATCTTAATATCCCAAACCCACGGAGACCTGTCCCACCTTGGATGCTAATAATCTAAGAATAGATTATTCTCGGTAAAAGACAACACAATTCTCTAATGCTTAATAATTTCCCTGTCCCTTTGGAATAATGGTAACTTCAACACGTCAGAAAATATATTAGACTACGTATTTATCATTGAACATGGGTCCTGTGATCTTCAGGCTTTTCAATGGACTTTGACATAATATGTCATAACTTTCATTGCTTTCACAAAAAATTCCTTGAAATTTAATCCGGTTTCTTCACCTGACAAAGTGTTAAAATGGGTCTAATTTTTGCATTTCATTATTGTCAGGCTAATGCTCTGCCCCCTATCTCTCCATTATGCAAAAGGCAGCTGGCTTAATTAAACAGCTAATGTCTTTCTTCAGCGCTGGAAAAGGCCACTCGCAAGACATGTATGTTTTGGACAATGCCTGTAATTTAATGCGACTACGTCTTGTGGCTAAGCATGACAAAAAAAAAGCACTTCTGCACACCATGACCATGAATCCTTGTTCATAATTTGAGAAAATTAAGTCTTTTGTTTGAGATCTAATACAAAACGGACATTTTGTGTAATTCTGAGTTATCCACCTGCATAAAACCTTTATTGTTTGCACTGCTGTTGCAAAATAAACCAAAGCTTTACTATTCTGATGTGTTATTATTTATATAATTTATCGCTACATGCACTTATACGGGTATCCAGGGACAAGAAGTGTGATGAATTATGGTAATAAGATAAATATAATTCTGGGATGTAATATATCATTGTTTTATTGTGTACTATTATCCGAATGGAAAGCATAATAAGATGTTAATCAGAGAAATAAAGTCGTGTATGCAGAGTATAATATATTTCTCTTATCAGACTGTTCGGCACAAGTCTGGCCCTGAGGTTTCCAAACAACAACAGCTATCGCAGTATTAAAAATTCATCTTTAATATTTATAATCAAGACAACAGCAAATAAACAGGGCTCTCTCATGCCCTGTATGCTGTACGTTTTGCTGCAGCTCCGTGTGCTACAAGGGAGCTTCTGCAAGACTAATCAAGGGGAACGACGCGCGTTTGCGGGCCCTTTTGTTCTTATAAGAAAGGAGAAATGGTCGCGTAGTAGAAAAGAGGGCAGCGGGGGTGGGAAATGCAGCATTTTGTGCAGGAAGCATCACTCTTGATCGGTGACAGTCCCCCTCTGGATCAGCGCTGAGGGTGGCCCGGCTGATGGTAGCCCAGCTGATGGTGGCCCAGCTGAGTGTGGCTCGGCTGATGGTAGCCCGACTGATGGTAGCCCAGCTGAGTGTGGCCCAGCTGATGGTGGCCCGGCTGAGTGTGTCGGTCTAGCTGCCAGAGGGTTTCCGTTCCTCCTCTCGAGCTGAGTCGGTTCCAGCCTGCATGAGCAGCGGCACGGGCCTCTGGCCCCACCGATCCCACGGCGTCGTCCTCTTACGCCGCACGGCACTTTCGTGTTGCCGGTTGCCACAGTGACTGTTACTTAGCAAGGCAGTTGCTGTTGTTGTTGGAGTGGGTGTAGCGAAAGAAGACGCCTGCTTTCTAACAGTGATATCAGGCCGACTGGCTGTACTTATAGACTTTGGCACAGAATGGGGGGATATACAGCTAGAATGCAAATTGCTTTTGGGATTTTGCACTTTGTAACCGTTCCCGTGACCATTTCTGCCTCTTAGCAGGAGATGTTTTCATCTTTCTTCTTGCGTAAAACCCCCATTTGCAACATGCCTCCTTTTGGTCCCTAAACCACTTGCTTGGGTGAGGCGCAAGTGGCCAGATTGTATGCCAACTGAAAATTCACATGTGCATGAGACAAAAGAACAGGATACAGAATGTCGGTGGGAAATGGGAGGGCTTGCAGGATGATGAGCATGTGCCTGCAAGATGGGGAAGGGTCAGATGAAGTCACATGACTGGCCCATTCGTCACCTGACCCTGAACACCAGTCATATTAAATTCATGTCTGTTTTGTTATCCCTAACCCAAACAAAGGTCTGTTGTTTCCTATGTACTGAAGCCAGAAAACCTACTTTTTCATTAAATCCCTGTTCTTCCGTTCCCCATGCGAGGTTCTGTTTGCCGTGTCCATACGGTACCTGCATTGTCGCGGTTAACAGAAGAATTTGTAAGTACATATATTTTGGTGGGATCATCCAGCGCTGCAGCCAAGATTTTCCATTACAAGCTCTATGTAAGTCAGGAACCACCCCTTCCTCATCTCGGGATTAGGATCGTAGCATGACAGAAAACCAGGGTGTAGCTTTTAATACGAATCGCAGTGCAGTGATGGACCAGGTATGGATGGAAAAAGAAGAGAGAGGAAGAGAATGAGGAATAGAAATGGCTGTCTCCCTGCCTGTTTTGTTATATGTCAGCAGACAGGCTCATTTATAAAGCAGAAGGTCACAGAGAAGGAAGAAAGACGCAAACAAAAGAAAGACATAGACTGTCTGTAATGAGACTACATCAGTCCCAGCAGACTGACCTTTAAGAGTTCCAAATGTATATGCTGTATCAGTCAAATCTATAAAGAGAGAAATCTATTTTTTCCCACTTGTGCTAATAGCATCTTCCAGAAAATGCGAAATAGGCATTGATGTTAAGGTTTTGTTGACGTTTTCCATTTTTCCACTCTTCACAAAACTGTGCCCAACGTAGGATCTGAGCTCATATTTCTGGCCACTTTCAAGAGGAATATGCCACAGTTTCTCTCTATAATAACATTGCAGAGATGTCGTTTTTGATGTATTTTCAGTCGCCCGGAGGTTTCAGCCTCTGCCATGAGGGGCTGGGTCTTATCGTAAAATCGCATCACATTCATGTCACATGTCGCTTGATTTCTGGCGCCCCAGGCGGTGTCGTCCATGACACAGGCTAGGGGCACAGCTTAAACAAAACGCCCCCCGCCTCCCCGCGCCACTACAAATAGCCTTTATGCCGGATCATCGTTTGGCTGGAAATGCCAGTCTGAGAGAGAAACACAGCTAAATGCATCTATGACTCATTTGGAATCGATTACGTCCCTTCCCATGTGGTATCAGAGCCATGTTTATGGAGACCAGAGCCCCCCAATGAGAAGATCAGAGCTTCTTGCCAAGCTATTAAGGTAGGGTGCTTAACCTTTCTTACCCCGAGTAATCACGCAGCACTAGTCGCTTTCTGTGAGGTCTCATCTACCTTAGGTCAGTGTTCCCCAACCCAGTCCTCGGGGACCCCCAGATAGTTCACATTTTTGCTCTCTCCAAGCTCCCCAGGACTGCATTGGGAAACATTGCCTTAGGTGATATTTACATGAGGCCCTGGACATATACAGGGACTTTCTTTCTTGACCATCCTGGAGACTGAGCGTTTGATATGGGAAACGAGCCAAACCATTAGTTTAACAGCCATTTACACAGAAAGGTATGTCTCTCACAAAGTAGTATGCATCTTTAATGAATAGCTAAAACCTAATCAGATAAGACTTTATAAGAGCTCCTCCATAAATGTATTTATTTATTTTTGGAATCCTTCTGATGTTTCATTGCCTGCAGCAAAGACAGTTTCCATGAATATTTATCACAGTGTATCTGAAAGGCACTTAACGCAATAGGTAGTAATACGAGTTAGGTGGCCGGAGTTAACTCAATGAATCTGAATTTTATTAAGCAACCTTTGAGCACTGAGAACATTAACATTTATTTTTCTAATAGGTATTAAAGCAATTCAATGCCCCAAGGATGCATTTTTGTGGCGATCCTCCATCTTGAAGCACTAGCAGACATGTTTTGGTGGGAAGTTTACGTGTCAGACTCACTCCAAAATTAACATGGATGGCTTTAGGGTAAAGGGCCCATTTCCTATTCGTAATACAAATCGTATCGGCGATTTTTAATGTTGTGTTAGACATTGGGCCACAGATGCATCGTTCCCTGTCCCTTGGAGCAAATAGGGAAGACTCGTTAGAGATGTGAATTATGCAGCTGCTGAGTCTGGATTATGGGCATGAGAGAGAAAGATGGACAAGCTGTCTATTATTTATAACATCCGGTCACGGAATGCCAAGCTTAAATAACTGGGCTGCTAAGGCTGTTTTCAGGTAAACGTCTCATTATAATGGAACAATCGATATAAACCGCCATCGCGATAATAATTCAAAGAAGACTGCAGTCGCTTCCATCGTTTTCATTATAATTACCAATGTCGACTAATTGGTCAGTATACTGTGGCTTTCATTATTACCGTGGCAACAGAACTCCTCCCCGCACCCCCACACTCCACCCACCCATCTCAGTCTGCCAGGAAATGCATAGTTACAGATTAGGCTTTCGTTACGGCCATTTCTGAAGAGCCTCTTTGTCCTTGTAGAGACTTTTCTCAATAAAGATGACAGTAAAGGGGTGGAACTGAACTGAAAGCACAAAGAAAAACAGATTTTCATACACGGGGAGTGAACATAAATTAGTGAATAGGGCGGCATTTGTATCGCACATCACGCATGCCAAAGAAACTCCACTGCCTGTCTTCCTTGAGCAGAAAGCCAATCCTTCTGCAGTGGCCTTTCCTCTGCCTTTTGGTGATGACCACTAATGCTGTGCCAGTTTCATCTAGAATCATTTGAATGTTTCATTGAATCGTTTATCTGTGGTGGAGTTTACACAGCACACATGGGGCTCGAGATGTGTTGGCTTTGCTTGTACCCAGGAGACAGTGAGTTGAATGTTAGGACTATGCACTTTGTTTACTTCGACTGTATACTGCTCAAGTCCTTTCCAATGACATTAATAAGCATCAAATTCCAGCAATGGGAGTGCTATGAAATCATAGCTGGCTTTGTACCGGCATTCCCACATGAGCAGGGGGCGATTCTAGAATAAGATGTGGAGCGTAAGGGGGGCCATAATTCATGCAGAGGGACAAACCTTATCATTAGCCAATGTTATGTTTTGAATTGGTGAGTGACAGGGGAGGGGACATTCTGGGGCCAATCAGCTTTCAGCTGGGGCCATTGCCCCTGTCCTCTGTATATGCACCCCTGCTCATGATGTGTGTGAACTATGAGCATCAACACAGCTTCAGCAGCACTGACCTCAGCCGCAATCTGAGCCTCAGCAATGAGCAGCCCCCACATAGTTCTCAGTGTGCCAGGCCGAACAACATGCTCCACTGTGCCGTCCCCTGGCCGATGGCAATTAAATGTGACCTCCACGAATCAACCAGCGGAACCACTGGCTTTTAATTAAATAAGGGGAGGACGGGATCATTTTGCTGAAGTTACTAAACTGGACAACAATATTAGATTACATATCTTCCTGGAATAAGTTCCCTCCCATTAAAAGAAAAAATATTGACTTAATTTTGGGTCTACACTGATGTTACTAGGTGTGCAAAATGCAGTCGAGGCCTGAGTGTCTGGAGTGTAAGACAGGAATGGCTGTTTAACGTGACATGCCAGATACACTCCCAGAGTCAACAGTTCACATCCCAGCATGGGGAGCGGAAAACGGTAACAGCAGGCATTTCCTCGAGGTTTGGGCTTCCGGAACAGCGGTGGATGTGATCCGTGAAAATATATTTGTATTATAAATAACAGACACACACATGCACACATGCTTACGCATTCGCTTTCAATGTAATGCGAGGAATGACGTGCTGCGCTCACGCAGGGCATAAGGATAACCACAGAGACCGCAGGAACCGCTAAAGATCCTGCCGCTGTCCGCGAGGGGCGCCTCCAACACAAACCTGGCCCGCGTACCTCCAGCTGCAAAGAAGAATTAAGCCACGGAAAGTCAAAGCCAAGCTGAGAGAAATCTCAGAAACCATTATCGCGCAGTGAGGCGCGCATGCTCGCCGTGATGTAAGATGAGAGATATCTGTTTCAGCCCAGACGAGGATCCGTGGCAGAAATGTTCGTAATTAATGCTCACTGTTACAGGCAGAGAAGGTTGTGGGTATGCTGTTTCAAAGAGAGCCATTAACAGTGCTTGGTGACCAATGGCGGTGCGTTTAGGAGATTGGGGCAAAACACAAAAAACATTCTGGTAAAATACCCTTTAAGCTCTGTGTATGTACAGGATATTTATGTTTGCTCACAATGAAAATGTATAGATGGTTCTGGAATACACAAAAAAATCAACAAGAAGTAGGGATGGATAAAGATACACTTGTTCACCTGATGCCCCATTTCATACCCCCATTTTTGGAAGCTTCTGCAGCGATAACAGTGTGCTTCTCTCACCAGACGGAAAACTCACAGCGGAGCTTAAACGCGAAGGGTCGCTTTAAAAGATCCGCTTTGCTTCATACCCCCGTGAGAAGCCGACTGGGATTTCCCCGCATTTAAGGTCCAATTACATCTGCTATTCAGCTCACAAGCCTGTTTTCCTTCAGCAGGGACGGGCTTTGCAAATCCGAGTAAGTCTGAGGCAGAGTGAGAGATCAGCATTACCGGACAGTTCTGGAAACCTGTTCCATAGGCTGCAGCGCCCCCCCCCCCTTGCTGGAGCCGCACCGAAGGCTCAATCGAACCCACTGAGGTGCCACAAGGCCACCGTACTTCTCCCTATGCAGGACGTCATTCACATTTGCGGATTAGCAGGTGTGTGGCTCAGTAAGTCAGGATGCTTTGCCCATGATTAGAAGGTTGCCAGTTCAAATCCCAGGGCTAACAGAGTGATGTCACCCTTGGGCCCTTGAGTAAGGCCCTTAACTCCCAACTGCTCCATGGACTGGCTGACTGTATGCTGCTTCGGATAAACGTAAATGCAATGTAAAAATGTGCTGTCTGCGGTTGGGAGCAAAATGGGAGGGTTTGCATTTTACTTTGAGCTCACGTCAATGAAGATGGAATGCCTGACAGAAAGAAAAAAATAAGCGCATATGTCAGTGAGTCTCAGAGCCAAAATGATGTGGCAGGCATCACGGTAATCTCTTAATTACTCATGGTTGCACCTCATCGGTGACTTAGAGCAATCCCTTCCTAAGATGGGATTGAATACATAAAGCTGTTGAACGCTCATGGACCAGTCCCTCTTGGTAATTTTCCTCTCGCCATGCCGGTTTCACGATAGCAAATCCTGTTTGGCGGAATGTTTGCACGCGTTATTGATTCTCGCTGAATGCCGTAGGTGGTGGAAAGTGGATAAATATTTGACCCGGATCGACCGCCTCCCGTCAAGGCTGGCCTTATCTGGCGAGGCTTCCTGTGTGGCTTCCAGACCAATTTGCGAGGCGTATCCTCTGCGTATCGCCGTGTGCCATGCTAGTCATCTCGCTAGTCGAGGGTGTCCAGAAACCCTCTCATGGTTCATAGTTCCTAAACTGAAGAGCAAATTTCCAAAACTCACTCACTCTACGGGATTTGTATTCAAGGAAATATCAGTAGACTGAGTGAACTTTGGAAATTTAATGAAGGATTCTTCATCGGATTACATGAGGACTGAGTGACTTTTGCTTCCTGATCCTGTAACACATGGTGGGAAAGCCTGACTATAGGTCATTGGTTGCCATCCGGTTAACTGTGATTGACAGGTCGATCAACAATTCATTCATAGTCGATTGTGCCACCTTTAATCCTCTCCTAACCAAACAGCCAAGCCCCACCCCCGCACTGAGCAGCAAAATGCATCATCGTGACTCAGTAGCTAACCAGATTAGTTTCTTCATAAAATTATGTCTCGCCATAAAAATGATTGTAGGGCACAGATTTATGTCATTTATATCACCTCAAAAACAGCAAAAAATGGACTGAGTGAGTTTTGCAAATTTGCTTCTTGCTTCTCAAGGTATCTCCAGGTCTTGTAGCACACAGAGAAGTGAGACAGGTGCATTGCTGCTGACGGCTCCCCTCTCCATGTCCATGAATTTGGTTACCGCTTATGCTTCAGAAAAGAGAGTCAGGAACATTCCGGATCTGGCAATGGATACTTCCTGGAAGGGAAGGAGGCCACAATCCCAGAAGGGGCTCACAGCAGCATTAAGGTGGCTGGATTCAGAACACCATAGTCATGTCCTGGCCAGGGGTGTATACAGGGGCGGAGCCACAGGGATACTAGCCCTGGCTGAAATCTGATTGGCCTTCAGAATGCCCATCCCCTGTCAGTCACTGATTCAAAACATATCATTGGCTAATGATAAGGCCATCCATTCTATATGAATTATGACCCCTCTACTGCCTTCCTACCTAGAATCACCCCTGCTTCTGGTGGATGAAGCACGCACAGCTGTGAGTTTTGTGTTAATTACAGGGTGCTGGAGGAAGGTGAGGCTCACATAGGAAGCCAAAAAGGGCAAAGATAGCCCCCATGCAGCTGCCATTTCAACCTGTCCAATTACTTCTTCCTCCAAGTCCATGTTCTTCTGAGGAACACCAGGAGGGTTAGACACCATGCTGTCTTTGGATTGATAGGTCGCCTCTACAGACACACCTGAAGACCACACACCCACCTGCTTGCAGGCTGTCACTGAGGTACTGGACGCAATTCAAAGCTCGCTATGGTGTCAGTATTTCAGAAATTAAGAATACCGAAAACTGCAGTTTTGGGAAACGTCTTCGTTGTTCTTAACCTGTCATTACCAGAAGGCATCCCTGATTTTAATTTCCAGCAAATCATAATTTGCCTTAATTGAGACATTTTGCTAGATTTAGCAATCTTTGTCTAGCGATCATCTCCTAAAATACTCGGCATTCCTTCCGAAAGTGGTAATCATGCACCAGCTTTCTGCGATTAGGCTGCCAACTGGCAGAAATTTCTCGGTTCTGCTTGCGATCTCGGCTCCTTAACGAGCTAACGGAAGCGTCTGAGAGCCATAATGAGGGAAGAAGAACAGAGGATCGGGAAGATTTGCCGTCCTCGGGGCCCGGCAAACAGAGCCGGTGTGTTCAGAGGCTCGTTTGGGAGGCTTAAGCGTCCCTCCCTGAGTATGAGAATCTCTGAAATGGGCTCTGGTGGCATGAGGAGCGACCCAACGATGGCGGGGCTACAAACATGCCGTCCAAAGGCTCGGAACTCGGCATGGAGATGTGATAAAGCCCAGACTGCATTCGGCTGGCAGGGGGAAGGGGGGAGGGCAGAGGAGAGGACAGTGATACGGTGGAAAACAAGGCAGCACTCCAAAGGCTGAGGCATGAGATAAACAAGAGGATAGCAACCGCAAGCTTTGTCAATAGTCTTCCGTCGATTCAGCTGTTAGATGAATATTAATGTCTCTTCTGCCTGTCCTTCTAACTGCTTGTGCCGGATTTACACTTCCCGCCAAAGTATTTCCTTGGTTGAAGACGTTGGTTCAGATATTTGGGTGATAAAGGGGTTAACATACGTGTGCTCTAAAAAAAACGATACTGTCTTTGCCTAGAGTGGCATACATATTACATTTTGGCTGAGGGAGGGCAGTAGTGGGGGAGGGGCAAAGGGCAGATGTCAGGACGGACGTGGTTGACGGCAGCTGACGGGATCGGCACTTTGGCCGTGCCGTCTCCCAATGCGCTGACAGCAAGAGGCAGTGCAAACAGCCTGTCCAGCTGTCCAAGCATGTGGGCACGTGTCGCTGCTCGTCCCCTCCTCCCCACTGGAGGGGGTCACATTGTCTCCACCTGTGGCTCACTCTCAGCCAGACTTATTGAATCAGGCGCGGTCAGGGAGGTGACCCCGACGACCTCAGCGGCATCGTCTGTCCGTTATAAACACCGTGTGACTCGCTGTCTCTGCATCTCTGCTTTCCGCATCCTGAGAGGAGAATCTGCAAGGAAAATCTGCATAGAGACGCCGCAATCTTGCTTGCCCGTTTAATTAGCAGGTTTCAGATTATTTCATGCTCCGATTGCACAGACGGCGACCTCTCTCCCCAGACTCTCACGATCTGCAGGAACATCTATGGCATGTATATGATTTATACATATTAATGCGGCATGTCAGCGTGCTGTGAGTTATGTCCATCACGGGCAGTGCCTGCAGCAGATTGCACAGTTACTCAGAATCAACTTTCCCAAGGCATTTACTGCTCATTAGAGCTTGACACAACATCAGTATTGCAAAAAATATGCAACACAAAAAGATATATAACACAAAACATATATAACAGAAAAACAAATATTTAACAAGGCAGCACAGTGGTTAGCATGGTTGCCTTTCATCTTTGGAAATCAGAGTTTGAGTGTCCACCTTGGCTCTGCATGTGTGCAGTTTGCACGTTCTCCCTGTGTCTTCCAGACTCTCCCAGAGTTTTTTTCTCTGCAGGGATGTCTAGATTTCCATAGATTTCCATTCTTAACTGCAGTCTGTTCTAGAATAAGATGTTTAGTCTGGTTCATAACTACACCTTGTGTCTCATCTTGTTTCCCCCCAGGGTTGGGATTTGAAATCCACAAACATGCTGATAAGTCGGATCGGTTTTGGGGTAACCGACTCGCGGGTGTGTAAACCTGCCCCTCTTTAAACCCCACCTGGCGGTTGACTGGGTTTAGAAGCTGACGATGCACCTAAATCGGGAGGGAAGAGTGGAAGTTATGTGCTAAGGCAGGGAGGAGTAAATAAAGACGGTGTGGCTGGAGACGGTGTTTAGGGTTGGGGGGGTGACAAGATCGGGGCGAAGGATTTCATACCATCCGACAGAAAATGAGGGCCACGAGAGCACTATCCAGACAAATGATTCCCGTCTCTCCCCCGCCCCCCCCCCCCACCCCCCGATGGAGGAGAAACAGGGAGGGATTGTCGCACTGGGCCTTTGTGCTGCTGTACAATCATGGCGGGGGGGGGGGGGGCACTGGCTAGTGGGAGGTGTGGTCCTGAAAATGAATGTGCTGCGCTCCCGCTAAGGCTGCCTTGACAAAACCGACCATCGCCTGACAGAGCCCCTCCCCCAGAATGCCTGTAACGGAGCAGGAAGTGACTCGGGGAAAGGAGAGGCCATAACATAGTAACCCCGCCGCCCCGCTTTGGTCTGAATAATCCGGTTCTGGCTCACGGGATTCGGTTATGTAAAGTAACACAGCCATAATGATCGTAAAAAACGTTTCTAAGCAGCGACCTGGATGTGTCCGGTGGAGCATGTGACATCAGCACTGCAGTTTATTTAAAAGCCCAGCTCCAGTTTCCCAAGACAGTTTTTACAAGGCCGGGGGGGGGGATGGGGGGGTTGTGCATGGGACACAGCAGGAAGGCAGTTGCACTGCAGGGCTCAGGGACAGTCATACCTGGCTTTGGGTTGATGAAGATGGGAAGAGAAGTTTAGGACTTGGTGTAGCATATTCCTGCTCTGCGCAGCCCCTGGCAGATGGGTCTATTTGCTGCGCAGCCCTGGCAGATGGGTCTATTTGCTACGCAGCCCTGGCAGACAGGTATGTTTGCAGCAGACGAGAAGCAGCGAGACATCATTGCAGCCGCGGACGTTTTCGGAAAAGGAGGCTTCGTCTGCCGGGCCGCGTCGTCGTTCCTGACGCACCTCACTCGGCGGCCTCTCGAAACAGACATGGTGCCAGAGAGCTACGGTGCTCGCGGAAGGTGCGTGGGCAGTGCGTAGGAAGTGCGGAGGAGGTGCGGAGGAGGTGCATAGAGGTCGCCGGCAGTACAGCAGGCAGGGGAAATTGACTGATCTATTGAAGTTTGTGTGTGATTCAATAGGTTAGAATCCTGTGTTCATGAACAGAAGGTCACAGGTTCATATCCCAGGGTGAATGGAGTGATTCTGTCATTGGCCCCCTGAGCAAAGGCTCGTAGCACCCAGCTCCAGGGATTGGCTGATCCTGCTTTCTCAAAAATGTGTGTTGCTTGGAAAAAAGTATCTGCTCAATAAAATATTAGCTATTTAACAAACAAGGCAGTCAAGAGGTTGCACAGAGGATTATTGGCCCACCGACTGAATAAATATGAGCATTCACACACTTTTTTTTTCAGTTACAATTCGGTTAAAACCCACATATGCTCTGGTTTGCAGCTGTCCGGACCTGACACCCATCTGTTTTATGGGCCACAGCTGTGCAAACATCTCTGGTACTGAACAGACTTTGGAGCCTCATCGCATTAGTCTCTCCTTCTGGAGAATTATGGGATTGATGGGCTACAAGACCAATGTAACCAAAGTATCCTCAGCTAACAGGCGTGTATCTGGAATACATATCTTTATATATTATTTTCATTGGTATGTAGTAAAATGTTGTGGGTTTGAACGGTGGGACATAATGGAGATTAAAGTATTTGTATTCAGTGGCGCTGCAGGTAAGTATTACGATGTGAGTTTGGTGTTATGGTCTGCCCCAGTGGGGGGGGGGATTCTCTATATTCATTTGAGTGCCATTTCAAAAGGGCTGATGGGGCAGAGGTGCTGCTAGATTTTGGGCCCCATCCCAGATCAATTGGATTATGTTCCAAATTTTTAGGGCCCCAGTGACCCTTGGAATCATCCTGACTATCCCCCACTGTATGGCAATCCCAGATGGGGGCCTGGTGTTTGCAGATCATTTTTCCAAAGTGACATACATTAAGACAAGGCTGGGTCGGCTAGTCCCTCAAGCAATTGGGAGTCACAGGCCTCTACAGTGAAATCACCCAGATGGCCTGGGATTTGAACCAGTGATCTGACAATCACAGGCATAGCATTCTTAACCCACTGAACCAGACATGGCTCCTGCTTTAACAGTACCCTGTCAGATTCAAAGCATTAGAAGCATTTGGACAAGGTCAGCCATGCATCAGTCGCTGAAAAGAGGGAGTTTGAGCAAATTAAAAAAAACGCTGCTGCATTATGGGTAATATTATCGGGGTTAATTGCGTGTATAAAACAGATAATGACCGAGCGCATGGATGAGCCGGAGCCATTGTTATTGAGAGACGTCGCTGGGCTCGAGTCCGTTCCAGCTGTTGAGTCTGTCAGGTGCAGGACGCTGCGTGAATTAGGGACTGGATGCATAAAACGTTTAGTCATTAGCAGCGCGGATTCCCGGTGCTGTACAGCCATGACAAAGGGGTGCGAGCGGACGCGGTGCCCTCGGCCAGCTGTGCAAGTCCTTCACAAACGGGGAGCGGCAATTCCCTGCCGCTTCAGCAGCAGTATGATGGGCTCGATTTTGAGTTTCATTATTCTGTCGTATTTTTTCTCTTAGTATGTTACGCCTCGGAAAAAAAGTCGGGACCTGACTAGTACCGTTTTAAATATTGTATTATGGGCTCAGCAAATACGTAAAAACACACACGCTAAAAGGCTGTAAAAAATTAATTTGAGCAGCAAACTTAATGCAGAGAATTTTAAATTTTTTTCATGGAAACCACCAGCCCACAGCCCAGTAAATAATAAGATAAAGGATATCTGTTACTGTAATGAAGCCGTCTAACCTAGAGCGCATGACTTTAAACATATTCATGGCACATCTATTGTAATATTGCACACGCAGAGCTATTAAACCCCGGCAAATTCTCCCCCACATGGGATTTCAGAGCACTAATTTGCTTGGGGAGAGTGTAAGTGGAGGATCAGAGACTATTTATACAACCCGATAGTCAGTCACGCTTCAGATGTTCCTCACTGATTCAGTGACGATTAGTGCGGTACGTGGCAAAAAAAAAAAAAAAAACGCTCCGGCTCGTCCAAATCTTGACTATAATATGTCACATAGCTACATAAATACTAGTCCCTTCATTTGAGCGTTTTTATTATGCTTAAGATATCCTGAAATCGCTTATCTGGTTATGATATCCTGAAACGACTTATCTCCATTTGCCATACAAAATTTTCTGGGTCAGAATAATCTGAACATATGAGTATTATAATGCACATGACATCTTGACATATGAATTCCAGTTCATTCTGATTTATAAATGAATGTAATTTAAATAAACTTTAAGAGAATATATCTATAATATATTTATCTTGCTATTTGAACATTCCATCTCATGTCATTGTTAAAGATTTTTTTTTTTTTAAAAATTCATTCATTAATTCAACATTTTATTTAATCTTTCCATCGTATGGATCTACATGTAATTGATCTCACACTAAATAATTAAAATAATTAACGCTGTCTCTCAGATATTTTTCCGCAGTCTCCTACTCTTAAATTTGAAGAGAGGGAGCACCCTTTGTTTTGGCTGAGCTGCTGCGAGGCTCAAACTTATGAGGAACAGCAAAGTCCAGAGGTACCATCACTCTGCCTCATCCTCAGCCCGCCCCGGCATACTTGTAGGAGCGTAGGAGACCGTTAAACTTCAGGAAAGCTTTACAAAAACTCAAAATTACACTTTTCAGCCTTTACATAGAGAATACATAAGCCTGAGAATTAAAAAATCCTTTTAAAAAATGGTTTTTTTTAATTTCTCACATGACAGTTTTCACTTAACATAAAGGTCACCCAGCTTAACATAAGTGTAGAATTTTTACATTGATCACCTGAGGGGTAAAATGTGTTTTTTATGATTCCACTAAGGATTTTATTTTGGGTATTATGAAGGCAGTATGAGTGGAATTGTACCCTGTACACTAAATGATTAAAGCAGAGAAAACATATTTCCTTCATCTTTAGCTAAATCGCCCATTACCAGCCTCCGGTGAGAGGTGTGCGCCATAACGATGCAGATAGGCTGTTGTGAACGATACTTTCTCTGGGCTTGTCTGGCTGCTGTGATGGGGAATTTCAGATCCCAAATGCCTCCCTCACTGAGTCCAGACCTTGGCGTCGGCTGAATGTAACCACCTTAACTGTAAAACATCTATGAATCAAAGGCTAATTTAGACGCAGAAAGTGAACGGGACTCCCTTGTGCACGCTATTCCTTTCAGGTTCTCCGAGGAAGATGATTTAAGGAGGCCCGTTTTAGGGTTCGCCTGAGATTGCCTGACAGGCTTTATGCTTTAGCCGCTCTGGTGATTTGTGTAGGAAGGGGACATTAGCTCATTTCTGCGTGCTAGCCTGCACTCAGCTATGATGTAGTAAACGGGTAACGCAAAAGTTAAATCATCACACTGCCTGTTTGAACTCAGATAATCTCGAGCCATGAAATTCCCTGTTTTTTTTTTCGCCTTGGAAAATAACTTCTGGACCCAGTTCAAACCATTATGTAACTGTCAGACACACTGGTGTTACTTAATATGTGAACTTACTGTAAGATGAACACCAAAGAAGTAGCTTTTGTATCTTGATGCTACACTGAATTCTGCAGCAAGTCTGGGCAATCCCACTCATTGAGAATATCAGTGCACAGCGTTGCTAGGATCTTAAGACATTCGGGGCTTAGCCCAAAGACCTCATCTGTCCGAAGGTCACCATATTGAATTCTCTCTCTCTGAAGTTATGATGATGGTAGCACTTCACACGTTTTGGGAAACACAGCCCTGGACTCAGACTGTTGATTTGCATGTAACTCTCAAACTGAGAATATACCTGTTAAAATATTAGACCTAAACAAATCAATCAGGGCTCATTTAGATTCATTCAGGGCTTCAGCCCCCAGTGCCCCAGGGTTGTGTGGAGTCTATCAGGACATCCCAGTTTCTTTTATGTCTGATATTCTGCGACCTAAACAGTTGCCATTGGATAATTAGCTAGCTTGGCTTGTTTGTAGTTGTAAATCACACAATTAGCAACCCAAAAACCTACGGGACTGAAATGTCTTACCCCTGGCTTGAGTATTTCATGGAAGCTGCCTCTCCCCCATCCTCCTCTAATTTATTAACCAAGCCCTCAGATGTGACTCTAGACTTTTCTTTTAGGGGGCTGGAGAACCCAACCAGTCACTCATCCTGATAAATAAATTGTTAAAAAGTAAATACATTTACCATAATTCATTATTACACATATACAACTTAATCCACACAACCACATATTCAAATATAACTACAATATATATTTCATTTTATTGAACATAAAATGTTCAAAGAGCATTTTCATCTGACCAGTAGGGGGTGCAATTTCACCCCTGGTAAATTCGCCCATGCCACTCCCTTCTGATAACTTATGTCCCCTACGGTGGGCTTCTGACAGTATTAATACTGTGGGAAACATTGGGAAACGCCGACAGTGGGCAGCTCGGAGGAAACGGCTAGTTGATTCATTCCTGCGTCGCCAGAGATCGATGCTAATCTGCTGATTCCCTGTGGGTCACCTGGACCCTCCATCCGTCACCGTACATGGGGGCACTGTGGGCCTGGGGACCACAGCTGTCAGTAGCCACCTCCCAGTGAGCCACCACAGCTCCAACCCCTCACCTCCATCATCTACAGAATCCTAAAATCATTTAACAGCGACTACGTCCAAGTAGTGCATAAAGAAATCTAATATTATAATAAATTTACATAGCTAAGATGTGTGCCTTCAATGGTCTGTGTTCCAAAGTGTGCTGGCTATTGACCCGTTTTTGATTTTGACATTATCCTAGTATGTTTCAATCAGTTTGTGCAAAATGTATCCTTTCTAAAAAAAAAACATAATAAATAAATTCTTGGCAAAATACTACTACTATATTATTGTAGTTGTGTTTTTGTTGAAAACACAAAAAATGTAAAAAAAATATATATATACAAAAAATATAGGTCACACTGAATCATTATTTTTGAGCTGCTGATATATACAGAAAATCAGAGCCTATCAAGGCATCTCCAAAGGGTCTCAGAAGACCTTAGGGTTAATCACGACTATTAATGTGCTCAGATACGTGAATTACCACACCACCTGCAGTTCAGACTAGGTAATCCACATGAAGCTAAGTAGGTTTGGGCCTGAGCAGTACTTGGATGGGAGGCCATCCAGGAAAACTGGGTTGCTGCTGGAAGAGGTGTTGGTGTGACCAACAGGTTAGCCCACCCTGTTCTCTGTGTGAGCCATCCTTCGAAAGAGTAGGTTGGTACCCATGATGTTCTCACTAAAATTGCCCACTGAGGTCCATTCATACCTGGCCTCCTAATCATGCCCTGTATCTCATTGGTGAATTCTCTCCTGCCCCTTCACCACCTTAGCTACTGTGTGGTGAAGGTACCGGCACAGAATGGCTGCCGTCACATCATCCAGGTGGATGCTACACAGTGGTGGTGGTTGAAGCAGCTCCCCATTGGTTCTACAAAGTGCTTTGGGTGTTTGAAAAAGTGCTATATAAAACTTTCATTCATTCAATTAGGAAAACTAGCTGAGATGGGGGTGTCCAGTCCTTAGCGGCCACAGGTATATTTGTTTAATGTTGCCTTTTGGTGAATGGAAAGAAATAACTGTACTGAATTGGGCATAAATCAGTTTGTAAAGAATCGGTTTTCGATGGGTGAATCTACGCCCAGTAAACCCAGAAGCCCGGGAGGACCGAAGTGTCTGACCCCTGCTTTATGAGGTCATTAAAGTTCCATTTTAAACGAGATATACGCCGGGAAATGGGGCCTGTGTGGAAGAGATGGGAGGCAGTGGTGCTCAATTCTTAACCAGCCAACCGATGGCAGCTCCAGTCCCATGACCTCACCGCGCCTCAATCCCAATAAGTAGAGATTGAAGAATCCCCCCCTCCCCCTCCTGGGAGATCCGTCTTCTAACAATGCTGCTCGGACGAAATGAAAACCTTATGAGTTAAGGCAACGGAGATTTAAAGGCGAGAGAAAAGTGCAGCGACACAATAAGATGAGCTGGACAAAAGCTTGTGCGAGCCACTCTCTGAAGTGAAATAAAATCTTATCTGTTTTGAAATTTCGTATCTTAAAACTGCTTTTAAATGCTGCATTCACGGTGACCGCCTTCCACCAAAGTCGTTTTTACAGTCAACTTTTGCAGCCACGTTTGAAAGATTTAATCTTTCCATTTTATCTGATAAAATTGTCACACTAAACACATGATTGGTTATAAACTCACTCAAGCTGAATCCCCTGCAATGCTGGATGGATAGATGGATGGATGGATGGATGGATGGAGCAGAAAACCATGTAATCATGTAATGTAATCATTTTGGATTGGCACAGTAATATCTGTAAAAATCAATACAATAAAGGATAATTCTATTCTGATTTAATGTGTTATTGAAGATACATATATATTTTATGGGATATATATGTCTCTACTTGGTAAAACTAATTTAAAAATGCTGTATAGCTTATAAATAAAATCTGTACTCTACAGAATATGTGGCCAAAATGTTTGGCTTGTTTTAATTGTTTATGAGAAATATTTTGTCTCGACTAACCAAAGTAGAAACTTGGTTGTAAAAAAAACCCCCTATATTAAATAAATACTATTATCTCTGAAAAATGAATATAGATGAGAAATTTACGACACAGAACATGCTTAATTGAAAAATCAATAGAAGAGACTTAATAAAAATGAATGTTTTGTTTGTGCCTGAGCTATACAGTCAATACTGTAGGTTAACAGATTATGGGGGTTTCTGAAAGACTTTAGAACTCCACTGAGATGAGGATAAAGCTTTAAAAAGCTTTAGACGTTAATTCTTTGTAATGGGATCCCTGGAACAGTCCTATGGCTTTCTGATCTAGATGCTCAGCCTTTGCTGAACACTGAATTTTCTGTATGTCCCGTCGACACTTTGAAATCAGAAAGTTAGACAGAAATGCAGACCTACTGTAACAGCTCAGTTCTGCTCCATGTCCCAGACTCTCCATTTTCACCTGCCTTCTGCCGAATTAGAGAACTTGCTCATCCATTAGACCCTGACCGCCAGTTTTGTGGCGGAAAGAGCGACGATGCAATTCTGTGCCACAAAATCAAATGCGGCCCGAGACATTTATTCCTGTAAAATACAGCAAACTGCAAATACAATTTACCTTAGATTAATAATAACTACAAGGAGGCTCGCAATCATGTCAGTGTGTTCCGGATTATGGTATTAAGACTTAGCAATCAAACTTGTTTTCCTTGAGTTCCCAGCCTTGGGGGAGTTCACATCGGCACAACGTGATTAGACCTTTTTAAGGTGTTAGTTTAATACATCATTTTGAGGAGAAACTCTCAGGCCACACATTTAAATGGTGACTCTCTCTTACCCTAAGCATGACTTTTCATTTCAGCTGCGCGTCTGCAGTCCTTTTCCAAAACACTAATTTCTAAAGATTACACATTGACTACAATAAAAAAAAAGAAAAAAAAATGGTCTGAAGAAAAAGGTTTGAAGTTATTCAAATAACAGGCTATTGAAGGGAAGAAGTAGTTCCTTCAAATTGACTCAGGCACTGAGGGTAATTTAACATCTGACCCCATTTCCCCCAGTGAAGAAGATAAAGGGGGATAAGATGGCTCCATTGGCCGCCCGAAAATGAATTGTCAGGGTGTTATGTATTTCACTGCCGGTGTTTCAGTGGCTGCTTCTGTTCATAAAGCAGTCTCAAAGCCCCCCACCCACTCTCCAAGTCCCCTACAGCATCTCCCTCAACCAGAGGCATATACAGGGCTGAGACTACAAGGGCACTGGCCCCAGCTGCGAATTGAGTGGCCCCCAAAGTGCCCTCAGCTGGAAGCTGATTGGCCCCCAGAGTGACCTCTCGCCTGTCACTCACCAATTCAAAGCACATCATTGGCTAATGATAAAGATGGCCCCTCTGTGTCAATTATGACCCCTCTTATGCCCCCACCTTAAAAAAAATCCTAGAATTGCCCCTGACCTCAGGTATTAAGAGAGGCTTATTCCTGGATAACCCCTCTTGTCTCCACAGGAAGTCAATCAAGGACTGGCTGACTACCGGCTGACTTCGCCGACTCCTTGACAGACCGCCTGCCCACCCCCTCCTCCCTGTTCCCCACGCTGACAGGTATCTGGGGCCGGAGATGTGAGGAGGACGGGAGGGGCCGGCAGACGACAACCCCGCCACACCGAACAGGAAATACATCGCTTGTGAGTATTTTTCTTGGGGGGGGCTGAGCTTATGAGACGTGGAGAGGATGAGAATGGCAGCACTGACCCATAGCCCTACCACCATGAGCTATGCAGGGGCGCCTAGCTTTTTGTGCCTCCTGTACAGTCTGGCAGGAACACTGCTTTACCTAGTCTAGACATGAAAATGTCTGCGATAAGCCATTTGCTCGCGTTTTCGGGGGGTTCCTGAGTTTGCCGTTTGTACAGGGCAACGACCACTTCCTATTCTATAGAGTGGTGGGAACCGTGGAGGAGGCAGAAGCATGATGGAGGGGTGAGGGGGATGCATCTCTTTTATGTATATGGGGGTTGTCTCTGGAGAAGGCTGAGAGACAGATGGAGGATGGCTGGGAGTATCTCGGGAGAAGGCCAAGAGCGAGCCAGGAGAGGGCTGGGAGAATCCCCGGAGTATCTCGGGAGAAGGACAGAGGCGAGCCAGGAGAGGGCTGGAAGAATCCTGGGAATATCTCGGGAGAAGGACAGGGGCGAGCCAGGAGAGGGCTGGGAGAATCCCGGGATTATCTTGGGAGAAGGACAGAGGCGAGCCAGGAGAGGGCTGGGAGAATCCCGGGAGTATCTCTAGAGAAGGACAGGAGAGAGCCAGGAGAGGGCTGGGAGAATCCCGGGAGTATCTCTAGAGAAGGACAGGAGCAAGCCTGGGATATAATGGGGAGGGGGCTCTCACACACAGCTGCACGGTCACACGCTTGAATTTAGGCACATTGGGAGACTGGAGCCATGATGAATGGGAAGGAAAACGCAGCCTTTGGGGGGCTGTTCCCCCCCTGCCATCCCAAAAGAGACAGAAAGAAATAAGATGGGCCAGTCTATTAATTACCATCCCTTCACCTCCTGGGCCTCTATCACACGAAAGCCCAGTAGCTGCCAGCCGTACCCCACACCCCCCCCTCTAGGAGAGCTGCTGGGGTTTCAGGGGGGTAAATGCGTAGATAAATATGTAAAACCTCACTAATTACCATCTTTGGCAGGGCTGGGCTCTGGGGGGAAGGGGTCACATTTTCATCAGCCTCATGTTCACACAATGAGCCAGTCTAGCTGGGATCTCCTGCTTGGGGGGAGGGGCTTAGCCCCATATATGGATTATGATTCTGCGGGAGGGGAGTAAATGTAGGTGGTAAAACACAAATGTTTGGCCAGATGTTATTTTTCGTATGTGTAGAGGAAAGGATAAAATAATAATTTATTCATATTTTCACCGAGAAAACTAAACCGGCATGTTATAGCATGTTATTTCAAGTTTCAAGTTTTCAAGTTTTATTGTCATATACAGATAACAATGTAGCATCATTACCCGCAATGAAATTCTTAACTTCGTGTTCCCCCCAACTTTACGTAAGCATATAGTATACAGATAAAAATAAAAATAATAATAATAATAAGAAGAAGAAAAAATGGGTGATAAGAAAATAACATTATTTGAAATTGTTAGTATTTGCAAGTATTAAGAGATAATTTAATATTTGCAGTATTAATATCGCAAATAATGCAGTGAGATATTTAGAATTAGGATTTAAAGTGGCATGTTATATACCCTATGTGTAATGTTATGGCAACAGCTTGACCCCACCTGCTAACAGTCCCAGGAGCTGTGTCCAAACAGCCAGGGGGGTGTCTGTCACACTCCGTCCAGCGTGGTCCCCTCCGTATTTCCCTTTGTTGCGTCACTGTAGCTCTGGGGGCCAGACGCGCTGACTCGTAACTTCGCTACCCTCTAGAAGAGCAGGGTTTTACCTTTATTTAACCAGGCAAGACAGATTAAGAACAAGTTTCTTATTTGCAACTGTGGCCTGACAAAGGCAGAGCCTTTAAGGGGAAATGGGGGAACTGATAAAAGTAAACATATTAAAGGGTGCGGATACACATGGAGGTGTTTGTCTACGATGTCTTTCTCGCATATGGTCTGGTCCTCTCTGCCAGGCTCCTGGGCCTCTTTTTAGCCGCCGCTATTCACTAACGACTTTGACGAAACCGTTGTAATTAGAAAAGCCATTTGCTGGAGAGCACTAGCAGAACGTTACAGTGCGATAGCCCTCCGATCTGTAGAGTGACTGTTTGCTCGACGTAATTTCTTTGTTTACTGGGAGGCGCCCAGCGTGGAGAGTGGAAATGGGTCATTTCCAGCAGCACTGATGCGGCATCTGGTCCCAGCAGCTGTTGTTTTTCCTGCGCTGTGCCCACGGACTCCCTTTCGCACCTGTTCCGGGGGCTCTATGATTGGAAGTCGGGACGAGGTTCGGGGTTTCAGTCCCCACGTGGTCACGCTGCAGATATCAGCCAGGCGCTGTGCTGTTAGCCCCAGAATCCCTTCCTTTGGTGCTTTCCTGCGTCTGACTGCTTCATGTCCAACAGCCTTTCCAAGCATCATCCCCGTGTGTGTGTGCATATATACACACATATATACATATATAAAATCATAGTCAATGTATGTCACGTTCAGACAGTTTTTTTAAATTAATAGTTATTTCTAAGCCAGTAATAAATCAAGTCAAATTGACTTTATTGTCAGTTGTCAATGGATGCCATCCATTTACAGGTATATAGTGGCACGAAATAGGTCAGCAGTGCAACGTACAAGGGGGGGTGGACACAAGGCTTTATATCCATCGTGCAATGTGTATGTATTATAACAATAATTGTGAGGTGGCCCTTCACCAAAAATATGTGGGTCTATTCTAGTAGTAAATGCATGACGAAGAAAGACTCCATGTTGCATTACGGCCCCAATTAGTCGCTACAGTGACTGCAGTGCTACAGTGACTGCAGTTTCTTCCCGATTGGCATCGTGCTTCATCCATGTTTGTGCAAGCAGTGTTACATCGGTATTAGGAGACCACGATCATCATGGGGAGGGAATTTTAATGCACCACAACCCCATAATTTTTTTAGTAAATTACACTGATCTTATGCTCATGAGTGTAATTTTATAATTATGGAAGTACCTGGTGTGCATGGGCGCCGCGCCGCCCCCCCCGCCGCGGCCGCGGCGGGCGCCGGGGGGGGAGGGGGGGCGGGGGGGGGGGGGGGGTGATGGTGGGTTGGGGGAAGAGAAGGGAATTAGGGGGA
>JAODLD010000042.1:145328-160858 GCA_026781065.1 Mormyrops boulengeri | reverse complement strand
CCCTTGCCATGTTGACGATTGGCTTTCCGGGGATTTGCTGCATATTTGTTGCACATACGACATACGCCTGAATTTGCTGTGCAATCCCTGTATTTGTATGTAGCCTGAAAAGCAATATTTGGTGGAAGGTCAAATTAATACAGTGTTAAGAGCATTACCAAGGCCTTCTGGAACTTTCTGCAATTCACGCTTCACTGAGGAAGTAAAGCAGTTCGACACACTTGTATGCAGAGCCTTAATGATTCCAGCAGCGGATCAGAGCTCATCAGAAGCACAGAGGTGCCCGCGTCAGACACACGAACCCCCGGATATCCACACCCCCCGCGGGGACAACCTCCAACAGATGCAGAATTTTCGGCAGCCACACAACCCTGCAGCCACACCGCGGCGACACCCCTGCTGCACAAATCAAATCACGACGCTCCATTTTCCTGCAAAGCACACACAAGCCCCTTCCGCCGCCTAATGAGCCTGAAGAAGCTGCTGTCTCTTTTCTGGTTTCCCCTAACTTGATGTCGACTATAAAAGAATTCCAAGATATCTGTCCAGCAACCTTTTTCATGGGAGCATTGTCAGGGGTGTATCCAGGGGGCGGGGCAACCAGAACTTACTGAAAGTTGATTGGCCTTTAGCGTTCTCCTGTCACTCACCAATTCAAAATATATTACTGGCTAATGATAAGACTGCCCGCCCTCCTTATATGAATTATGGCCACTCTTGAGCCCCCACCTTAAAAAAATCCTAGACTCACCCCTGTTCATTGTTTTCTTTGCTTTTATTATTTTAATTTTTCTTTGGGCCATAGGCACAACATGATTATAAACAATGGGGTGTTCTCGTCGTACTCTAACATGCAGTAACGGGTCCTACACACCACCGCTCAGAATCCAGATGTTGGGCTTCCCGAGAACAAGAAGCATCTAAATAAACCAGAGATGCCCAGGGGCAATGGCATGTCTGGAAAAATGCGATTGTAATTCAGATACCGTCTCGGTGGTATTTTACCCTGTAAGGACGGGAATCTACTGGACTTGGAGTCAGGCCATGGGATTCAATCTTCAAGGCGTGAGCCCAGGGGGAGAGATGGATTTCTTACAGCCCGACAGACAGGGGAATGCTCACTTCTCTAAGGTGAGGGGGTCCAACTAAAACATGACCGACCACCTGCCATGATTATACTAACTGGGGACAACAGAATATACGGGTATGGCCACCAAAATTTAGTACCTCCACAATAAATAAGTAATTACCCTGAACAGCAACTGACTTCTGTTACGCTATCATCATTATAATTGAACAGATGGCGACACTGACTAGTTTTCTGGCTGTATTCACAAATTCAAATAAATCATTCTGAATTATTACAAAATGGGAGATAAGCCAAAAAACCTGTAATCAGCTTCCAGATTGCTAATAGGAATAAATATATCCTTCAAACCTACGTGCGATCTTTAAACTCCAACCACACGCCCAGGCCTGGGGATCCAATTTTACACTTTTTTTTTTACCCATCCATACAGGGGGTGTCAGCTTTCCTAGTTGCTAACCCCCACTGCCCCGGGCCTTGAGCCAATTACTCTGGGCTGGTATACACTCCTTATTAGAGTCACAACTCCATATTTCACGGCTAAATTTATGGTCCATTGTTATTTGTGTGAGGTGATGCATCACTACCGTCTTATTCAAAACTTTTATGGTCACAAATGGTGGTATAATTATGAGATGTAAATTGCTGGCAGATGCAGAGATGGGCTGTGTGTGACCGGCTGCCTGGGAGGGAGATCCCTCCCCCGCCCTCGCCCTCCTCGCGTCACGGAAAGCGTGGGTGGGGTAAAGGTGGAGGGGGCCTCGATGAAAAGGTCAGGGGTCTCACATTATATACCAAGCCACACTGTGTGATTGAATTTGCCACCGAGGGCTCCTGATTGGGGTTGCCGTCACTGTGCCCGCAGCCCCTGTAACTTTGTTAAAGAGAAATGCCCCGTTTGCCTCCGGGGCAATTACATCCGGACAACTTAATTGGAGGCATTTCCACATGTAGTGCCGTGTCCCCAAAGGTACTCATTAGCGCTCCGGTTCGACGCTCCGCAACCCCCCCGCACCGGAGCGTTTAATGGTTTGGTCCGGGCCCAGGGCCCTCCACCTGGCTCGCATGGATTGGATCTGTGGGGGATTACTGGTGCTGGGGAAGCCCACCTCCCGCAGTCTGCATCTGTCGCCTGGCCACCCTTCATCCCACGAGCGAAATGGGCATTCAGAAACAAAGAGTTTTTCAGTGAAAGGACTCTATTTCCATGGTTCACAGGCATATGCTAGTGGCCTTTTCGTTTTTGGCCTGAGCATCGTTATGGCAGCGTGGCCCAGGAATTTGAGGTTAATTCGGGAGAAAATATCACTGCTTGGATAGTGCCACCAAAAGCGAACCTAAAAAGAGATCAATAAACAAGACTCCAGATTCAACCAATTTATTTTCATATGTGCAGTATACAGTGAAATTTTTATTTAATTCTTATTATTTAAACAGCCCGGTTAAGTAATGCTGTGCCCTTAACAGCGTGTGTGTGCATGTGTGTGTGTGTGTGTATGTGTGAGGTTTTCTACTGCTATTAATAGCCTGCAGAACAGGGGTGATCAAATTATCACTGATGAGACATATCAGCAGTGTGCAGTCATCTAACCAGTGTTGATAAATCAGTGATTCTAGAGCTGCTCTTACGTCAACATGCTTTGCCCCCCCCCCATACTCTGTCTGGATTTATGCTAGTTATCGGACACTGAGCAGCATGTGACATTAAAGGGCACTTGGAGAGTATTGGAAGGGACAGTCAGGGGGTGGGACACTTTGGAATAGCTTTATTCAGAGAAAACTGGGTTAAAAATGGTCACCACGGAGAATGCAGCACCCTGGTCTGCAGCAGTGCTCTTAATTAACAGTCGCATGAATCACCTACTTCGTTTGGCAGCAAATTAGATGCAAACACCCCGGTGCAGATGGCTCTGGGATCTCGGACGAGCGGCGCGCGAGTGTACCGTCGCCATGGTTCGCGATGCTGTGAGTTTTGAACATATTTGAAAAAATAAACAATAACGATGATGGACGGCACCTGTCAGAGGGAATTCACGTGTACATTCTTTCTCTGTAAAAGAAAACGGGGCTTGTTCTCCGACATGCACGGCACCACAAGCCCACAATCAAATCTGCAAGCACGTCGCTCGAGGAAACGAGAAAAATGCCATCCACAAACATACACATCATCTCCAGAGATTAATTCTTCTCTTCCTTCCTTCTCTTTTAACAGGTAATAATTCTCATATACCTCAAAAATTTGACTAATCAAAAAAACATACTAAACTTACATTCAAATTTTTACTTGGTTTTATTAAGTAGGCGATTGAGATAATCAGTGTTTTGTTATTGCATTACAGGCTACTGTGATTCACCCCCAAAGAGCTGTCACACGTTACAAAAAATGTAAGCACTTTGGCCCTATAAATAAAGTTATTTATGTTTGTCCCCAAAGACCCAGATAGCAGCTGTGTAAAATGAAGACTTATTACCCCAGGTAACAGTACCTGTAGAGAGGTCCCTTCCCCAAACACACGCCTCTGGCTTCTCCAAAAGCCCGCCGCATGACTGACACCTCAGGCTCTCAGCACACACCCGCTCATCCTGAATCCTTGAATAAATCTCCCTGCAATCAGGCCTGCCAACAGGGCTGCCTGGATTCAGTGCTCTGAAGCATTAACAGTGGCTCATTCCATTAACTGCTCCATTATGATTGATTAAAACGAAGGTGACTCCCCAGAGCCCGTTTATTAGCCTAAATCCACAGCAGGAACTCTGGGCCCTACCTGCTGCCTTAGTTCAGCTCGCAAGGTCGCACGTCCTTTCAGTCCTGTAACCCTTCTAATACTCTTCTTGCTCCCATCTTCTGACTAGGCTCTGACTCCCACTCAGAGGACTTTAGCGTTTTAATACTTTCTGCAGTCTTCCAAATAATTTATGAACTGAAAACTACACCTTATGCCAACATGTCTGCTCAAATCAACTCCTTTCCTTAAGTTTTCTACCGAACCGTCTCTGTCCTATATGTGTTCCGGCTATTCTTCACCTGTTTCTGTGAGCTTGTGGGAGTTTTACTTACGCAAAAATGTTCTGAAGGCAGAATGAAAAATGGTTGGTTCAGAGAGATAACCAATCCGATTGTACAGGAGGTGGACATAAGCGACTAGAGGGGGCAGGACCAAGAAATTTGATTTATTGGTCCTGCCTCATCTAGTTGCTTGGAACCGCCCCCTCTACAATCTGATTGGTTATCTCTCTGAACCAATTATTTCTCCTTCTGCCCTCAGAATATTTTTGTGTGAGTAAAACTCCGAGCTTTCTGCGATTCCCTTTCTTAGGTGCCATCATCTTAGGTGATCGTCATTAACCCAAGACACTCGCCATCTCAGTACTACTGCACCACTTTCTGCTGTGTTGTGGAGCAGTGTTTCTCAACCCAGTCTTCAGGCACCCTCGAACAGTTCCCCTTTTTGCTCCCTCACGGATTCCAACACATCCTGTACCAGGTCTTCAGTGTTCTTGTTTGGCTGGGAGCTGGGAGGGAGCTAAAATGTGGACTGTCTGAGGGTCCCCGAAAACTTTTGTAGAGGACATGGAATTGCTCTAAAATTTATATCCCCCACCCCCCACACACAGTAAACTGCAGTATCACTAGCAATGTTCCATAGGGATCAGTTTTACTTCACATTCCTAATCCTGATTCCTAATACTCGGTCAGATCACAGAAATCAGATAAGTCATCGGTGAGTCTTTTTGGTAGATGTGTGATTAAATCTTGAAGTCAATGGGAGACCCTTGGCACTGTCTGACAATCCAGCTAGTCTTAAAGTGTCCTTAAAATTTACACTTAAAGTAGGTGATGTCGATTCTTTGAATTAAACATAACTTGCAATAAAGGAACGGCAATCGCAGGGAGTCAGAAGAGGCAGATGTTTGGAGAAAGATTATTTGGCCAAAGTGTTAAATAAAACTTTCTTTTTCTGCATACCAAGTAGATGAAGATCTCCAATCCTCTATGAACAGTCTGCTTATAGAAACTTTATTAATTTTGTGGGGTTTTCTTCCTATGAACTTTCAAATATATACAGAAACATCAAAGTATCTTTCTGTCCTTGGGTTTCACTGTGTTAGCTGCTAACTTTAATACAGCAAAATACATAAAGCAGGAAATGAATAAGCCGTCTAATTATCTTACCCAATTAACAATTAAAAAAAAAAAGCCGTGTGCTTGGAGGCTTAGCTTCAAAGCGTCTGACAGAGCTTCGAGGGATTTTAAGGTCTACCTCAGCGCCGTAATCATGCCGTCGGGAGTATGGACCACACCACAAATTCCAGAATCATACACATCATACGTGTTAAAAACATGCCTTCCATAAGGATGGCTATAGATCTATGTTACACAGGGGTTAAAAGGATTTGTTGGATTTAGCAGCAGGGACGAAACATCTACAGAGCTCTCTCTCTCTCTCTGTGAGAAACACAGAGACTTTGCTCCATGCCGTTCACACATCCTAACCCTTACACGCTCCTGCAATACTTATGTTACTATGAGAAAAGTCACCCGACATGTGCTTTGGGGGTCAATTTGACCCCAGGGTAGGCGTGACAGCTACATGATCACAGGTGAATGGAAGTTAACCAACTAACACTCAGTTAACTGCTTACAGGGAAATAACAGGTTCATCCCCAGACATCACCATACCACAGCACATTTGCATTTGATTATCAGACACATCAAATTCAATGTACATTTTTGAGGGTTAGCTGGTCCCTGGTGCAATAGGGGGATTAAGGGCCTTGATCAAGCACCCAACGGTAAAACTGCTCTGCTGATCCAGGGATTTGAACCAGCTACTTTCCAATCGTAGGCATCCGATCCTAACTCGCCACGCGCTGGCCCTTGATGGTGACCCAGACCCACAATCCTCTGCTCTGCAGGCCTTATCCATTAGGCCATTGGGACAGTCCCACCCTCCTACAGGATGTAAGACATCTTACCATATGGTAACAGTCTACCGTATACAGCCATAGTAAACTCAAATCAATTCGGCAAACTGCAGCTCTTCACTAAATGCTCATACAAATACCTCGTGTGGGTTTTTCTGTTTTTCGCACATGCCTACTCTCATCTATTATTATTATGTATTACTGAAGGCCGAACAATAAAATAATAATGTGTTATTTGGTGGGCTGATCTTTTTTTAAACGATTTACCACCCACTTCTGTCCTGTTTGTTTACTTAGGCTTCTGGATTTTTTATGAGTCATCCAGTTTTCACTTGTATCCATATTATTCTCATTTTCTCTTTCCGTCATTGAAAGATATTAATAATAAATGAGTAGTCAAACAACCTGTAAGTAAAACGGAACTGAGCCCTGGCTTGTTTACATTCCTAATTCTACCGAAGTCGAGGGACTTTCGGTCACCATCGGCGGTTTCTTCTTAAAGGTTTCCGAGCTGGTGGGTTTGCGGCCATCTACCAAACCCTGACACCTTTTCACACAGAAAATCCATCTCTTTGATGTTTTGAAGCCCCGAGCAGTCGAGGGAGGAATGCATTCGAGAGTAGAGTCTGGCCTACTGGGATTTTCTAGCCACTGTTGCGTATCCATTGGGAGGCCGTGTCTATCCGGGCCTGTTTCGAGGTATCGATCGCTGTCGCGTCACGGCCGCCATGACAGGTTGAAAAGTTCAGACATAGCTTTGAGGTCCTCAGTATTTAACAAGGGCCCCACTCTCCCGACTGTGTCCTGACCACGGTGTACTTCTGAAGTCTCAGTGATTTCTTACAGCTAAGTTAGTAACATTTAAACACTGTTTAATGTCACATATCAATGGCATTATGATGAAAACACTCATTGAAAGCATTGTGAGCTCTGGGAGTTTTCACACATTTTAAAGCCCGCACAGAGTGGTCAATGACGCTATGCCCTGAACCTCCGGAAGATGAATCTGATTATAAGCAAATGAGGAAAGCCTGCCATTGTTATAACTCTCACGGGTACATACACAAAATAAATATGCTAATATATGCTGAATACAACATCTAGAATAAGTGGGAACTCTCTTTCCTCTCGAAAATCCTTTGATCATGCATTCGCTGAATATTTCTCATTAGGGATTTCCGTGTTGCCCCGTTTATGATGTTGTTACAATCGCCGGCTAATAAATACACGTAAGGCAAAGAATGAGGACCCCAGATCCAATTATTGTGGTTTGAGGAGATTATCAGTGTAGCTGTTGACATTAACTGGGCCTGAAGCCTATGAACAAATTGTTGTTTGAACCTCCTCATCGCTATCCTTTGCCTTCATTTGCCGTTATTAGCAATTCTCATTTGTTGTTAAACAATGACTTTTTGTCTCCTTTTATAGGTCAGATTTTCACATGAGTGAATTGGTTTTATAGTTAGCACTTAGCAAAGCAGACTTTAGCAGATGCATCCTTTAAGAAAGTGACATTCAAACCTCTTCTGGAGTCCTGCCTGAGTATTTTGCCTGATTCAACTAATTAAGGGCTAAAAGGACAGTTGGTGTCTTCTCTCAGACTGTAAGGGAATTATATAATATTATTTTATGGGCTGTACTTAAATAAGGAATGACTGGGGTGACTCAAGATGAAGCGCTACTATAAGGTCACACAAATACTTTGACAAGACCCATTGATCATGGATAATTTATTATTACTACATGTCATCAAATCAATGTTGATGCCTAGCTACCCCATTGAGGGGGGGGTTGATCCAGGGGTGAGTTTCCCTAACCCTTCATAATGCTACCTGGCTTGTAAGTTCTTTTAACTTATGAATGACCTAGCATTAAGAAGGCTTCAGGAAACTCACCCTAGAACTTTCTGTAGTCTTTCCAGGTTCTCAGGTTCCGGGTTCCGAAATCATTATTGACATGGGACAGATATGACAAGCATCTCTTACTTGCATTTCCTGCGATTGCATTTAAGCTCATTACAATCCTGTACTGCATACATGGTGTGTCAGGTGAATGGATGGATGATGTAGACAATGAAATGCACAAAAGGCAAATATATATGTGTGGAAATCACGGCTTAAGTGTCACATGATATGCATGCGGGTTGTCATTTCTTATCTCTTAGGTGTCCCCCGCCTACCGTCTTTTGTTATGTGACTAACCTACATAAAGTGCCTCTTCCAAGAACTTTCTGGAAAGCTCGACACAGCAATTGTCTCATGCTGCCCCATTTCACCGCAGTTCTCGTTTGTGGTTATTATTGAATTTCCTTTTCACTAACCACACACATCTATTTTGGCACCAGTCAGATTCTACTTTAAAAGCCACAGTTCTTAGTAGAGGAATTAATACATTTCCCAATAAGAGGTTCAAGGACATAGAGGGGATAAGCCCACTGTCGTTTAACTGAACGTGCTCAATGCCTACTGTACAATACTGGATACTTCCCAACTGGAATAAAAAATGAGCCGTAACACTGGAGCGTGATTTAACAGTTATTGTAAATGCTGACTGCAAGTCAGATGTTCAGTGTTTTTTCTTCCTTCTTAGAATATGTAATAGAGAAAATCACTGCGGCAAAAAAGTAGCCACCCAGGACTCCTCTCATAATGCAGCTGTACATCAGGCCTGGAAAATATCCATACCCAGCGGTGAAATCAGAGCCCTGATAGCGAAGGACTGCCAGGACAGCGACTCAGCATAAACCCGTACCAGGGCCCCCGGAAAGGCCCGGAACTGACATCAACTGATAAATCAGGGGGAGGTCACCTTCTGGAAAAAAGAAAATAATAAAAATGTGATGTCCCATTCGCAGAGGCTAGCTCTCCGAAGGACGGAGTGTCATTGGGGTGGGTGCCATCATGTCGAGCGATACAGGCTTTAAGCAAAGTCACTTTTTATGACACTTTGGAGCGGATGAGGGAGGTGATGAGGCTCGTTAAAAATTCACCGAGCGCGACGTTCTGCGCCGTGGAGGAGAAAGGCCAGTGGGCAGCGGGGGGGCACTGCGGCTAGGATGCAGGTGAAAAGACTGGATCAGAAATCTAGGGGGGTTTCCGTGGTAACACAGTGTGTCACTCCACAGTTTCGGAAAAATAGCCACAAATAAATTCAGCCAGAATTAAAAGATAAGTGATAAAATAGTTATACAAACTAGTACAATAGTAAAGTTTCATTCGTCGCTCTGGATAACGACATCTGTTAAGTAACCGCGGGCTGGTTGCTGGGTTTTTGGCGCCACTTCCCGCTACGTGTGTCATTTTATTTTCCGTTTGGTGGGGGGTGTTCTCTGAAATCCTGCCTGGCAGCCCCCAGTGCAGGTTAACTCGTCTTCGGCCAAGACCTTCAAATCTTGCATCGGAGCATTAGCCATTAATCAGCGGGACAGCAGAGGGGCAAACAGCGGAGCAAACCCAAAAACAACCCGGCCGGTTCAGACGGGAGAGTGAGGTCACTGCTATGCTTTCGGGCAATGAGGATATTAAAGGGAACCAAACTGGACAGAAAATCATTCCTGCATTTTGGTGACAGCTGGAAATATTGTAAAACAATGCCATATTGTTATAGATAATATGGCCTCAGTACCTGCTATTTTTAAATGTCTTAAAGCATTTTAAATTCAGTAGGAGTTTGTTTGCACCACGCCTCTGTGTAATATGTTTATGGTCTGTCTGTTTCTTTAGTTGTTTATATTGCTGTTGAATTGTGTTTTTTTTGTGTGTGTTTGCCTTTGCTTCGCCTAACCTTAGTCTTCTCGAACGGTACAAAAAGCAGTCAGCCTTAATTCTTCAACCTCCTTCCTGGGCCTGGTTGTAAATGAACGGCGCAACCTGGAGGAACAGGGCTGTCTTGCCCGCAGTCCCCTCTCTCTCTCTGCTGACGGTCATCATTCTTGGAGTGAATTCAGGTTTGAGGCATCTCAGGGCATCTGATGGAGTCCTGGGGTCATTTAGATTCACCCCCCTCACTGCAATGCCCCTCCCCATTCACATCACGGTACCCAGGAGGTCTGTCCTGTCATAACAATAAAATGATGCTGCATTTTATTTGAACAAACACATTAGAATGTCCCCCCCCCCCCCCACACTACCAGTCAAAAGTTTTGCACATCACAGGTTTTTACCACTTTTCCATTTATTTAATAAAGATTTTATTCTTGTTAGGTTCTGGAAAGTCGAATGAACGACTATAAAGAAAATATAAGTCAAATAAAAGTGTATGTAACAGTGCATGTCTGACATACTATTAACTGGTTGTGTGGTGATGGCATAGTCACATTCTAGGCCGTCCTTTAACTTTAAAATGCACTAGTTAACGGTTTCCTCCCATAAAACAGAGCAGCATTTAATGAGCCTTGTAGAAAAAATGAATTTTCTCTGCTGTTATAACTGCTAGAGGAGGTTACTTTGATTCATCTTTGATTGGTTACTTTGATTCAAACATTTTCTTGCTAATAAAGGTACTCAAATGGTGAACATACTGTAAATGTATTTGTTAGCAAAGAATATTGAGTGTATTCTTAGTAAATGTTAAGTGACTAACATGTAAATGTAGAAAATCTCAGTGTGTGCAAAAGCTTTTGACTGATCGCATACATACCATCCTGGTCTCCTTTTTAAAGACATACACACACATATGGGGTGAGAGTGACGCTTTGGGTCTAAGTCCAGGGTCCACCACTCACTCATCACTCCCGGAACACTTTCCGGGGTGTTAGGGAACTCACTCAAGGGCCTAACAGAGGTGTGGCTACTCCGCCGAGCATGGGATTCGAACCAGCAACATTCCGATCACAGGCTAACCCACTGAGCCACATAGTGCCCCCAGAGATCACAGCTCCTGTTAACACTGAAACACGCAGCTGTGTCTACACCCTGACAATTATCAGACCAAGCCCCACACAGCTGTACACATCTCTCTCTGAATCACTGATAAAGGTCACTGACCTCCAGGCAGGCATATCGCTTGGCGCACGAGCACTGTACCCAGTGAAAAAACAATTAACACTTTGTCAGGCTCGCAAGCTGCCACGGCCTAGTGCATGATGAAAGGAAGACCCAGGACAAGGCCGAAGCCTCCGCGTTTTGGAGCGAAACGCTCTTGTTGCCGCTCGTCCTTTTAATTATGCCTCCTCGTTATCCCTCAATCGAAAAACAATTCTTAAAATATGTAACGGTGCAGGCGCCCCATTAGCGGAAATTAAATACAGAGGTTAGCGGCATTAAGGTTGCGTAAGCTGGCAGCTAATTAGTGAGAACGGGAGATTAAATTTACATTTCTGTCAATTTTCGGTGGCGGGTAGGGTGTCGGTTTAGGGGGATGGAGGGTCATGATGCATGCTGGGATGCGCCGCATGGGGAGGTGGATGACATCAGCCCATAACCAGCGTTGTGGCTCCAGGACGCCGGCTCTGCGTCACCTGATGAGTTACGGACTCTCTCCCCGGCGCTCTGTGACGGATGTGTTTTGGTTTTCTGGAGCACTGCAGATGTGCCAATAAATTAGCCCTGGGAGCCTTTCTACTGGCTCTACTTTACCGCTGTTTTCCGCCTCTGGAGTTAAATAAGCCCATAAATGCTGAAGATCTATGCGAGACGGATGGAGGGAATTCGAAACGGCAGAACACGTACTGCGTATCGGCCCTGATGAGCTCTACATGATCCCTGGAGTGCTCTTTGTAATAAGGGACCCCCCTCCAGCACTCACAAGGTCACTGGTATTTATTCATGCTACTGCTGTATAAATAATTACATACGTAGCCGGCAGTAATTTTGACATGATCGCATGTTGCTGCTGTCCGTCCGACGTCGTCTGTCCATTCATTGCACACGTCTGCGTTAAGCGCAATAAAGGCCAGCACGCGTGGAAAATTCCTTGGAAAGTCATGGACGCCGGAAAGATATTCCTGCACTTTTTCAGGGCCTGCGAGTTTTAGATGCAATTAACGGGCAAGGAATCAATATTTTATTCGCATTTGCTGCCACCTCCAGGTAAAGTTATTTTTTGGGGAGCGACAGAACATCGATAATGACATATTGCTGGGCCTCTCTCTGAATTTTCCCCAGTTGTCAGTGAAAAACTCTCTAAGTCAGCCCAGCAGGGGGGTGGGGAAGGGGGGGGGTAAATGAATCAATGCAATGAGGGAGAATGATTGGACGGACGAGGACACATTATTTACGAAGGCAGGACGAACGAGCGCACCACTCTGCCTTGTAAGTAGATTAAAGTTTTATGGTGTTTTGAGTTGGGGAGGCAGGGGGAGAGGCTTGTTAACAACACTGGGGATGGGGTTATAGGCCTTTCGAGGATTTAGGGCAGATGAGACCCCTTTGCCCCAGTAGACCCCATGGAAATGCAGCACAACCCAGAGGCGGGAAAAAAAAAAATCCCACAAGCCACCATGACCGGGCGAACAGGTCGCTTGTTTTTCTGCAACTTGCGGGGTCTTGATTTGGCACCAATTACGCTTCCCGCCCTCCGGGCTCTGCCAGGTGTTCATGAATAAAGGCACATTTTCGAGGGTTCTCTTCCCTTCACCTACGCGGCAAATGAGATAATTAAGCCATTTTTTTAATTATTCGCTGTGAAGTTGAAAGGCCCGCGGCAACAGGGCTCTTCGGGCTGAAAAAAAACGGAGCATAGCGACGCAGTACGAGGGTCAAATTGAGGCAGCGTGAGCGGGATTCCTTAAGAAGGACGCAACACACACATGCCAGAGTGGGGGCTCCCGTTTGGCGTCACGAATGAGGAGGTCTGCTGTTTATTGCTTGCGCGTGGTGACGGATTCGAGTTGGAGGAGTCTTGGCCCTCTACCTGCCGCATGACAGGATTTTGCCAGCTTTAGTGCCCCCCAGTGGATATGTAGTGCTGGTGGCATCTGTCTCTGAGCCCCACCGTAAACAGTGAAACACTTCACCACTTCCCAGTTCTTGTAATGTCTTCGGCCTTGTGTCCCAACGCCATTAACCATGGACCGCAGCCGGGCCACCAGAGAGCTGAGTGCCGGCTTTGTCGCCGCTTTTTCCACAATCATCTCTGCAATTACACCTACTGACGGCTGCAAAAGCTGTGGCCCATCTGATAATTAAGCCCGCGGCTCTCTAATCTCGGCAAAGGCCGTTTCATGGCTTATCCCTCAATGAGGGATTCATTATGACTTAGCAGGAAACACAGTTCTGTTGGTCTGCGCATTTTCCGATTCCCCTCAAAGGAGGGAGGCAAGCCCCGGAGTGTGAGAGCATGGGTCCCCGTCCATCGCGCTCAGATCCTGTGACATTCGCCATCCGCAGAGCGTGCTGAGGTGCAGCGGGCTGGGAATTCAGGATAAGGCTCAAGTTTTGGGAGAATTCGCAACCACAGCTACAAATGACGTGTTCCCTTTTAGCATTTGGCTAGCATATCATACCGGGAAGTTTTTTTCATTGCAAATTTCTTTAAGCGCTGCTCCAACTTCAACTGCCCCATTTCAATGCCAATTGGTCGATTAAACTCTGTGTTATCCAAGCAGCGCTTAAGAGATCAAGAGCCTCATAAAAATCATTTCAAAGGCACTGGCTACATGTTTTCTTCTTCACTTTAATTCATTTTTAAATATAGCCCGTGAAAACCATAACAACAAAGAGTACTATATATACTAGTTCAATCATTCTTCTGTTTCACCTGTGAATTGTCTGTTGAAGTTACTGTCTTTAGTAAAATTGTTTTGTAAACCTCTATAGCTGTCTGTGCTATCACTGCTATGTAACTTTTATATATATTTATGCAATGTGTATATTTATCATTTGAAATGAACTCCAAAATGCTATTGACATAAGTCCTTTATATTTTTACTTCTTAGTAAAAATAGTAAAAACTACTTTACATTTTTTGGGTTTCTGACTGTAACTATTATACTAGCCTGGTTTGGTCTCATTCGCTTTCATTTGGCCTCGTTTGTGCTTGGCATGGATAAGCGGCACAATCTGAGCCTAACCAGAACACTACCTTCTGCTCCTCCCAAGCAGAACTTGCTGTCGGATATTCACTCTCCACACACAAGGCGTCACGTTAGGCTTCTGTGTTCCTTCTCCAAGATGGCAGCGCCTGCACTGGGCGATACAGCCCAACCATGAGGGGTCCGGGAACAAAACAACTGGACGGGTTTTGAGAAACTGTCAGAGCCGTTTCACAAATCGTCTGAAGGCACCCCGTGCTGAATTACCAAGTCGACAGCAGTTTGCGTTTATGGAATCTATCAACGGAATAAAAGACTGCTTTGGTCACTTCAAAAAAAGAAAAAAACTCATTGCTTTCACAGTTCATTTGATCTCCCCTTACACAGTCTCTAAATATATATCCCAGCATCCATTCGGCCAACCTTCCCGCTACAACCCATAAGTGGGCATGGCACAAGGCTGTCTTTGGAGTCGATGCTCTTGAACACTAATCGTCTGCATGAATCTCTGTTTAGGCCATCAGACACTTGGCCAATGGCAGTATAGCACCTTCATCCAAATTTTGGAAGGAAGAAAGATAACCTACCTTTTGCTAACACGATGCTGACATGACACATAGCGGAGACATATCCTGATATATCTCACATGTCCGGCGCCACACCATGCAGCCCGGGGATTTACCCCTGGTCACAGCACTGGTACACAGTGCTTAGCTTTCTACTACTCGTACCTCCATTCTGGGTCACAACCCATGTCAGGATGAAAGATGGCCGACAGTCAACATGGTAAACATGCCCATGCCTGGAGATTCTGACAAGGTAACATGGTTATTTTTTGTTTCTGTGGAACTAGGTGAAAAATTAGTTACAGTGAAGACGCTGGTTGGTTTATTCTGAGAGACGGTACCTACGGTATGGTTCGATAGGAGGTCCCATGGCCTCCATCCTCCTGCCATGCCTCCTTGTTTTACCAGCTACCATGAGATTGAAATCTGACCCCTGTAGACCGACTGCATAAATCACAGCCCCAAAAAAGACCTTGTATTCTGGCATCCTGAGACCAGGCATCTGGCATTGCAACACCCAATGGGTTCAAGCTGGGGAAGGTGACCTGTTTCCCGCCAAAACTAACTGCACAGAAAGAACAAAGGAATAAGCCTGCTGTGTCACTTACCAACCCTCTGCCGAGGGGATTCCCCAGCATGCATCTGTGAGCACAGCCTGTGACAGTACCCGTGAAACCAATGGAGAGATATGGGATTATAGTCCAGGGAGATGTTTTATAGGACTTATTAAATATTATATGTACAATTGACATCCACCTCCACATGTTGCCATAAAACCTTCCAGCTCAGAATGAATTTCATGCATCGTTTTTGCCCTCCAATGTCAAGCTGGGCGAATGTTTTACAAAAGCAATAAGCAAAATTATGGGTGAAGTCCTTGGCAGATGTTTCATTCCGTGTGCCATGTGCACGACAGCTGCCAGCAGTCCATCGAGGGTCAGGGGCGCGAGCAGAGGTCTGTGCGCATGAAACACTTTCC
>JAODLD010000042.1:107208-141925 GCA_026781065.1 Mormyrops boulengeri | reverse complement strand
TTGGGGTCTCACTGACATGTACATGCTTTTTTTGAGTCGCCCCCCCCCCCCCCCAAGACAGCTTTAGATTGAGCCAGCCCCCCCACAACGTGGAGCCTGACATGACACGATATAGGTATCGTATACAGAAACATGGGTCTTAAGTTTCAGATATTCCGGACTTCATTACGCATCCCTAATTTAATGTTTCTTACTCAATGTGAGAAGCCATCGACAAAATAATATTTATCAACGTGTGAAACAACAAAATTATTTTCTATCTTGCTGTTGTTGCAGTTATAAAGTTACAAATGAATGTTAGAAATGTCTGTATCCATAGGTCAACTGTGCCCTGGTATCTCACTGCTGCCACCTACCCTCACATCTTGTAACTGTGGGCTGAATCACCACCCGTCATTAATGTAAATTGGTGTTTTTTGCAGTGCAAATAAGGCAGTTTGAAAGAATAAAGAAAGGGACCACAACAGCTGTTATCTGGCCAGTGGCCGGCAGTGGCTGGTAATGTTTTATTAAAACCCTGTAAAAGGGGGGATTTTCTGCAGATAAAGGCTTTTGTTGGACTTTTGCATGTTCAGCAGATCTCCATGGCCCTTGTGCCATCGATTCATTAGGGCCCCAGGTAACAGTTTGCGGTCTGCAGAGCAAACAAAACATGGCTCCTGAAAAAAGAAAAAAACAGAGCCCATTAGTTCTGAACCCAGGCCAGAATGATCTTATTCATCTTCAGTGGACCTAGCGGCGCAGGCAAGTGGCACGAGCTGTTCCCCTTCTAAATCGGCCAAGTTAAAATAGCCCATAAAATATGTATACATTTCTCACTGTATGAAAAATCCATACATCACAGGGATGCGGGCATTAATTATTCAGCTTGTATTTTTAAATTTGCTTATTCTGCCATTCCAGAACATTCCATTTATTTACAGATGTAATCTATTTATAGCCTAGGCTTGCCTTTTGCATGTTTTTTTCTTCTAGATTTGTGCAGCACACCAGCACCTCCTTAAAAGTGGCAGCACCTCCACCTTGCCGGCGCACGGTGCTGGGCCCGTTCACTCTGATCATTTATTTCCCTTCTCATCGCTTTGGAGTCCACAGATTAATCACAGAATTATGATTAATTTGGTGCCTAATAATGTACACATGCAAAGCATCGTACTTATGAATATTTCTGTTGAATAAACAGCTCATAAAATTTAAATTTAGCACATGCAGTTGTTATAATTGAATATAAAACAGTTGTAAATATAATTACAATTCATGTGTACATATTATAAGGAACAACAATAAAAAAAGTTCTTCATCAAAATGCAAAGATTATGATATGCTAGACACCATTTATTAAACTTTGACTTCTAGAGGGTAATGTGTTATATTACTAATTACATAATTTATAAAGGGGTAAAGCCCTCATGGACACAATCCCATTGTTACGGCATTGATATTTCGATCCACAGACAAATGTTAATCTGCAGCATCAGTCTAGCCTGGAGCTACATTAATATATTATAGAAATTGACTGAATTTTCACAAATCACAGAACAAGTCTTGCCCCGTGTATGTAAATGTGTGCATCATTAGGGTGCAAATAACGTGTCATGATAATGATGGCCCTAAAGCCACAGAACACTGACCGTATCTAGAACAGAGACACATTGTGGAAGTATTGGCTCTGCTATTGCATTCAGTATAAATAAAAAAAAAATATGCATTCCGGCAGTATTGTATTTTTCTGTAACCATTCAGCTGGAACTTTAAAGTATTTGATTGTTTTCTTGTAAATGTAATTTTGATTGAGGTGTTTTGCCATCTCCGCGTTTTTGTCAAGTGTTTATCAAAAGTGTCCATTTGTCTACCACAGAAGGTGTATCAGTATCCCTGCGCTGGTCATGCACTGCTTCCAGATGGTAGTGCCGAAATGTATTCAATTAATTTCAGATCACAAAAGTCCAACACATGTCACTATACCTGTAAGAATCGCATGGCTGTGGCACTTTGTTACTTCAGATGAAAAGGGCCCAGCCTGCTGGTGATGGAGTTAATCTGTTCTTACCTGTCTCTTCTAAAATGTCTCAGCATAAAGTGCTTCCTGTTCCATCAGTGTGTTTTGTGAAATATCTTACATTGATTTGCACTGTTTCATTTGCCTGATGGATCGGTGTGCCCTCTAGTGATGGCGATTTTCCCCACACCCGTCCGCAGGACATCAAACGCACGTAGCTCAAAAGACACGTCCGTGACACCGATGGCATTTCTGCCGTCTTGGCAGTAGATGAACGGCTCGTTACTACACCCATTCTTGTTAAAGAAAAGTTCTCGCTGCTAAGACCGAGGGAACAAAGTCAAATGTGATGGAGTTCTAATTAGCGGGAATGAAGGCATGTGTGGGGAGATTAAAGGGACAGTGATACTCTTTTGATTGGCTCGTTTCTTTAGACTCACTTCCTGGTTTCAAGTGGTCAGCCTGATCGTATCTTTGCGCTATAAAATGACCCACATAGACTGTCACATGGCTCACATGAGTACGACACTGTGACTTCTCCATTTTCTTCTGGCATTCTTTCTTTCCCTTTTCATGCACCATTTTGTGTAAATGGATTGACAGAACACATCTGGTGTTGTGAAAGGTGCTATATAAAAATTAATTCAGTTAAACTGAGCTTTGCCATGAGACAATTTTATCTTTATGTTATATGGACACCTCCTAGCCAAATATGACCGTCATTTTGTTATTAATATTATGATGTAAATTAAGAGACCACAGCAAAATTTTGAGTGTCACTCATTCCTCAATTTGTGGGTGTGCTTCTGTGTAAAATATGCATTTTTCTGTAAACTCCACCCTCTTCCCAGTTTCTCATTAATGAAGGGCTTCTTCCTTGCTTTTTGAGTTTTCAGTCCTGCATCTAATAGCCAGTTACGAACTGTCCTAGCAGTGCACTTCACACCTGCACTTAACGTTTCCCATTCATTTTGAAGGTCACTTGATGTCATCCTCCGATTTATGAGGCACCATCGGATAAGTGACCGCTCATCTCTGGCATTTGAAAGATGCTTCTGGCCTCTACCTGGCTAGTTTTGGTTGCTCCCAGTGTCTCCTGCTTCACCTTATTCTTGTGTACTGTCTTAGAAATTTTGAGCCTTGGAGCAGCCTGCCGCTCAGTGCCCGACAGAACCAGGATTAAACTAGGATTTAATAATGCAGATTCTTAAAACATATGGAATGGTCTCTTCATTTTTTCCAGAGCTGTATAGGTAAATATGTCCCTCCTCTTACAGATGCGCTCAACCAGGAAGGTGTCTGTGTGGCCCGTGGCCTTCGTGGGCGGCCTCCGCTACGAGTCACCCAAGGTCAACGCCGCCGGCAAGGTGTATGGCTGGAAGACGGTGTTCGATCCACACCGGCCCTTCGCCATCGACATGGCTGGCTTTGCTGTCAACTTGCGCCTCATCCTGTATAAGCCCCAAGCATACTTTAAGCTGCGGGGCGTGAAGGGCGGTTATCAGGAGAGCAGCCTGCTGAGGGAGCTGGTCACCCTAAACGATCTGGAGCCCAAAGCAGCCAATTGCACTAAGGTGAGAGAAATGGGGGGGGGGGGTGGTACACGATGGCAGTGGATATTTCTAACCAGTTTGAGGTTCAGCTGTATCTATGGAAACCATGTTGTTGTGAGCAAATCAATATGCACTTTTACCTTCCTTGTTATAGCGAGAGGGTTGAGGGCATAGTACGGCCCAACTTATCATTAGTCAATGTGACTAGGGAAGGAGCAGTACGTCAGCCAATCAGCTTTAAGCTGAGCCCCTGTGGCCCCGCCCCAGTACATGCCCCTAATTGTTGCACATAAGCAGGGGCAGATTAATGCATAGGCTATCTAGGCTACAGCCTAGTCCCCCCCCCCTCACAAACATCAGGGCCCTGGCCCACCTCGGGTTAAATGGAATAATCGGTTAAATCAGCAACACCTTAGTTTCAATGCCGATGTCAGCCTAGGGCCCCAGATAAGTGAATCCGCTGCAGTGCATATAATAAGTCAGCACATATATAGGTGTCTGTTAATAATCCTGTGAAATATGACATGTTATGGCATTATTCAAATGAAACTTAGGGTTCAAGCGAAGAGCTAATGAGCGGTTAGCCCTTGAATAGGTATAGGAGCACTTAGACACGCTGTGTGATCTCCTCCACCGTAAAGTCCCAATGCCAAGCAGGGTCGATCATTGGGCCTTGCGATCCTCTCATGCTGATGGGGGAAGGGGAGACAGAGAGATCTCCGACGTTAGAATTCACAGAACTTGGGCTGGAACATGCTAATAGCCATCGCCTGCCGGCGGGGTGGCGGAAGAGGAGCGAAAGAGGCAGGCGTTAGCGACCCGGGGGGAATAGGGAGGGAATGGAGGATGGGGGCACATTGCCACACATCACCCCGCTTCAGGTGTGAGTGGTACTATTAACCTCCCATGCGCCTGGGCACAAAGGCCGAGAGGCACTGATGCATCTCGAATGGCCATGCATTATTCACGCCATGCGACGAGATGCGATGAAAGTGCATGATCGCAGTGCCACTCTGAGGAGGATAAGGAGGAGAGATGATGCTCTGCTCTACGACACATTTTTATTTCTCATTTTTTATTCCCACTTCTAGGAAGTAAATCAAGCCTGTCCGTTTCCCCGTGGCCATCCACCGCATTATAAACATGAATATTTGCCCGTGCAGCACAATGCAAAGCACCTCGGTTTCCTTGACGACAAGGATCGATATCAAATGCTTCTTTGAAGCTCACCTTAGGGGTTTGGAAAGAGTATTTCGTCTCAAAAGGAAAATGCAGAAGTTTTTAGGGAGCTTGCAGAATAGCATCTAGAATCAGGTGTTAAAGCTTAAAAGGCCTATTTTCACCCATAGAGAGTGATGCGTGTTTTTAACAAAAGACGATACAGGTGATGCACCAATGCTTGTGATTTCAGTGATGTGAGGAGCATTACATCGCCTCCTACACAGAGCACACCTGAGCCGCCGCATTTTCATTCCCGCTTCATATCCTCAGCAAAGACGCCCCTGTTACTCCGTCACGTGCCGCCGTCGTCTCCTGCTGAAAGTAGGAGCAGATGCTTGAAAAACAAGGCAGCTTTCTTCTCACCCAGAGAACAAGCCATGAGAGCATCGGGGACTGTAAGGCGAGCCCAGAATCTCGGGAGCCACGGCGAGTGTGCACCCATTGGGTTTCTATCAACAAAGCCCTACTGCCAAGAGACACAGCACTTAAAATTGAGTCGCTTTAGCGAGACTGTAAGATACGCACCGAGACAAATCCTGGGTGGATATGGGGCGCAAGGCAGGGCACACCGTTGGCAAGATACGCAGTACTAACGTGCTGAATATACATACACACCTACTCAGACATTCATTGCATAAGTGAGAGTGTGGATTTGCATCCTCTGGAGATGTTAGAGACTGGGAAATTGCTCGTACAGGGACTGGTCAAAGCTGCCTGGGGCAGGCGGAAACAAACAGCTCTGAGGTTTTGTGTAAATTGCAAAATCTGGTTATAAATGTGCTTTAATTGCTGCCAAAACGGCTTCTGCTTAGTGTTGACTTCAGCATCTTAGGTACTGCAAATTCACCGCAGTGATACATCAACCCTTAGGTCACGCTTGGAGGTTTTCTGAAACAAAATGTTAATGAAGCTTGCTAATGTTTATGAAGTGAAATGATACTATGAAAGAAATGTTGTTGTGCTCAGTTGTTACAGCAAGGTTGTGACTGATCCCTAAAACTGGTGCTAATCTATGCGTCATTACGGTAGGTAATCATGGAAGAAGATGCGTAAATGCGCTTATTAACTGCTGACGATTTAACATACAGAGATTCCACTGAAAAGCGTCTGGAGGCTCTTGGCTTTGCCAGCATAAACGAGAAAATATTATCGGATTTAAAAGTTCATATAAAACGTGGAAATTGTCCGGAAGTTTCCTCTGATAGTGAGGAAAAAGGCTTCTAATAACAGGTTTCTGCTGAAATTAAATTGCAGAAATCCGTATGTAAAAACTGCAAAAAAATAGGATCGCCAGATAGTCAATGTCAGAGAGGCCATGCTGAGCTCGGACAGGGTCTATAAACTACCATTTTATTTAAACGGACCTGAATTTCACTAAATCACGGAGTTCTTGCTGTGTACTGATCAGGACTGGTCAGTCCCCTATAATTATGCATGTGTCAATAATGTTAAACAGCTGGATGAATCTTTCAATCAAGGAAACAAACCAGTCAAAGCATAAGAAGAACTGAACTATTTAGTCAAGCACAGGAGCCTTTCAGTTTAAAGTAGCTTAAAACCTGAAGTAGCTTACTGACATGGATTAAGTGGTCAACCAAGTGAAAGAGGACTGGTAGGCGTATATTACATGGATGTGAGTAACACGTGTCACCTAACTTTCCATATATGGAAAATGATCCCTGTATCACTTTCTCATGCAAGCTTACCTTTTTACTACTAAGTAGAGCTGGGTGTGGGATGGTCAGCACACAGCCTTTGGTATCCATTTACGTTTTTTTCCTTTTCTGCCCTTTTTTCCCCATTCCACAGATTCTCGTATGGCACACCAGAACAGAAAAACCAGTTTTAGTGAACGAGGGCAAGAAAGGATTCACAGATCCCAACGTGGAGATTTGACAGCCGTATTTTTTCTACGCTGGTAAACACACGTTTCTTATAAACGTCACAAAACTGCACGGATCACAAAGTGAAAATTCTGACGCGCGATACACGCATTACGAAAGTTAAAGCCACAGCCCGATATTTATAACCAATGCCCACTATTTCGTTGAAAACCGTCATATTCACTATAGACTAACTGCATGTTGAGGCATTCCTTACTTAAAATTGTAAAATGGTAATAATTTCTTTGCCTACTCAATTTTCTAGCAAATTTTTACGGCTTAAGAAACACACAGTCAGCTACAGCAAGCCTCAAAGGTCATAACAAATGAAATCAGACCCGTTAAGCATAACTGTAACACCAGCGAAAACTTCCATCCCTTAAATGAAAGAAGAATTATTATACCCTAAAGCTACATTTAACTGGAGGAATTGCGAAACTGTCAGGAATGAGGTTTTAGGATTTCATTCACAATATTATTTCACGCACATAAAAAGGGGATGACTCATCCCGCTGTCTCTGCAAACATCTGAGACTCCAAGTGCAAACATTATTAAACAGATCGTCTTCTCTGAGTCACCCCATGCTCGGAAAGAAGGGAGATCGCTGACTGATGTTAATTCGCGACGTGACATGAGAATAGCGAGGTGTTTCACGTTCTCCCCCTTTGCTTTGTCGCATATCTTGGCACCGTAAATAATCGAGTTGACACATCTGCAATGCCACTACCGCTATCGGGAAGCCAATACAATAGGATCCTTCATTAAATCAAAATTCTAGTAAATGTACACTTTTATGTGATTTATATTATTATAAATGTGACTGGCTAAGACTTTTGCACAGTTCTGTATATAGGCCTATAGAAGCAAATGATGTTTGAATGATCTTCATGTTGGTGTAAAACTATGATGTCTGGCAAAGTGTGTCAGGGTAACCATTTCAAAACCTCTTCTAAAATCACCCCTCATTTGCAGCAACCATCCTATACACCTATGTATTTTTGACTCAACCACTACCCCATCTACTATGGGTAATCTAACCCCATTGAGTGATTTAAAATCAATCAATCAATCAATCATTCAGTCAAGCTGGTGGTGAAATTCAACATATACATGGAACGGCTGGGGTGCCCTTGAGGAGAGGAGCTTGGGAACTGATGCTGTGTTCATCTAACCATCTAACAAGATATCAGTAACTTTTCGGAGAACTGGAGAAATTCCTGATAGTTTCTGTGTTACTTTTATTTGGCATAAGTTCTAATGTTAAATTGTGCTCTTTTTCTGAGCAAACACACACATAATGCCCAGATAAATAGCCTTACCCATTTCCTTTGACTGCCTAAGTCTTTTGTCCAGTACTGTATATAGATAGCTAGAGTATATATGAATACAATGCATTGTTTTCTCTCCAATTTGTCCAGCTGGTTGCTGTTGGAAGGACCCCTAAGGAGGTCACCCTGCGCAACATCTCCAGAATATTTGGACACTCCCAATCCAAATGTGCCGCCTGAGAACGACAAACTCTTTTAATAATGAACAAAAACAAAAAACAACTGAAATATATACAATAGTAAAGCACAGATTAATACAACATGGCAATATTAATCTATTTTAGTCTAAAAAATAATACGAAGCAAGGAGGTGAACTTGAAGACAAGCCCAGAGGAGAGCAAGGGACAAAGGCGTCTGCATCTGCATGTTGAGACACCATGGCAGCCATGTCGTCCAATCGGGAAAGAGGACACTCCGCCAACCCCATCATGTGTCAACCAATCAAAAGCAATGGCACTGGCTCATGAGTAGGACAATCACAGACATCTCTCCTCCACAGTCTGCAAGCCAGTCCTTTGCACCTGAGCCTAGAATGATATATATATATTTTTTTTTGGATTTGAAACTGCTTAGTGGAAAGTAGTATCTGTCTCACTGGAGTCAGCAACAAGCGATAAGCTAGGCTTTCCACTCCACTTGTACCCAGGAGGAAAAATGGCCGTAAGGTACATATTCACCCCTCTTCCAAAAAACGAATAGCTTAAGTGCCCCACCCAAACACCTGATAAGAAAACTAAAGGAAACAAATATCTCCGTCTGCTCATTTTTTTCCAGCAAATATCAACCCAAACGAAAATATAAAAATGGAAGGAATGTCTTATTTTTACATACCTCTTTTAACATTATGCCTGCTTTTAATTTAATTCGTAGATGTTTACATTTTATTGCTAGTCCAATGCTACTGACTTCTGTCTGTATTTAAAACCCAGGTATTGGCGAAACGGTACATTATATCAAGAAATGTCACTGAGTGTGTACTGCAGCCTTTGTACACCCCCCTGCACCCCCCACGGCTTTTTGGGGAGAAAATCACATTGCAAACAAGTACTCTAAAACTGCTGTGATTGTGAAACACGGCGTAGATTCAGATTCAAGTGTAAATATTGGTATGATCAGAAAAAAACTGGTACAATTGATTGTGAAATTCATGTGTATATGAATTACCCTATTTCGTACCCAGGAAATTTTGCAATTGTGTAGGTAAATTTATTAAATGCAAACATTTTGTTGCCCACTGCTTATGATTAGGCCAGTGTAATTATGATTCTTTTACTGTATTTATGTAAATGTGTAATAATTTTATTGAGAGTTTAAAAATGACCGACACATCTTAATTTATGACCGGTGTTAATGAAGTCTCTCTGTGAAGGTTTTTTTTTACCTGGTGCTTATAAAGAGCACTCAGTCAGATGTATTATCAGACTTTAAATGGGAATATTATAGATTTTGTAGACGATGTGGTCTGTTTATTGACAAGCACTGAAAATTTGCTTTCCCAGAGTCTGGGAGGAATACCATGGAATTGCACTGTCCTGCAACTGTCTCAGCTAAGCTACAGACCAGAGATGACGTCAAGGTCTAAGAGGCGTAGGCAGATGGCTGCAGAGCATACACAGATGAAGCATTCCGACCCATCTGTCTCTATTTAAGTTATTTCGTTGTCTGAAGTGTGTTTTTTTCACACTATAAGAATTTGTGAATGCAGATTCTACAGAACGACACTGTCAAAACTGGCAAGTAGGCAGCGGTTCCCACTGCAGTGTTTGTTTATTCACAGATGCCACGATCTTCTCTTTTTCCTGACACTTAGTTTTTTGTTTTTTTTTTCTTTCCGGGGCATATGTCAGTGCTGTTACACACTTTGTGACAATTCTTGACTAATCTGTGGGAAAAAATATTAAGACAAGCACAAAGTAATAAAAATGGTGTTCAAGACGGCTGAACTCACTGCTGCTTCGATGCACACACACCGACGTCTGGTCTCAGTCGCGTGTCTCGTGTGTCAGATTTACACGTCTGTCTCGGAGTCCGTGTGGAGTCTCCAGACTAAACTGAGCGAGAAATGGCAGGATGCAGATACTTTAAATTCCAACTTCTGACTGCTCATAAAAGCTCTTTTGCATATGGTGATGGCTTAGATAGATCATAGTGATATTGATGCAACTGACATTTCAGAAAGAAAGAGCAGTGATGGTCAGTTAAGAGAGAGCGGCACATATATCGGATTTTAACATACATGAGGCTTGGAAACGTCATATTTAACATTAGCTATATTAAATGTACATTTGCATTTATCATTGATTATTTCAGGGTCAGTACAATATCAAAATTTGATTATGTTGTTGCAACATACTCCATATTTATGTTAGTTGGCTTTGATTCTCAGTTTAGTTTATGGAAGATAAAATCCTACTGAGCCTTGACTGGCTGCAGCCTCCTTCCCTTCGCACATTACAGATGCCTCAAAAGTCATTCAGATTCAAATGATTAGTGCCTCTCAGACCACCAGCCACCTGAAAATATGCTGCAGATGCTCGATGCATTTCCTTCCCTATAGCTGCACTAACTCAGTCCCGGTGTAAGCGAGATTTCTGGAAATTCCATGCCTGAATGCGTCACAGAGACAGCCTGGGTTCTACCTAAACACACCTGCTGCCACACAGAGACCAATTTTGGCGTGCAGAGGCCGTAAATAGCTAGATTGCATGTCAATTAGAACCCTACAAGCCTTTGTGTTAGAGATCCAGGCCCTTCAGTGCTCCAGTATACATATATGACATCACTGACTCGGACGACTTGCCACTCACCTCTTCCTCACTTCATAAAGAAAGGACGACAGGGAAACAAGGACTGTGTTATTGTGTGATTCACAGTCAAAAGGGCCAATTTTAGTGTTAATGGCACTAGTCTGTTTTGAGTATCAACGGTGTCAAAGCTATTGAAATAAATACAAAGCATTAAGAGAATCCCTTAAAAAGAAGAGGACATACAGCACATTTAAAGGGAGCCAAATGGGTCAAAATCAACCGAATGATGTTTCTCATGATTAGGCAGCTGTTTGTAATCGATGTCTACTGTTAATCTCCACTGTATCTCCTGGAGCCACCCTTTGAACTCCTATTGGCAAATTTGTTTACATATTTCTTCTGTAAATTGTAAAATGTACCCGTTTGAACCCACACTGGACAGGCACAGTTCTATTAAGTCATTCTGAATAAACTAGAAGATTTTTTTAACACTTTACTTAAAGCAGTCATCATACTGTAATGCATTATAATGGTCTGTATAATGAAGGTATCTATAGTGCACTATAGATGAGAGTTTATTATGCATTATGAATGCCCTATGAAACATGGTTATAATGTGTTATGCCTGTTTTATAGATAGTTATAGCTGTGCTTGTAATCTCGCGATATTATAACATGTCGAGATTTCTCGTCGGAGTGAAATCGGCATGGCGAAGGCGCTGCAAATCAGCTGATGTAAGCACGTCGGCGTCTGACGAAATTACCATAGTAGATGCCCCAGACACTTTTAAATCTTTTGTGTGGCAGCATTTTGGGTACCCGGCAGAAAATATAAACAGTGAAAGGGTGACAGACAAAACACGAACCATCTGTAAGCATTGTAGGAAAATCATGCCGTACACAGACTATGCAAAGCCATTTCCAGCACCGTCATAGCTCTTTACTCATGTAAATCCACTGCACCAGTGAAGAAAACATAAAACAGTTTCATGTTTGTTATTTATATTGTTTTATTTATATTCTATTTTATGTTCAATTGAGAAGTCAAATAGGAGAGAAGCCTTTTTTTTGAGAAGTTTGTAGTGAAATATTTTATGATGCTAGATATTTGTTCTGTTCTTTCCTGCAAATGATGATGGTGATTATTTAACACATTTCATCATACATCTGCATGATTTAGCATTTTTTGCCTTTCAAATTAATCAAATAAAAGGCTGCTTTCCAGTAATATATTTCCTCTTTAAAGTTTTCCTTAAAATATTGTTAAAATATCGTCTCGTCTCGTTCTCGTGAACCCAATATCGTGCGTCGTCTCGTCTCGTGGGCTGAGTATATCGTTACACCCCTGTTTATGAATACATTGCAGTGCATTATTAATGTATCTATACTGCATTATACATGACTGCTTTAAGTATAATAATAATTATTATTATTAAATAATTATTAAAGAAGATACAAAGGCAGCTGTCAGTGTCCGGCAAGTTGGGGTTTCAAAATGTCTGTTTTTCTCTGAAGAGACAAGACGAACCTTGTAGAAAGTGCCCGTCACCTTCAACCCCCATGTGTCGGGGCCTTGCTGTCTTTCATGTTGAAAGCACAGTGTGGGCTGCCGGGACCCATGGCAGGTGTCTGGGGACAAGAGGAGAGCTTGACCAGGGGGCAGCTCCTCAGCTCACCATGAGAGACCTGACACGGAGTAAACACACCCGGTCTCCAACCTTGCTTCCCGGCCTGATGACGGCACTTCAGGGATATGACACTCCTGCTCTATTCTACGACTTTTCTTTGAAATTGGAAAGCGAAGTGCTAAAAAAATGCATGCCTATTTACAGTAGCTGAAGCAATCATTAATTTTTTGCTCAACATTTGAATGAGGCTCCATAAAATAAACATTTTTGGGTTTCATTCTTCACATGCTATGGTATAAGAAACAATTTTAAATTAACTGTAGAATGCGCCCCCCCTCAGCATTTGGGCTGCATGAGCTGCTTGTCAAATGTTATTGCAGCTGAAATATTTACCCCAAATTCTACCACAGAATCACATTTATAGAAGGTGGTCCTTCTTAAATCAAAGGATACGGTTTCATATTACGGCACAGTTTGAGTTCTGAACAATGCAGAAATATATTAACCACACTAGACTAGGTCATGTATTGATATTCAAGATAAATGAGGCCTTTTGCCTTTTTTTCCTCAGAAAACATTCCCATTTGCCATTATCACCTGACAAAGACATTGAAAAAACATAGTTTCTGCTTAAAGACGCTGCTGTGAATCAATGACTGACCTGATTGCATTCATTATGTTACCGACTGCAGCTGTTTAACATTTCCAGAGAAAAGCTTTTGTTGCAAAGGATTTATGAATCACTGGAAGATGCATCAAGACTGAAATGTCACGAGAAAAGGTATTTATTGCATTTTAAAAGATCAGCGTTTCAAAGGAGCTAATTTTAAATTCAAGTGTAATTGTTGTGACACATGATTAAATTATCTGCGTATGTTCAATGCATAAGATTGTTTTGCCTTCAGTTCTATAGAAATGGCATAAATTATGGGTAAAAAAACCAAAACCAGTTTTGGCTGCCTGTCAACACGCAATAAAATTACATCCAGACATGTATTTTAAATATTCATTTAAACAAAAATATTTCAGACTACAAAATAAGCTGCATCATTTTTCAACTGAAATTCTGACCTTGAAAGAAAAATACAAGCACACAGTGCCTATAATTCAGTGTGAGGGTTTCACACTCAAAACACTCCGAAGAGCGCGCCGGGAACACAGTGGAGTGACCCTCACGGTGAGTTATGCATATGTGCAGCAGCTGGACAGACTGGCAAAAAAATTTTTTAAATAACATCGACAGTCATTCCCAGGTCATGTTTGTTGGTGAATTGCATTTTGAAGTCGGACTCCTGTTCCTCAAAAAAAATGAACTGAAACAAAAAATAAACAAAGAGTAAAAAACATGCAGTGCAGGTCAGGTTAAATAAAGCAGAATAGCATCTTGAGAATGTTGACACTGTATGGTAAGCAGAGTGCTTATAAAGACATTGTGAGTGTTTGATGCATTTATTTTTTTAAATCTATGATTGCGAAGTAGCCCAGATGTACCTGATTCATTCCAGTCTTGAGCCAGGGTCCTGGAAGGTAAAGCGTTTGCTGAGGCCCAACGGACCAGTACCGTCCAAGATTCTGCCCATTCACAAACGCAACGCCTTTCTTCCAGCCCTGTAGATTCAATTAGCATAAAACCTCCATGAAATTTTTCCCAGTAACTATTTTTTCTTGTGCATTTTGAATGACTTTTGGCAATTCTGCAACATCCACGAGCACTGCCCAGTGCGCTACCAGCGACAAGCTGGTTTTAGTGATGCAGAGGGGTGTGGGAGAGGCGTGCGTGTCGGTCTCACCGGAATCTGTATGAAACTGTCTGCTGGGTACCCACTAATGTACAGCTTGCTCAGGAAAAATGCTGGGAAGGTGGGACCTTTCGGAATGGTCCTCCAAGTGCTGGAGCTCAGCCTGACGCACGGAGAGAAATCAGCTGCAGATTAACACTGAAAGGACTGTGGCCTAAATCTGTCCATCTTGTCTTGGCACACCTGCTTCTGCTCTATTTAAAAGCAACAGCAGGCCTGCTCAATAAATAACTAACTCTACTTCTTTAATTGACATTACAGCAAATGAGAAGATGAGAGAAATGTATATAAAACATACCGAATCATAAATGTGCTCAGCCGATAAATGTGCCCAAAACTACTAAAGCACCCTGATTAAAAACAAGGGAAATTTTATACATAACTAGATTTAATACCCCTTGTTATTAAGCGGCTAATAACTCAGCAGTTGAGGTATTCTCGCAGTCATTTCAGAAAATAGGATACATTTAGAATTAGAATAGGATTAAAAACCTCAAATTACTAACACCTAATAATGATTCTGTCATAGGGGCTTTCTGGACATGGACACCTCACCGCAGCCAGATGACAACGTCAAGTAAGCGGCGGAGCGATTACGCTGTAACCGCCAATGGTAGGTGGACGGTTAAATCGGACCTTATGGGTCTCTCGAGGGCGTATAAATGTCCAAAAAAAGAAGGGGCATGTTAATCGATGGTGGCATGTGCTGACAGGCACAGTGTCTTTTTTTATCCATTTAACTGAACAATACAGCCCTTTAATAACAATACTGCCCTTATCTAAAGCAGAACCTTATTATAAACTGTAGAAATCCTGCAAACAACACACACACACCTTTGAATAAAGTCCGACTTCATGTCCAGACTGTACATTCTGAAACCTCTCAGAGGCTCCTTGTTCAGTAGAATATCACCAACCATACCTAAAAAGGTATCACACTTCAGGACTTAATGAAACACAATGCTGAGTATTACGCTATTATATCGTTACGTTAGAAGAACAGATAAAAATGTATAGCGATAGTGATAAATTCATTAGATACAGAGTAGGGATATGGACAGATAATTATGAAGCTGAGGAACGCGAGATGGGAATCTGACTACATAATCTTTCTTAATTAGTTATGAGGAGTACTTTTCATGCACCATTGTTTGCCCTGTTAAATGAAATCCTTATCATATTCGAACATCATGCAATCTGGGACCGTCTCCAAAACCCATACGAGAAGCTCAAAATACAAGATTTATGCTAAATAATGTCCTGGTCTTAGCGAAAAACGCTCTAGGTTCTTCCATTATAAGAATATAACTCCCTGATGATCTTCACATGAAAACCTCACAATGTTTTAAAAGTTTTTGTAGTATTTCATCGTTTGAATTAAATAGCAGTTTTTAAAATGGGGGGGGGGGGGCAGCTTGTGGCTCAGCCTTTGTGTCTGTGATCAGAAGGTCACCAGTTTGAGCCCAGCCTTGGCAAAATAGTCACGTCTGCGGGCCCTTGAGCGAGGCCCTTGACCCCCAGCTCCATGGGCCCGCTGCAGGTGGCTGCCCTTCACTGCCAAGCTCACTCTCACCTACATATGTGTCTGCGAGTCATGCAGAGCAAGATGGAGTAGGTGAAAAGTGATTTTCCTCACAAGGGATCAACAGAGTGTCCATCCATTCATTCATTTTCTGAAACCACTTATCCTGTTTAAGGCTGTGGGAGGTCCAGAGACTATCCTGGAACCTATGAGCGCAAGGCCAGGAACAACCCAAGATGGGGCGCCAACCCATCGCAGGGCACACTCACACACCATTCACTCACGCTCAGCTATGGGCAGTTTGGTAACTCCAAATTAGCCTCTGGGTGTTTTCAGACTGAGATGGGAAACCGGAGTCCCAGAGAAAACCCCATGATGACATGGGGAGAACATGCAAACTCCACACACGGAACCCTGGAAGACCTAAACACTGGTTCCAGAGGTGTGAGGCGACAGCGCTAACCACTGCGCCACCATACCACCCCCAACAGAGTGTCATTATTATTATTTAGCCAGCAAAGCAAAATAGGCTAAACTGTATCAGTAACTATTTTTTATTTATTTATGAAGTATGTTTTGGAACGTCTTATCGGAATGTATTTCGAGTTTATTTTGTTAACCATACCTTTACGCTGGTCATCAAGGTCTTTCCCATAGTTCACTCGCCCACAGTTTTCCACAAGTAAACTTAAATTCCGTCTGCCCTGGAGTTGAAAAATAACATTTATTCATGTTTTAGGAATTGGCTCTGTAATGTAATACCATGGATTTAAGGTTAGGTACCATCACACGTGTAAAGGCCATGGGAGACTCAAGAGCTCTGAATCGATGACACTGTCGATAAATTTCACAGACCCGTGTTCTTGGAATTGCAGCGTAAAGGCTTTAGTACCCAGGTTCCCCATTGGGAGGTTTGAGTTTGTCAAGAGCTTCATGTTTACATTGCGTGGAACAGCACATTTATCTGCAAAGGTCTATAATAGGTTTGTGGCATGTGAACGTCATAGGTGTAATGATGCAAGACAGGATGAACGAACAGACAGACAAATAAATGGACAGACATATAGATATATAGACATATAGATAGATAGACAGACATATATAGATTGACATATAGATAGATAGACAGATATATAGCCAGATAGATATACCTTCCTGTTAGGAACTACAATTTCTATTGTGTTGTAGTCAAGGACGCCAATGAACTGCCTGTCCATGAACACCTACAATGGAGACAGATTTCTTTATTGTATATTCAGGGACAATGCGTTACATTCAGTGGGCGTTCAATGTCAAAATCTTCCATTCTCTTCACACCACTTGGACATTTCTGCTCCAAGCACCAATCAAACTCACCAGGGCTCTGTCCCGCACGTGGTTCCTGGAGTTAAGCATTCCTCCGCCAGTGATGTTGGTCTCGTACAGCGTGTATCCATAGGACTGTCCGTTGCCATTATTCACCGGCAGGTTCTCCATATTGACGGGTCTTTCCGACTCATGAGGCTTAAGGTGGCAAGAGCAGTGACTCAGTGGTGATTTCCCCTTGATGGCATCAACTACAATGGACCCAAGTCTAACATTGTTCATTGTTCAGAACCGCCACGTCCTTATGCCATATTTAATACTTAAACTGCTGTATAAAACTTTATACATTTCTTTTCAAAGTACTTTTTCACTTTTGACATCATCGTATATATAAAACTGAATGAAATAAGACTGTTAAAATGTCGAAATACTCCGACTGGTCATTACTTTCACTTGAACAAATCTATGGACATACAAATGAGAACATTACATTTAGAGTGGTCGTAATTATGCTAATTCATTAAACTAAATGGTCTGGACGGATAATCATAGTTAGATAGGTGTCAGATTGTTATTACCTGGCAGACAGTTAATCACCCACCTTCTCTAGAAACTCCAAGATGTCCCACAACGGAAGATACTCATGGGCAGAAATCGGCCTGTACACCTTCTTCGACTGAACGGCGGGCATCATGGGTAAATTGCCATCTAAAAATGCATGATAAAATGCAGAGAGAAGGAAACCATAGTGACAGAAATGGCCCACACAAACTGGGAATTATGGCAAATCTCCCAGTATTTCCATTACAAACAAACAAAAAAGATAAACAGCCAATATGGCTGGCAAGGTTATCAAATCAGCACTGTTGAAACAGATGTCGTTGTTAATTCAGTGCTGAGGCCAAGACAACGACATTTTACTAAATTAAAAAGGCAAAAAAAGAATGGAATAGCAAGAGGGATTAACCACACATGGGTAACATGGCTGTATACAGGGGCACTGAATGCAGCTGAAAGCTGGTTGGCCACTCCCTTGTCACTCACAGATACAAAACATATCATTGGCTAATAATAATGTCTGTGTGAATTATGGCCTCTCTTATGCCTCCGCCTTAAATATAGAATCGCTTCTGATGGGTAATATCTGAAATAAAAAATAAAAAAACGAACCAAGCAAACCCCAAGAATGATTTTAAAGGACGTCTGTGAGGCTTGGCATTAAAAGCCATATAATCGATAGCAGAGCAGGCTGGGAGGAATAGATGCACTGAGGCCAAGGCGTTGAACACTTCCTGTCCGATTCTCATATGCCTATAGGGCACAAGAACTAAATACCAAACCGATAATCACAGCTAAATTGAGAGGCCCGATAAGAACGCCTGACTGGAGCTTGTCTTCAGGACCAAAGGATCCAAGCTAAATTGATGCAAATTAGTTAAACTAATAAGCACAAGTGTGCTAACGATCCCCGTCTGCAGTAACATAATGGAGCAATCCCAGGAAGTTGATTTAACCATAATACACAGAAAGACACATTTAAGACACATTTGCAGGCCAGCACAGCCAAAATAAGCTGTTAAAATGTCCGTGTCAAATCTTAAATGAATGGAGAATGGCTTAGTAGCAACAGCCAGATCAATAGCTATATAGGCATAACTAAATAATTGAGGAATTAACTAAATAATTGACAGAATCCCAGCATTAGGCTGCAGGACACTGTCCCAGATGTGGAAAATAGAAGACTATTAAAAACGATTTATTTTTTTTTTTTAAATGTCACTCTAAGCAGACTTAAGAGTCTGACACGTCTCTGCGCTAATGGCTATTAGCGTGCTAGCGTGACTCGCTCACGATGTCATGCGTCCGAGTGGAGGAGGCCACAGCGTCTGATGGATGGAGTGATGCGTCATGGCCTTAGGTTTTTTTAGGGACTGCTCACATCTCGACGGTGCCAAAATGGCCCAGTGCTTCAGTCTGTAAATGCCTACTGAGTCATTCATATGTGGGTTACCTCACAACCTAGCCGGGGATGGTTTAAAAGGTGGCCGACTGGCAGCACGTCAAGCTAACGCAGCGCCGTGCGACTGCTAACGATTTAGCCGTGCCGGGAGGCTGTCAGCGCTGGCTTGGGCAGCGTGAGGACGCCTTCAGATCAATACGGGCCCATACTCTGGGGAGAGACACAGAAGCCTTAAGTACCCCTGTCCATCCAGACTGCGAGTTGACACTATAGGGTATGGATCCTGTGCCCTGTGTTAACCCATCACCACCACTGTTACCGGCCACTAAGCATGAACCTAAAGACTTGACGTAAGAAAATGCAAGTGCAGCTGCTTCGTAGATTACAAATCACTACTAATCACTACTATCCCTATTATCAATTATTATTATCGATATCACTACTATACTGGGAGTGTCCCTTCTCCAGGAGACCAACTGCAATCACCAGAAATTAAAGGTCTTTTTACACTAATAAAAAAAAATGTAGTATAGGACTAAGATATTAACATTACATAATGGTATTTCCTTCTAAAAAATGAAATGTTTTATAAAACGCAAAATTGATTACCTCTTACAGACTCAAGACTCCTACATGGATAATTCTATTAAATGGTACCATAAAACATCTATTACTTATATATCTTGTTCACGATCTACAAATAAGATGTGACCTGCTTCACTGCTATTAATATGTTGTTAGCCTATGACCAATAAAGAAATGCTGATTACAGAACTAATAAAGATTAGAGAGTAAAATAGCTAAATAAGCAGAATTGCTCCAGATATTCTCCATAAACAAAAGATATTTTTTCTCTACTAGAATATGACCCATGCCATTTTTCATTGCCAAATTTTATCTAAGATCCCCACCCCCTGGTGGCATTTTAGATAATTGACTATAGGCTTATTACGCACCATAACAGGCATATCATAATTAAATAATGGCCTGCACCTAAACCGAAGTGTAGTTTTCCATTAAGGTAACACTAAGATGCCTTGTGGTGTGATGATTAAGGTATTTTTAAATGCCCCCTTTCATGCATTCAGGTGTGATATCCGCATACCCTTAATCTTAATAAGCATTAAGAGGAAGCAGCATGCATATCAAGACAAAAACTGAAACTAGCCTCCCCTTCACAGCGCAATTCAGGCCAAACAGCACCAACAGCTGTCAAAACGTTACAGACAAATACGGTCAAGCTTACTGTGGAATCCTACGAACAGCGTCCTCAGGCGGTGGTACTTTGTAGTGTAATCGCCGGCTTCAGAAAGAGGCGCATCGTAATCTGCAAGGAAAGCATCTTTCAGGGCAGCAATTAGGGCCGACGTGAGAGGCCTCCTTCAGTCCTGGCGGTACTGCTGGCTCCGCACTTTAGCATCCCGGCTGAAAACGGACCTAATTTGATCTCGTACCCTGTCCGGGGCCGTCCGATTCGCAAAGGAGGAGTTGCCATGGTGAATTCACAATTACTTAAAAGTGTCGCGTAGCACCCACACAAAACAATCACAGAAAAGATTCCTGTTTATGTTCCCTGAGAATTTACAGCCAACGCCACCTCCATGCAATTACCAAAGGGAATAATAAATAAAAAAAACAGTGAGAAAAACAACTGTCAGAGTCACACTTCATGCTTGGAATAAATAGCAGTTATGAGCAGTACTCTGATTAACTTCAAAAAACGTGCACATCCACAGCACTCTTCGGCTCGGCTCCCATTAGAATGGAGCTCTGTGCAAGGTGTAGTTCTGAAGAGGCGTAACAGTGCGACCTAGTGGCCATTAAATAAAACTAAGCATACACTCAACCAAGCCACCCCATCCATTTTGAATCTGGGCTTGCAGCTCTGTTACAGGAAAATTCCAGATTAAAGGAGGATGACGAAAACGGCATACCATAGCTAGTGACCAACGGCTTGTACGGGTGGTTGCCCAGCGCCCCGTTCATGAAGCCAAAGTTAGTGCCACCGTGAAACATGTACAGGTTGATGGACATGCCTTGGTTCAGAATCTCCATGACGACCCGCATCATCTCTGCCGTAAAGAAGAGGAACGTAAGACAGACACACCTACACATGGGGGGGGGGGGGGTCACCCAGGTTAGGAGTCATGACTTTCATCGATTCACTATGTCCTGTTCCCCTCCCCTTTTATTACTGTGGGAAATCTTAGTGGCAGGGAGCCAGTCATTAAAGTGTAGAATATGAAATGGTTGTCAGCTGCTGATGATAGTGTGCGGCTCAGCAGGTTACTGAGGTAGACAGTTCAAGTCCAGAAAGTAAAAATCCAGGCCAAGATTTTGTTTCAACCAATCAGTTGAGTACAAAGAGTCACAGTCACAGAGTACTCAACTAGTTGGTTGAAACTAAATCTTGGTCTGGATTTTTACTTTCTGGACTTGAAATATCCACCTCTGGCAGGTTCGGACACTGTGCCTACGTTCAGAAAATTGCAGGTGAAAATCCCAAGGTTGGCAGAGTGATTCTTGGAATTTTTAGTGATTGTCATTGTTGACACACCACAGCACACAATGACGAAATGTGTCCTCTGCATTTAACCCATATGTGACAATGTGACATAGCAGGGGGCAGCTAATTCAGCGCCCGGGGAGCAGTGCTTGGGGACGGTACCTTGGTCAGGGTACCTCAGTGGCGCCTTGCTGGTCGGGGATTCGAACCAGCAATCTTTCAATTACAAGTGTGCATCCCTAACCATTAAGCCACCACTGCCCACAATATAATTTCACTGCTGAGCCCCGCAGCAAGGCCCTTAACCACCAATTATCTGAGCCCGCCTTCTCAAAAATGTAAATCACTTCGGATGAAGGCATGTACTACATAAATAAAATGCAAAGGGTGACATGGCAAAAAGCAGTCAGATCCAGACCCAGTATACTTCTTGGAGATCAGATTGGCAACAATATGGAACATTATAAGTATATAGGTCGGTGTTTCTCAACCCAGTCCTCGGGGACCTCCAGACGGTCCATGTTTTTGCTCCATTCCAGGCAGCCTGTGTTTTTGCTCCCTCCCAGCTACTGGTATGGAGCTACGAGGGAACGAAAATATGGACTGTCTGGGGGTCCCTGAGGTCCTGGATGGGAAACACTGATATAGGTATATTATGGCAGTAGAATTCTAATTTACTGCTAAGCTCATCTCAGTAATTCACATTCTCATCAGCAATATTGCTTGCAGATGTTTATCAGATTGCATTATGCACAGATTGTCGGCACAATTCCCTTCATTTGTACTTGAAATGATTAAACCACTTAACAGAGAGAGCTGAAGCGCAAAAAATTATGTTTTCAAAATGGGTGCTGCGGCACTACACTGCAAAATTCAGTAATCAAATGACACTTAGAGTAGCATTTGTCTAGCCGTTCCAGGAGAATCCCGTTGGAATTCTTGCTCCAAAGGCCCAGTAATGGCCAGCACACGCACTGGCAGGATGAGGCATCCCATAGCGTGGTTGATGATAATTTACTTTGACTCTTGAATTGAGGCAAAGTGCCATTGGGAAAAACCCAGAGTAAAAAAAAGATCGGAGGGGAGCATGCGTCTCATACAGATGATACAGAACCATTGCCTTTCTGTGTAAAAAGACACCAGTAGCCTAAACAGACAAGTGCCTCAAGGAGCATAATTATCAAAGCAAGCAAGCAAGGTTTCGTAGCTATGTGAAGCGAAGGCTGTAAACATCTCAGGTTTCCTGGGCTCACCATCTGCGTCATAGACATGGTGGAGACCACCCCAGTTGTCAAACCACCCGGACCAGTATTCCATCACCAACTTGGGCTTCTGGGGCTGCAGATGAATAGAAAGCGAAAGTGAAAGCGTGCATGTCAAAGAGGGAGAGAGAGAAAAGGGAATGACAGAGCACACCATCCTGCCGAGCGAGACACTAGCAGCGGCGTTTTACTTATAACAGTCACAGAAATTCGAAAGTGCCTAAGCTTGTTTCCAACCAATTTGTTTGCAGCTTCAGGAAGGAAATGTGCAGCTGCAATAAGTCGCCACCCGTCAGCTGACGAGGGGGTTTGAAATTCTGAAGTTGACTGCAGCTTAATAGCTAATTGCTTGGCATTCCCTGCCCATGAGACCTCATTTTGACCTCTCAACCAATTCCAATTTCTGTAGCTCATTCCTGGGATACTCCCAATTCTTATGCGACACTTGTGTGTAATCAAGCATTGAATTTGTTTGTACCCCAATGTCGCTGAATGAAGCGCAGACAATGCAAACATTAAACAACACAAGTACTGGTTAATAAAGCATTACTCTGTTCACCTGTAAAGAATCTAGGTGTCGGATGTCTTCAGCACGTAGTTTCTGGAAGTTTAAGGTCTTCAGGGCTTTTGGTGGAGAGAAGATAAAACAGAACAGCACTTTGATCTTGTAATAAGAACCCATACGATGGCAATAGGAAACTGGTCTCCTCCTCAAAGGCTGCTACTCAGTACGACTGATCTCATTATACACGATTACACCCATCACATGTCTTGAAGGGAGAGGAAGCTGGCAGAAAATTCAATTCAATTCAATTCAATTTTATTAGCATTAGTAGAATAGCGCATTTTCACAACATTACATTGTTTCAAAGCTCTTTACTGCACTCTGTGGTGCAGAAAACCTCGCAGCAGATCGGCTCTGGGACCAAGGGCACTAGCCGCTCCCTGAGATGGTATGGAGGAGCAGGAGTCACATGCATGGGGGCACCAGCCTACACAATACCTCCGTTCACAGATCCGTGATCCAGACCATTCCGGTTGTCCGACGTGAACAGCAACTCCCTGACTCCCCTGGACACCAGCGCCTGTCAGTGGACAGCAGACGTCTGTCCCCCAAATCAGGGAAGTGCCATTGGGCTGGCATGTCTTGCAGACGGTGTCCAGCATCTCCTCACGTTAAACCAAAATTATGTGCACCATTAACAAAACAGTACATGAAACTTGCTACAATAGTAACAAACCTCTTTAACGAAGGACATATATCTGCCATCTTTTGCATAGGATCCATATTCATTTTCCACTTGAAATGCAATGACGGGGCCTCCATTCATGTACTAAAACAAAGACCATAAACGTAACATTGACAACTGGACAGTCATTGGCTTGAACGAGTCTTTTGTTAACAGGCCAGCATGGAATTCATTACTGAGCGACCATAGAATACATTGTTGTTCACGCTTAGTCAATGGCTGCAGTGAACCCATCAGCCTAAACACATTCCGATTCCCTTACTTGTTCAATTTTGATGATTGCGTACCTGGGCTAATACGAATGAGCTGAATATGTTCTTTAGCTGTAGAACCGTAACAATGGCTTTACACAGAGAGCTCACAGGACCGTAAAATAAGGTAGCCGTTTACACTATCGTCACCTGTAACGGGACAACTCTCGGAATGAGCTCATCGAAGAAAGAGTTGACTGCTTTGGTGAAGCCAGGATAGGTGGTTCTTAACTTCATGTTGCTGTCATGCAGGAGCCAACTGGAAGGACAGGGAAACGGCACAGTTTCAAAGTTGAGTTAGATTTGAAGAAACCAGTCACTTGGGTTATGATTCAGGCCTGGGTTACCCCCAAGCACTTCTCCCTGGGCGCTGAATTAGCTGCCCCCGGCTATGTCACGATGTCACATATAGGTTAAATGCAGAGGACACATTTCTTTGTTGTGCACTGTGTGTTGTGGTGTGTCAACAATGACCATCCATCCATCCATATTCTGAAACCGCTGAATCCCAACTGGAGTCGTGGGGGGGACCGGAGCCCATCCCAAGAAACACGGGCGCAGGAGGGAACCAACCCTGGGCAGTCGCCAACACACCGCAGGGCGCACACACTCACACACACACTCACAAAACTACAGGGCCAATTTAGACTCACCAATCAACATATCTTGCAAGCTTTTGGACCGTGGGAGGAAACTGGAGCCGCCGCCAAAAACCCACGTGACCACGGGGAGAGCGTGCAAACTCAACATAGAATGAGACCCGGGACCGAACCCAGAACCTTCTTGCTGCGAGGCAGCAGCGCTAACCACTGCGCCAGCACACAGCCCTCAACAATGACCACTGATCACCAAATTCAAAAATTCTAATTCTAAAGAACCATCCATTTTCAGTCCGCATTAATGAGGAGTGGCAAAGACTCCGCTGGGCATCACGTCAGTTAACTCCGAAGTACTCAGTATTAATAAAAATATTTAAATTTACAAAAATTGATTAGTAGTAATAAAAATGAAACCAGGAATAATCATCCCAGCAGGCTTTGTCCTGAACCCTGCATCAGTAATGACCCCCCCCCATACATAACTTTCCTAATTAACAGTTCTAAAATGGACAATTCCAAAATAAACTTTATTTAAAATGCATTGATAAATATAAAAACTAAAAATATCAGTTTTCATCATAACGTACAATACTCCCCAATAAAACCTTGGTTTTACCCATCAGACTGCAAAGACCCCCACCACAAAAGTGTAATGTCACTTTGGTTTCACAAGTACAACAAAAAGGAAAGGCTGTAAGTTCAAGTTGCTAAGTTGGCTGTCATCTCCATGTTCAGAAATCAATGCAAGTACAAATATTGCACTTCATTGTCTTGCTGTAATTGACTGTTAGATAGGTACCTGTAACTTAAACTGCAATTCAATCCAAAACTGGAGATTACCAGTAAAGCGTGAGAACAAAACAAAAATGAAATGTGAAATCTATAAACAAAACTGGACAATGATCATCATACAGGGTTCAAATTACTAGTGGTTTAACCTAAGCTTGGCGTCATAAGTTATCAGTGACTATGCTCATGGTTTTATTTATAATATAATGTTGGCATTTTTTTGTATATTACATGACCCAATCTGTGGCACCTGTCTTTAATGCTACTGTATATGGAAGTGTGAGATCCTGGGATGAAATGTTCACCATAATGGAGCTAAATTGACATGCGATGAGAAATCTCACCTAGGTAAGCCCCCGAGCTCCCACTCAGAGCAGATGTAAGGTCCTGGACGGAGAATCACCCAGAGCCCCACCCGGGCTGCTTCCTTGATGTATTCCCTAAGACAACAACAAAGAAGATGTCAAACCAATAGCGCTATGACATTAACGGCAAATCACACCAACTTTCTCAAAGCTCCTATAGCAGTGGGACAGTGTTCCTTCGTTTGGAAATAATGAGGTGCTCGTTGTGCCCAAATACAAGCAAACTCAAAAACGGGACGTCAGAGGATTGATCCTATTTCTTTGGCAAAATAATAAAAAGACAAGATACTAGCTATAAAACTAGCTAATTATTAAGGAAATTCATTAAAGGGGAAGTATTTCGCTGCAGGCAAAATGGTACGGTCTAGAAGAAAGGGTGCATTACTGCCCAGCTGGAGAAAAAACAGGCATCGTGACCTAGAACTCAACACGCCAGCAACGGACGTCTCTTCTCGGGCCTCTAAATGAGATTTTGGGCAAACCAAAGCAGGCAAAAACTGCTGATGGATTTAATTAGTTCTAAATCTTCGTTTTGATTTTAACTTTGCACAACATCATTACATCTCTTCTAGGAAAGACACGTTCCTTTGTGAGAAGGTCAGCTTACTTTTTAATGCTGCAGCATGATCCTCAGCATATATAAACAGTGATTAAACAAGAGACTGACTGCGTTTGTCTGTTTCAGAGCAATAAAACGAGTGATAAAAAACAAGGTCAATCTCACTCCAGTTCCAACTGCCAATTGAAGTTGAAAATGCCTCTTTCTGGTTCATGCAGATTCCATGCCACATACCTGGAAGGGAATTCAATACTTCAGAGACAATGCTAGGATTTTTTCAAAGGAAGGGGCATAGGATCATACAAAAGGAGCCAACCTTACCTTGGGGAGGAGAAAAAGCATGATTTTCATTGATTTCATTGTCATCCTTTGACACATTATATTTTTCCATTGCTATATCGTCTCTTAAGAATTAGGCTAAAATGTCAGAATCCCTTTAATTTGAAAGAGCGGGAGAGTACGGTACTGTATACCACTGCATATTAATGTACAATGTGCTTTATTGTTATTATATTTCATATTGGAAATGTCTACTTGCATGTGATTTATCAATTCAACTTTACCATATGCACGTACACGAATATCACGTTATATATGGGCTCTGTGGATGGTATCCGCAGACCCCATATGTAACATAAAACCCAGATTTTGTGGGTAATATTGCAAATTACTGTTGAGTGGGCCAATGGCAGGCCATGTACCTACGTGGTGAGAGTGTTGAGCCCACAGGCCTTCATTTTCAGCATGCGGTCACTCCAGTAGGCCCTGGGGACGCGGAAGTAGTGCATGGATCCCCCGAGGATGCTGATTGGCTCTCCATCCAGTGTGAATTTGGATGAGTTGGCGGTCAGCCCTACTCTTCTCAGCGGCGCCTCCTTTTGGGAGTCTCTGGGAAAAAAAATGGACCAGGAGTGCTCCCCAAAATTATCTACTGAAGGAATGTTTCTCATTTGAATTCAATTGCAATGATGACAAAAATCTGAGAAAGTGCTGTTATTTATAATGAAAATTAGTAGGGCACTGTATTTCGTACAGGTTGCATGTCAACTTAGCAACCCTTGCAGCAATGCAACCACTCAGACACATTTTGCCCATTTAATCAAAAGTACTTTAGGGGAGTCCTATAAAACTGCAAAATGTCTGCATATCAGCAACAAATGTCATCAGAAAATAATCTCGAACACAAGCTACAATAAAAACAAAATAACATAAAGATCCTTAAACGGAAGCAAATACAGAACCAGAACAATAGTAAAAGTTAATACACGAGGATTTGACCAGACAATGGGATTCGAACTTACCTAGGAAAGTGCCAGATAATTATCCCCAGGATCCCCAGGCAGAATAAGACGCGGCGCCGATTGAAAACATAATGCAGGGTAAAAATACGCATCGAGCTGTCACTTATGTCGCGATTTGGAAATGAAAAGCAGGCTGTGGTGGATAATGTTTTCGGGCATCTGGCGTGATGATTCACGCAGTAGGAGGTTAATATTTTCCGGAAGAACCGGAACCCTGAGGTGCGGATCGCGCCGCCTACTGTGATATGCGAGGCGTCAAGTGTCACTGCGTGATAACATATATTAAAGATAAATTAAAAGCGATCGCAACCAGAAGAGCTCCTGTCCTCATCTGCTGCGCTTGTTTTCAGTCCGAGGGTATCATTTATTTCCATATAAGTGCTTCCCGCATCAATTCGGAATCAATGTAACGCGTGCGATTGCTTGAATAAAAGAAACGCAACGTAAACTACGGGATTTGACGTTTATTAATGGGTTAGTAACGCAATAACCCACACCTTACTCACAACGACCACCGACAGCCATCTATGAACTTCTTCCCGAAGTTTGTTTCTCTGCGTCACCTCCCGCCCATACGCGGCAGTAACTGGAGGATCATGGAGACTGACGGGTCTCCCCAACCAGCAAAATACGGCCACCGTATTATTACCGCCTTATTTACACGGTCTAGCTACAAGGCGCGCCTATTTATACTTTGGCATTTTAGTGACCCAGTCGAATTTTAAAATGTTAGATTCGCCCTAAAGAAAATTCACAAACAGATTGTGCATGAAAGTGTAACAGTGTAACATGGTTACAGGCCTATACAACTACATCTTTGATTTGTTTAGGAGTAATAATTAACCTACGTATATTCTGCACATCGTGAACTGCAGATTTTATAATTTGCCCTTGCACAACCATGGTGATTTTTTCATAATGATTAAAAATCTTTAAATGACCGGTCTGACAAGAAACATGTTGTACTTAAGCCCGACAAACAAACTTATAAAAGTTGTGTTTTTCTTCACCAGTTTTATTTCCAGTGGTTGCCAAACCAATCAATGCTAATCAGAGCCGTAGCAAGGCGATCATTCCGACCTGCTTGATCTGTAAACCTGGTCAAGCAGATTAAAACCATGTATCTCACCATGAGTGTGACAGGTTTGCAAACTCTCACGCATCTGGCGCGTGACACCCGCGATTTAATTAAGGCTAATGCTCACGCAAGAAAGCCTACGGCAATCTATATTATTCCATTATAAACCTAAAATTAGCTATATCAAAAGCGCTGATGTGGTTTGCAAACCCTACAGCCTATATATTTACAAGGTAATAAAACTCTTGCATGCATGTAAATGTGTTTGCATGTGTGTGCAGCCTTGTATCGAATTGAAAATCTCACGGCAGCCAGCTGACCGAAGTTGGCAACCCTGGTCTAATGACCCTTTAAATCCACGGACTCCACTGCTGGTTAAATTTTCATCTGAACGTGAGACGGAGTTTCTAAAGTGAATACCATTTAAGCTCAGATTCCCCACCCCCATCCACAAAGTAATTTTCTCTGGTATTGAATACATTTCTTCTAGTGGTTTTGTGTTCTTTCTTGGGTGAAAGGAAAACGTCAATAAGTGGAAATTATTGTTTGCAGACACACCTTATTGCGCATACAATACAAATACAAAACTCCACAGCAGGATAAATGAGATTTGGAGGACGTTCCGATTCAGCTCCCTCTTCCCAGACTGATACAGTGGCGTTGTTCCCTGTTTGTTTGCCATTATAATCGACCTTGACGGGTAAAAAAAAATGGGTTCTTGTTAATGCTAATATACGCTGCATAGACACAACTTCTAGTTTTATTTTCTCCTCGCTGTTCTAAACGTCTATACATAAGTCACACATCAAAGATAAAAATTTCATAAGATGAACAAACCAAGTTCTGTCTCTATTTTAAATTGAGTTATGTCGTGATCTCATTTGGCAAAATCAAGCAGTTCTCTGCTTCTAATCTCACTGAATATTTTTCTGACAAACTGTAAGTCCAAAAAATTGGTTATAGGTGGGACAGCCAACACCCAAATACAATCTGATACGCTGTGAAACTCGAACCCCTCTTTCAGTTTTAATGTCCCGGGTGATGAGCGTGTAATGGCAGTAAGCGATAGCTAATTTGCATTTAACCCGTTGTACTTCTGCTGGTAAATGATTTGCACGCAAATGACGAGGACTTCAGCCTCCCCTTAACCTCCGTGACTAAAAAGATGCAATTAATACTGTTCGTCTGATTCTCCTATCCTGATCCATCGCTGGAGAATCTCGGATCGTTGTTCTGTCAGCCTCATCCCCCGTATTTGCGCTGTCATACTAACGTGACGACTTTTAATATATGGAGGAGAGTTATATAAAGCGTTTTACTACATCAATAAAGATAAATTAAAAGCGATCGCAGCCCGAAGAGCATTGTCGAGTTATATTCACATTCGCAGGCATTTTTTGCCAATTGGCAAGATTGGGCCGGAGCTGAATCGCCTGCTCGGTTAAGTTAGTCTTATGTTCCAAACACTGTTCCCCAGCGTTCAGAATTCACATGTGGAATGTAAATGTGAAAGCCTTGGCATTACGGTATGAGCAGAGTAATTGTCCTGCCCTGCTCGTCTCGCCCCCTCGTCGACCACGCCTACTCGTTACCCTCGTGTGGATTCCCCGTGTTCACCAGCTGTTTCCCGTTGCTGTCATTGGTCTCTTGTATTTAAGTCCACGTTACGTTCGTTTCCCGAGTCCGGTCATTAACGTTGCATATCCCAGTGTCTTGTGGTTCTCAATAAACCCCGTTTGGTTTGCATTTACGGCTCCTTTCGTCTGATTCCCGGTTCGACGCGTGACAGCGATCATGTGCTGTGTTAGCTGATGATGTCAATGCTATACTTTTTAAATTTGTTATTGGGATGAATTGGTTAGAGGCCGTTTCGACGTGTAAAATAAGGTGTTGTAGAAGTGTATGTAAAGAAAACATGTCAACGTATACAAACGAGGAGGTTTCTCGCATCAGGTATCAGCAAAACGCTATTAAACCCTACTATCTCAGTAAACACATGTAACAAAAAAAATGGGACTGAGTTCTGATAAACTGTGGCAGTAGAAGTCTGAATACAAGAGTAAAACATCCTCAGGAATTTAAACGCCGGTTGGAGGCCTTTATGGTAAATGGTGCAAGATGTGTTAATTGATTCAGCAAATACTCACCATTCATGTTGTTTAAATACGATATGATTTTACAGCACCATCTATAGGTAAACCTCGAAATACTTTACTTTAGGGTGGGCACAGAACTTGCGTTTTACCGTATAGCTACCTAATAGACAAAATTAGGATTCTAAATCTGAAAATTCCAGCTCAACATTTTAACCCAATAAGTGCTGTTAAATGCATTTTACTGAAAGTGACTCCTATAGCAACATAATTACTTATTTCCGTAGCTGTTTATTAAATAACTGAAATCACCAGCGCCATTTAAGATACAGTGTAGCAAAACTTAGCTACTCTACGCATAAGCTTACTGCTTACCCAGTCTAGGCGGAGTTAAGCAGGAATTTATCCCGGGCGGAAAAAAAAATTAAGGCGAGGTTAAAGTTTATGCAAGACACTACACATAGTGGAGCTATAGTGGAACCATTAACTTAGGCTCAACAGTTTAAATCGGAGTACAAAAGGCGAAGTGCCTGCGGAGAACCGTGTGGAAGTTTGTGCAATTGCTATTTAACCCTAAACCTGATGCTTGTCTCGCCCTCTTCCATTGTATGCTACCATTCAGATCTTTTTTTTTTCTAGATTTTGCCGTGCTGCCCCGTCCCTGACCAAAGCCGAAAGCACAGTTATTCTGGATGCTCTGTAGTGGCCCACAGGGTGAGTTAACTTGGAAAAAACTTCTCTTAACAGAAAATTAAGTTACTGAAACCAGCGGTTTTTTGTATTTCTTGCAGGGTTAACTAATGCGTTATATCAGCGAGATTTACTAGGCCGCTGTTATGAGACGTATCTGGGTATGTAAGGAAAATATATTTAACGCATTTTAATAGAAAATTTACGACAACTTAAAATTGTCCGTGGATTTTTTTTAATTTTTTTTTTACCCAGGACACATATCCCGTCCAACCCTGGTGATTTTACAGGTCATGAAGTAACATACGATGGAAATGATTTTATTATTAAATTATCCTTCCTTTTCACTGTAACTAATTATTACAGCTTATACCGGAACGTAATATACACTTTAAGGGACACCACGCATCTTCCGAGCTGCTCGCTATCCGAGCAAAACACATACAAACATTCTGGCCCGCTGGGAAGATTAAAAGGCGACAGCAATACCAGCGAGCCATCCACTAGGATTTTGGTAATTGTGTTACCAGGTTTTGCTCTATGCATTGCTGATAATACCTCAATGAAATCGACACTAGTGCTTGAGATTCGTGTACTACACATCCAACCTGATATGTATTGTCGGTTGCAGCTTTGCCAACTGTGGTCAGCTGGCTGGCGTGAGATTTTCAATTGTAGACAAATCTGCACACTCGTTTACATGTATGTGACAGTTTCATCACCTTGTAAATAGTATGCGGGGTTTGCAAACTGGCCCAACGCTATTGATGTGGCGAATCTTAGGTTTATAATGAAATAATATAGATTTTCCGTAAGATTTCTTGCGTGCACCTGAGAGTCTGAAAGTGCGAGTTTCACGCCAAATGTGTGAGAGTTGGCGACCCCACAGTTGTTCACTCACTAATTCATGGATTGTCATGTACTCTTTAAACCTTGGTGTTTATGTATGGCATGTACAGGTTCATAGGGGTGAACCATTGCATCTGAAGGTTGTCCTAGAAACTTCATCTCGTGTACAGCAGAAGGACTCTGAACTGGCAGCCTTGCTTTATGAGTCCATGTTCTTAAAGACCATGTTGACAGTAGTTTTAGCGTAGCTCTCTGTGTTCCTGATTGAGTGCTTTGTTATTCAGGAACTACACCAAGGAAATGGCGAAGAATATGAGACAGGGGCTGACTGCTGACTCATCCCAATTCACGCTGAATGGAGAGCCAATCCGCATCCTCGGGGGATCCATGCACTACTTCCGTGTCCCCAGGGCCTACTGGAGTGACCGCTTGCTGAAAATGAAGGCCTGTGGGATCAACACTCTCACCACGTGTGTATACAAAGCAAACCGTTACACCGCTGTCACACTAAACCGCCCTGCTCTTGGCATGAACCGCTTGGAGTTACTTTGGTTTGCCCTTCACCATTGCTCCTTTTCTTCCCAGGTATGTGCCGTGGAATCTGCATGAGCCAGAACGGGGAGTCTTCGACTTCCAAGGACAGCAGGACCTCGAGTGAGAAAGACCTCTGCACTTCAAAATGCCATGATTAACCCCCATCTCTGGACAGTCTGTCTTTGCTCTCTGTAATACATTTAGCTTAAGCCTTTCAGAGGAGTTTTCTGTACTTTCTGATCACTGTTCAGAGAAATCTAACTTGGAGCAATCAGTGAGATCAAATACTTATTTTGCCGAAGGTTTTATCCAAAGTGATGTACATTTTTGAGAAAGCAGGGCCAGACAGTCCCTGGAGCATTTGGGAGTTCATTAGTAAAATCACTCTGCCAACCCTGGGATTTGAACCAATGACCTTCTGATCACAGCCACATCAGCTTTGGAATAACAGTGATTTGATATTGTTGCCCTGAGGAAAATATGATATGTCTCTTAGCAGCAGCCTGTGGATTATTCACTGTTAATCCTCAACAGAAATGATTAATGTACTAATAGCACTTTTGTCACATAAAACATAAGAGGATAGGCCTTTGTTTCAGGAGGGTAGGCCTTTGTGATTATCTGTGGCCCTTGGAGTGCACTTGGCGTCCAACCGTTTTCCTTTTCTCCCTCTTTGTTCAGAAAAGCACAACGACCCGACAGCTGAAGCTATTGACCGAGGAAAAAACTGATCTCAGAGGTGGAGAGATTTGTCACCAAGGCGCCATTGGGTTGATGTTTTCATGTCGGTATTTCAGGGCTTACATCAGGGAAGCAGCCCGGGTGGGGCTCTGGGTGATTCTCCGTCCAGGACCTTACATCTGCTCTGAGTGGGAGCTCGGGGGGTTACCTAGGTGAGAGACTTAATATTTCATTTGTTTGTATGTTTTTCTATAGTTTGAAATGAGTGGACTTTGTATGTGTGGTAGCAATTACCCTCAATGCAAGCTTGTTAAACATGAATCGTTTCTACTAGTTTAATAGACATAAAAGCAAAGTCCAGTTCCTGAGCCATTGTAAAACTTTTCCATCTGCAGCTCAAAGCTTTTTTTCAACCCAGAAACATCAGCAGTCAAGCTTTTCCTTCTGAAATGCTGCTCTTTTGTTTTGTAGGCGAGTTTGAATTGAGTTAGTCTGCTACCTCAAACCAGAAGCTCACCAGACGGCCCAATGTATGCGGACACATATTCTTAAATATCCCTTGTTTAAATTTCCAGTTGGCTCCTGCGTGACCCAAACATGAAGTTGAGGACAACCTACGCTGGATTCAAGGAGGCGGTCAACTCATTCTTTGATGAACTTATGTCTCGGGTGGTGCCCCTGCAGGTGACACACATTCTGTATTCTGGGTTTATGTTCTCGACATATATGGTGAAACCCTTTATTGCTGTTGCAGTACACCTTGTCACTAGTCACAAGTACCAGCGAAATCGCGGCCATCAACCCGACCACACATATATGAACGTCACATTACAGGGGGTAGACCGGTCAGGAAGACAGGGGAAGTAAGAAAAACGGAGAAAAAAATGAAATTACATGAGGAGAGAGGAGGAGAAAAAAAAAACAGCCCCCAGACTGTACTCCAGTAGGGAGGACATTGTAGGA
>JAODLD010000042.1:88193-100240 GCA_026781065.1 Mormyrops boulengeri | reverse complement strand
CCCCCCCCCCCCCCGCCCCGCCCCCCCCCCCGGGGGGGGCCGGGCGGGGGCTCGGGAGTGGGAAATGCCAAGATTCATTGCGGGTGATGAATCTGATGGCCTGCCAAAAAAAAAAAAAGATTAAAAATCACATCAGCAGTGTGAAATCGCACCCATACATCTCATTTCCTGGTTTGCACTGTGTGGCTGGAAACCGTTGCCGTGGTTACACAACGGCCGGGACCGGCGAGAGCTGCCTGGTGTCAGCGGTACCGCACAGATGTCCGCTTGCGGGAGAAGGTTGCGGCGGCCATGTTTAATTCAGTAGAGCCGCGACGGGCTCCTCACACCCCCCCAGCATCCGTGCCCCCTCGGCCTCTGCCGCCTCCCAGCTTTCCATCAGGATTCCCAATCCCCAGGAAACAACCTTGGGAGGAAGCTGGAGATGGAGTGGAGGTCGCATCTCATTACGGCTGCTGCTGAGCTGGAGGCAGAGTGCTTGGCGAGCACAGAGCCACTCCCGGATCTGGGTGCTCCCCCACCTTCCCATGCGCCAGGGCATGGTGCCTCTGTTTATTGTTTCAATCTGGTGTTCATATTGTTTCTGGGTGGGCTGGGTGGCATCGAGGGGTCGTTTCATTACTAGCTATGGCTCCGGGGGACCCTGTTATATATCAGAAAACGGCGAATCTGCCTTCCAACTTATGATGAAATCTAAGAGGTGGGAGTATCACCTGCAGGACTTGGGAAACTTTTTTATGACGGGCGTTTTAACGGATGCATTACTGAGCGTAAAACTTTAATAGGCAGCCAGCACTCAGGACCCACCCAGGTTTCTTGTTCCACTTCCGCCGGATCACGGGACACCTGAGGTCGCCGGAGAGCTGGATCCGGAATGGTGTTATCATGGCAGTGTAATCTGGATAGGGAATGTGGTCATTAGTGTGGGCCGTTCCTGGATGAGAACAAGAAGGCTTGGAAACAATGTCCACACCAGCCTGTTTCGTTGAAGGTGGTAGGAACAGAGTTAGGTAATTCAGGTCCAGAGAGTAAAAGTCCAGACCGGGATTTTGTTTCAACCAACCACTTGATTACTCTGTGACTGTGACTCTTTACGCTCAACTGGTTGGTTGAAACAAAATCCTGGTCTGGACTTTTACTCTCTGGACCTGAATTACCCAACTCTGGGTAGGAATGACATGATGCATATCAGCTTCTTGTGGCCTTTCTCTCCCTGAGGTGTCACAGGTAGCCATTAGCCAGACCTGCTGGTACCTGGGCATGGAAACGACCTCGTCTCCCGGGAAGGCATGGCTGTGCATAATTCTGTCACTGAGGGAAGTGGAGCCAGCCGGACATTCTGATTTGCCCAAGTTCAGTGTGTCCCTGGCTCAACAAGGGAGGGGCTTGCATTTCACTTCTTTAACCAATCACAGACTTCATTATTTCATTATATGACATCATCTTATTGGTCCATGTTTTTCTAATTTTTAAACTCAACACATCCAGCCATCAAACGGGGGGAGGGGGTGTGTAGCTCAGTGGGCTAAGACTCAGTGTCTGTGATCGGAACATTGCCAATTCAAGCCTTGATCATCATCATCATCATCTTCTTCTTCTTCTTCTTCTTATTATTATTATTATTATTATTGTTGTTGATAAATAAAGCCCTTATATTTCTCCATGCAGCCATTGCAAGTAAGCATGTTCCTATGTTTTGTAACAGAAGGCATACATGATAAAACAGGTACTTTACAGATCTTTACAAAACAGAAAACACTAGTTTTAATTAACGTGGTGATCTCATACAATGAAGGCTGCGATTGGTTAAAGAAATGCAGCGCAAGCCCCTCCCTTTTTGAACCAGGGATGCGCCAAACTCGGGAAATTCAGGAGGTGCGGGGGCAGTTGGAGATGTTTGATTCCACAGCTAGGAACTGATGTCCTGGTGCCAGTTTAAACTTTGAGACACCCACAGGGACGTCGTCTTGTTTCATTATCAGTGTCCCTCAGCAGAGCAGTGATGCTTCACGCAGAGTGAAATGAAGTTGTATCTTTAGGCACAACCTGTTCTAACCTTTCTGGAGGGGGTTTCTAAGGTGCCCTTCTAGCAGTGAAAGAGAGTTGGAACACTCTGTTCAAAATATTTAAAATATCTCTTATCCCATGCTACAGTCCTACACCTTTGGGTTATAAAGGTCTATGAGATTTTTATTTGGTAGCACATAACGATGTGATTTCTGGATTCTGAATGAATACCGAAATAATTTTGAATGTTTTTTTTTCTTTCCCAGCCGGGAACAATTCACATTATTGTTCTTGCCGGGTCAAATATCACAGAATGCAAGACATTTTGCTCCAGCCTGAAGACAACTGACTTCCAGCTAGTGCCGCAATCTGATCATTTGTGACAAATAATCAAGTCAGATGCGATTTAAATCTCTTTAAATAATGCTCATTCTGATTGGCTGGCTCTTATTATCTCTGTGTGTGGCTTGTCAGTCATGTTTTCCTATATTAATTAGCATTTAGCATAATCTGAATTCTGCATGCAAATTAATTCAGCGGTAATGCAAGTATAATTAGGCGAAGCTGGTTTTCCTCGATCAGCCTTTTGTGTATTATTTCTTTCACGAATCCACTTTAAGGATTTCTTTTGGTCATTAATTGCTGACTAACCAGAGTCTGGAGAAAATATCAGGTAGCTGGCCTAACTGCTGTGGGGCGATTTATCAGGACGTGCATCCGTCTGTCAGCAGGACCCATCCAGCTGTGCACTCAGGCTTTCCAGTCAAACACCACGGCTCGCGTGCTGCCTGGCATGCACAAGATTTTAATTTCACACCCAAATTAATAAGCGATTTATTATTAATTCCTGTCTGAGCAGCACCGTTCCTCAATTACCCACCAGCGACAGCGATTGTGTAATCAGTAAATGCAGTGGTGTTCAAATGACTTGGTTGGGTGACACTGGCATCCGAATCAGCTAATTCTACAAACGCGAGACACACTGCGGGTCCTTTGGATGGGGGGGACTTGGGGTTGAGGGAAATGGGAGTAGCAGCCGGAGACAGAGGTCCTGGCCCAGCTCTCACCCGACGCAGAGCGTGACCACAAACGCTACGCTCCGGAGCGCCAGTTTAATGCGCGAAAACCTTGCCGCATGGAAATGCACTTGTGGCATTTCACACAGAGCACAGACCCCTCTCACTCATTTCTTAGATAGAGCCCTGTAACACATACAGTACCAGTTAAAAGTTTGGACATGCCAAGCCGCCTACAAAGGACAGTGATAGTGTCGCATCACATGACCTGGCCACCTGACCTAAACACAGTAGAAATGGTTTTGGTAGAGATTGACCAGAGTGTGAAGGAAAAGTCAATGAGAGCTCAGCATATATGGGGGACCTCCTTCAGGACAGCTGGAAAAGCATCCCAGGAGGCACCTCATGGAACTGGTGTAGAGGAGACAGTAGGGCCAGCCAGTCCCTGGGGCAACTGGGGTTAAGGGCCTTGTTCAAGGGCCCAATGATGGGATCACTCTGCCAACCCAGGGGTTTGAACCTGAAACCTTCTAATCCCAAGCCACAGAGCTGCCTCCTCTTGGTCACTGGTCTGTTTTAATGGTATCCTGGATGGGAGATAACCACTCTGCCCCAAATTATTTAGCCCGGTTTCATCAGTGGTGTCTGCATCTTTAACACAAACGAATGCAGTAAAGGATCGGTGTGATACGAGCGTCTGGCACTGGCTGCTTTGGCTTTGCAATAAGGTCACGCATGAATTCAGGCAGGCTGGCATCTGGGAGCTGATAAAACAGACTCGGGTGCCAAATTAAAGTGATAGAGTGTAAAAAAAGGTGCACTGGTGGATAATGAAGAGTGACTGCAGCTGCTTTCTGTACCTGCTGGTTGGACGGATGCCTGACAGCAGAGCCAGCTGCGAAAATTTCACCTTATCAGTTATTAACACCGGAATGCATTCCCTCCTGATACAGCCCTGATTCAGACTCCCATCAGCCTGCGCTGCTCCCCAACTATACCTCCTTGCACTGGATTTTTGCTGTTTGCTTGTTTTCAGCTCGTGGGAGTTTTACTTACACAAAAATGCTCTGAGGGCAGAATGAAAAATGATTGGTTCAGAGAAATAACCAATCAAATTGTAGAAGAGGTAGGTCCAAACTATCAAGACATCTAATTGGTTGGCCTTTGCTAGTTGCTTGAGCCCACCTCCCTTACAATGTGATTGGTTATTTCTCTGAACCAGTCATTTTTCATTCTGCCACGCTTGAAAGTCATTCTGAGAACTGCTATTTTTGCTTGAAGTCGGAAGCTTCTGAGGGAATCTTAGAAGGGGAACTGATCTATAAATGACACAGAACTTCAAAGAATTTCCATATCTCTTGTGTGCCCTGATCAATCTTACCCCCCTACCCCCAATAACACCCACCCCTTATATTTACATTTGATACACATCATTCCCTCTCTGAGGATTCGGGAGGTGTGGTAATCCCCCCCACCCTTCCCTATTTTTTTCTTCTTCCCCGATTCCGTCCGCAGCAAATTCATAATGGGCGCATTTCTCGGACTACAAAGACTTCTGGGAATGGCTGGGGGGTCTGGAGCGAGCCGGCAAAGGAAATAGCTGTTTCCAAGTTGCTCCGTTGCTGCCGGCATTTGCTAGATGAAAGCATAGCAGCCGCGTCTGCCAGCTTGGGTCCCGTGGGTCTGCACGCAATTTGCGCCACTCAGATGTGCAGACATGTGCCCGTCGGGCCCCTACCTCCACGGCGCCCCCAACTGCCACAGCAGAGGCACCGTACCCCCAGACCAAACTGTCCAGCAGAAGGAAGCCACAGGTCTACGCTCATTAGTCGGCAAAAATTATGTAAATAAGCGTGACCCGTTAACCAGTGAAGGGGATAACAGAGAGTCCATGGGGACGCATCAGGAGCCATTAGTGATATTTTCTCCCTGCAGCTCAGTCACACGAAAGGGGCCTCAGTGATTGTGACGGAATAAGGTGATGGAGTCCCGAAATCCCCCAATTACCCATAACGGCTGATTGCCTGACAACTTGGTAAACGAGCTCGTTTGTATTCAACCTTTCCACAATACACAATGCCTGCAAGGTGGTCGTGTGTGTGGGGGGCCCCCGCAGGCGCAGACTGCCACGCCTCTCAGTCGGCAAATGTGATGATTGGCTTTGCGGCCGCAGCAAGGAAAATGCAATGTGCCCACCTACTCCAAACATGTCAGTCCCCCCCCCATGAATATTTTAGCAAATAAATTCACTGCCAGCTGCCAAAAAATATACAGCATTTATTTAACATGATGCTGGGAGGGACAGCAGGTCATGTGTGCTAAGTTGCCCCATAAATGTATTATATAAATTTGTGCATTTTGTTTCCCCCCCCCCACCAGTAAAATGGAGCAGAGTGCTTCCCACAAATGCCAAGGACCAGAATCCCACTTGATATGCGGGGCCCCTCCTGTGAAAATGGAAGTTTCCCAAGTGTTTGGGCTGCCCCCATACCCCCAATGTCTGTCCCTAAAAAATGAAAAATTATATAATAAAAATCAGCTTTGTCATCAAATCCCTGTCACACAGTTCCATTGAATGTCTGTCTTTAGAATGAACCAAATGTGTCATGATGATAAACATCTACTGAAGAAACTAATGTGGTTTCATTTTTCAATGTAAGAGGTCCATTGTGAGAGTCCCTGTGAACATTACCAAAGGCTGTAAACACTAATATGCCTTTTAGGTTCATTATAAGATATTATGTATGCATGGTCTCTGAAGTAAATAGCAATGCAACCTTGTTAGCATCAATGCGTATTTGTTTACTGTTTAATGATATAGAAAGCAGTTATTATATTTCATTATGATCTCATTTACCAAAGCTCATTGTCAGACTGGACAGACCTGAATGTTAGCTACATTAGGTTGTACTATCTATAGTCAAACTTTTGATGGCTGATAAATGCCATATTTTGTTTTGTTCCTTACGTTGTTTGAATTGTGGATATTTATGTAGGCCTATAAATGAGATTATTTTACCCTTTCAGCTGTGATTACCCTAATCGGTAATCCAATATGTGTTCCAATAGTAATAAAAACTCACAAAAATGCACTAAAATATCACAATACTTCTAAAATCTAAAACTGTTTTAATAATAATTATGGTTAACTGCAGCAAAAGTGGAAGTTTTCAAATTCAGTTACACGACCTTCCGGAACTCAAAAAGAAAATCGTCATATGTCTAACATCAGAATTGGCTTTATTCGCCAAGTGTGCTGGGGCACACAAGGAATTTGCTTCCGGCTGCTTGAAACTCCCTAGTACACACAATAAATGACACTATACAAACAATAAATTAGACTGTACAAGAAATAGTTTTTGAAATATACACACATGGGTAACACTGTACAAATATAAGGTGCGAGCTTGACTGCAAACAGAGTTTAAGGGGGGAAAATTGACAGAAGGCAGGTGACACAGCTTAGCTGTTTATGAGGGTGATGGGCTGACGGAATAAACTACTCCTACGTCTGGTGGTTTTTGTGTACAGAGTTCCGTAGCGCCTGCCGGAGGGGAGGAGCTGGACAAGATTGTGTCCAGGGTGTGATGGATCTGCGATGATTTTCTCTGCCCGTTTCCTAGTCCTTGAGTAGTACAAGTCCTGAATGGAGGGCAGGGGGGCACCGATGTTTTTTTCTGCTGCCCTCACTGTTCGCTGCAGTCTCCTTTGGTCCACAAATACATCCATCCATCCATCCATTTTCTGTCGCTTATTCAGGGCCGGGTCACAGGAGCAGAAATCTGAGCAGGAATGCCCAGACCTGATTTTACCCAGCCAGCTCCTCTGGGGGGGATATCAGCATGGGGTTGACCACCTCAATCCTGGACTCCCATTCTGTCAGGATCAGTACCTGCCCTGTCATTTTCAATGTTTGACCAGCAGGTGTCACTGGCCATTTCATTCTTAGAGTGTTTCTCAATATGCACACTTGACTGTACTTGTGTTCTCGTGTTCCCGTGTCAGGTGATCTTCCATTGCCGAAGATCAGTTCCAGCACTAAGAACAGAAGTACAGAGGATGATAAAAATCCTCGGATGTCGTTCCTACCCCACCCCAAATATCAAGGATGTATTGGTTGCATCTTTGCCATGCGAGACCAATCCCATGACTCATTCTGCGCCAAGTTCGTTCTTCGGAGGGAAGTTAGCAAGACTGGTCTACAAGCTTTGTGTTCTTGGTATTGAGAAATACCCCAAGTGTTTTATGTCCTCACTGTTTAGTAATTATAACGCTCACCTGTGTGATGTTATTCCTAGTCCTAGTGTTTGTTTCACTGTCAATGCTCCACACCTATTTCTTGTTTAGTCTTGGGGGATGTTCCATGAAGCAAGATTAAGGGAAAGTCTGACCAATTTCGACCAGTCTGGCTCATTTAAGTGGGAGTTCCGTTCCATCAACGTGTCTCAAATGAATCCCCGCTGAGCTGCCAAGCCTGCCATGGTAACTTAAGCGACTGAACAAATCGGCTCGACCAGGTTAACCGTCTCGCTTAGTTAAACGTTGTCTCAAAGAACGTCTGACGTGTGGGAACAGATTCCCAAAAGATCGTTCCGTCCACATTAAATCTGTCTGCAATTCTTTGCCAAGCCAACTCCCTGGCTTTATGTATAGCCACAGTATTGCCTTTTTTTGAGATTAGGCGTACACCTTTGTATTTTTCATAGAGCTCCATCAGTAGCGTTTGTTCTGCAGTGGATAATAAGACACCGCTCTTGTTTTACACGCTTTCTGACTCATTTGATCGATCTATCGTTCGTCCATTCATTTGGGTTTCTTAAATATCTCGGGTATGCTCGTCTGTCTTGTATGAGACTTGATTAATTAAAGCTGAATTGCATTAGTGGAACGACATGAGACTAAGTTTAAAGATGGCGCTAGTTTAAGTCTGACTTTTTCTTTAGCTACTTTCATGGAATATCCCCCTGGTTACATATATATATAGGTGCCTATACATTTGCTTTGTTCTTTGTTGCTCATTGTACCTGCCAATGATTCTGTGATTGTTGTAGACGGTTTTCGTTGTTCTTAGTTTCAACCCTTTGTTATCCTTGCCTAATCTACTTACGGTGGATTGTCTGTCCATGCCCTGCCATGACACCAAACCAAAAATATTGCACATATTGACACCATTCCAAAGGTTTTTTTTAGGTCTGTTTGATGGGGAAATTATAATCCTGCATGGCATTTTAATCTCCAATAGTTTGCATTCATTACTAATGATTTACTATTTAACATAATCAATTATTCCATTAGTTATATATGCCCCCATACCTTACACGGTCTGTTTTTACATAAAATAAGTTTTTTAATTTATTATGACAAGAGGCGCCTGTACTTGTCACATTAAATTTTACTTAAACTACTAGTTAAAAAACTACAACAATTTTACTATTACAATTTCAATCAATCGCTCTTTTACAACATGTCATTCTGTTCCAATTCTTTGTTGTATGACGTAAGACGTTTCGTTGTTTTTGGTTGGATTTTTATTTTGTAGCCGGTCAGTTTCCTCACGTTTCGTCACCCGTTTTCAGTGTAACATGTTTTTTTTTACTAAGCTAATCTTTCAACATGGAGACAACGCGCAATCACCGAACATGCATTTCGCATGTAGAGCGTGCCTTGTCATGAAACTGATTGGCTATAGACACGGTACGTTCTTTGGGCGTATTTCAGTGCCTAAAAATCAATGTACAGTGACTTTCTATTAACCTGCTACAGCTCTGACTGAATATGAGAGTGTTATTAACACACACATATAATAGGCTCAGATTCCGGGACATTCCGTGAACAGGTGTTGTGCCCGATTCGGAATCCCTGCCGTGAAATACATCCCCCGTCTGGAGCGCGTACAGCTCTTTTTTCGGTTCGAAGGAGGAAAATAAGTACTTCCGTCCGTCTAATGTGCTACAGAACTAGGAAAACGTCTATGCACATTCTAAAGAATTATATAACTCCTTTAAATCGCGAAAGATGCATTTAATCCATATGGTAATGATAAACTATGCGATCTCGTGTAAACGATGAGCCCTGAACGAGAACATTTTACTAATTTACTTGTATATAACTATACTAAACTCATTAGTTTATTAGTCTGAGCAACGAAGTCCTTGGGTTTATTCACCAACATAAAGAAAATTACACGATATGATTTCTTACACACATTTAGTAGCCTAATTTGATCAAATGACAGAGAAGTGCAGAGGGGGGGGGGTGCATTTTATGCATAATGTAGATGCATTTTATGCACCCCTTTCAAAACTGGTAGTACTGAATTTGAATATATAAAGCTTGCTGATGTAATACTTTTTGGTCCACTGAGAGTATTATCAAAACATTTTATATGATAACCTGAGACGAAGATCCAGAGAAGGTACTTTTGCAACAGAATATCTGTCAGGAAATGCACCCCCTTTAAGCCCTGGCTCTTTTGATATTACATAAATGAAACTTGCTCAGATAGCATATTTTAGTCCACCGTGTATGCTATCAAAAGCATATATTGATATAATCACCTGAGAGAAAGAAAATCCTGTACGGCTGGCAGCCCTATAGTCCTACGTCTGCCGTGGGTTTTCCTGCCATCCTAGGTAGGTGCTCGTACCACCTCAAACGGCTCCTTTAGATGTGGAGCAGCAGCGGCTCTACTTTGAGCTCCTCCCAAATACCCGAGCTCTAAGATTGAGTCCACACACTATGCGAAGGAAACTCATTTCTGTCCCTTGTATCCTTGATCTCATTCTTTCAGTCCCTATCCAAAGCTCGTTACCAAACGTAAGGGTAGGAACTACCGGTAGATAGATACTACGGTAAGTATACAGCTTCGCCTTCCGGCTCAGCACTCCCTCATTCGCTACAGAACGTTACAGTGTCCGCCCCGCTGCTGTTTAAGATATCGTTTTCTATTGGTCAGATTCTTTGTCACGTTGATCTGGGAAATTCAATGCGATTCACAAATATCTAATAGTAGACGTATTGTACGTAACCCTGGTTACGTCGGCATATGTTAAGTGAATATCGTACGGCTTCATGACTACATAGGAACTATTGGGTCGATTTAAGTTTAAGCACCATAAGGTCGGCATTTTTTTTTAGAAAGCCTGTTTCGTGGGTTTAATTCACCGGTCTATCGGTGACAGCGGCGTTACCTGAAAAGGCTGTTAAAATAACTAGCGTGTTTAGAGGTCCGAATATAGAGGCGGTCAGGTCGCAATCCAATGCGCCGGGAACAGATATAAGCGAAGACCTTTGAATACTCTCAGAAGTATCAATTATTTATTTTGTAGGTGTTACAAATGATTAACTCGGTTTGTTGGCGGTTATTATTCACATCCCCAGTACGGGTCCTGTAAATTCCCTGATTGCGAGTTGGCAGCTGCGTTTTAAACGGATTTTCTTGACGATCTGTTTTTTTGTAATTATATTTTACCAAGACATGGGCTTGCTCAGTCATTTCATCTCGGCTTTCGGGTGGACCGTTGTTGTTCTCCTTGCAGTTCCGGTGATTGTAGCTTACAAACTTGGACTGCTTTTCCAGTTGTTTCACAAGGTAGGTAACAGTGAAGGTAAATCTTCAGTTACACGCGTGAGGTCCGCATTAATGCATTTTAGAAATGACTAAACGTACCTTGGGCGCTTTCTGGTTTTATTGTGTGACTAATAGATGAAAACACTTCAGTCTGTTTGCACGATAGAATGCATGATCTAATATGCAAAGCTGCATGTCTTGTTTAAAGGGGACTTGTACACCGAATACTAAATTATGCTATTTAAAAGAAGCGACGCATTTCTTAGTACCAAAATTCTATTTTTTTCGTGAAAATGACACTTAAGCCATGTTTGCACATGTAATTGTTTTTGTTGTCAATGATCTCAGACCGAGACCAAGAGCTCTCGGCACGGTGGGGAGAGTGTGGCGGAGGTGCTGCGGGCTCACGGAATCCGCTTCGTCTTCACCCTGGTCGGGGGTCACATCTCGCCCATCCTGGTGGCCTGCGAGAAACTGGGCATCCGCATCGTGGACACCAGACATGAAGCCACTGCCGTTTTTGCGGCCGACGCCGTCGCCAGGCTCTCCGGTACATTACTCCTGTCGTTATCTTTTTCTCCACAAGTTACCTGGATAAGAATTTTTCTCTTTTTTTTTGTAGTTTCAAAAGCTGTTAAGTACAGTAATTGCAGCTGCCGTGTTATCAGATTTGTGTGCGCCTTTGGACCAGCATTGATTCCCTTCTTGCTCAAAGGCACCGTTGGGGTCGCAGTTGTCACCGCTGGGCCGGGTCTGACAAACACCATCACAGCGGTGAAAAATGCACAGATGGCTGAATCCCCCCTGCTCCTGATGGGGGGCGCGGCAGCCACGCTGTTACAGGTCGGTGCTAAACTGCTAACACTCATCCACCTCCATCTGTTGCATTTATCCTGGTCTCAGCTGCAGTTACCATCATCAAAATCATCACTTTAATGCTTAAAGTGTAATTAATTACTCTAAATGTCCAGGGTAGGGGAGCCTTGCAAGACATCGACCAGATGTCCCTCTTCAAGCCACTTTGCAAGTTCTGTGCCTCTGTTCGTGCTGTGCGGGACATTGTGCCCGTGGTGAGGAAGGCCTTGGTACTGGCCCAGTCTGGAACTCCAGGTATAATGTCATTCAGCCATTGCAACAAAAAAAGAAACCTACGGTGTATCCAAGCCCAGCTGAATTTCACGCCTAGCTCAAACAATCACCTCTTTCTTTTTCTGTAGTATTATTCCAATAATATTTGAACTGTTTGTTTTCAGGCCCGGTGTTTGTGGAGTTTCCCATTGACACACTGTACGCCTTTCATTTGGTGGAGAAGGAATTTGTGGGCAAAACTGCTCCCAAGGGGCTGATTGGAAACATTATTAACTGGTACAAAGGATTTGTGTGTGTGTGTGTGTGTGTGTGTGTCCTATAGACAGTTTCTCCAAAGTGCAGAGCTTGGATCAGGCAGCAGTAAT
>JAODLD010000042.1:72646-88093 GCA_026781065.1 Mormyrops boulengeri | reverse complement strand
GCTCCCAAGGGGCTTATTGGAAAAATTATTAACTGTTAAAAAGGTTTTGTGTGTTTTTTTTTTTTTTTTTTTTTTTTTTTTTTACTGCTTTTAAATCTAAGTCAAAAATTGTTAAATCGATTTGAATTTCCATATTTGAAGTAAAATAGATTACAGTAAAACTTTAAAGTGTAGTTGATGCTGTTATAAATGTCTGTGAAAACATTAAATGGCGATAAAGAGCATTTTTTGGTGAATAAAGATGTAACGATGTATGACGAATCCTTTACCTGTTCTGTCAGGTATCTCCGTAATCACCTGAAAAACCTGTTTGCTGGTGCCTGGGAAAACAGGGATGTCTCTCCATTACCTGTAAACGTACCCCTGGCCACAGATGATCAGGTAAAGGTGCCGTCTCCGGCAGGAAGACTCTCCAGGCTGCTTTTGAGAGCAGAGGGCTTGCATGGCGCCCGGTAGCATTCGCTTTTAGACATACAATGCTCTCTGAAAGTCTTGGGATGCTTGCTAAATTCTGTAAAGACATTGCAAATGTATTGGTTTTGTAACAAAAGTACAATAACAAGCAGTGTTTAACATGTTTGTACAGATGATGTGTGCAGATATTTTCCTTTTATTAAATTTCAACTTTTTATTTAACTCATTCAGTTCTGTTTTGCCATTTTTTTGGTTGTTTGACATTGGTTTCCAAATGGATACTAAGCACAAATGTTTTTTTTGTTTTTTCAAAGGTGTCGCTAATTAAAAAGCACCCAACGAGACTATTTGACAATTCACTTTTTAACTCGGAACCGCTCTTTTAGAACTATAATTTGGGTTTCAACTTATTATTACTTGAAATAAACATTTTACTTAAAAATAATAATTACTTAATACTTATTTAAAACTACTGGCTGTTTCTAATGTAATATATTTTGTGCAAACAATTGAATACAGTAATGACACTTGTTATAAATCCAATAAATGTGCAATTTTTTTTACTGAATTAAGCAAGTGTCCTAAGACTTTCTGTGCACACTGTGGATGTTCAAATATTTAGTAATACTACTTAAAAACAAAAATACTTTGTTGTATTTAATTTTTAAATTATAAGTCATTGTTTTTTTTATTAGGATAAGGTCATATTAGCTTTTAAAGTCCAGGAGGTCATTTTGCACAAGCGGTGGATGTTAATTGAAACTAACTGTAGATGCTCATTGTATTGCCAGTTATTTGAAACTGGTTCCTCTGTGTTAACCTCTCTAGGTGCAGCTGAGTGTGGAGCTGGTTAGCCGAGCCAAGAAGCCGGTGATCCTGCTGGGTAGCCAGGCGACGCTGCCCCCAACCCCTGTTAACAAGCTCAGGTGCCTGGGCTTTGTGGGTGGGGGGTATGCTGTTACTTTAGATTAAATACTCCTTTCATTCTTAGTATAGTGACAGGAACTGCTTTTTTGTCTTAGTCAATCTGCTCCACAGTGAGTTTTGAATAGAGTTGCTAATCATTGATTTGAATATGTTGTCATATCCTGTTATATCTAATTATGGGTCCAAAGCAGCGTAACTGATGGAACACTATTGTTTTTCATGGATTGAAATGACACTAATTCTAAAACCTTGGTTCCAAATACCTACTGCAGAACAGCCCTTGAGTCTATGGGCATCCCCTGCTTCTTGGGTGGCATGGCCCGAGGCATGTTGGGAAGGGACAGTCCTCTGCACATCCGGCAGAACAGGCGCGACGCCCTAAAGGAAGCCGATCTGGTCATTCTGGCCGGTGAGGTGTCGATCGTTTACTTACATTCTGTAAGCTGTATAAGAACAGGGTAGATAAGTTCAAAATCCCACCCATTATTGTGCAATGGACAGCTGTACGGCAGTCTTCTCTTTCTGGAATTTTCTAACTGTGGTGATTTGTCTGACAGGTACCGTGTGTGACTTCAGGCTGAGCTACGGGCGGGTTCTGAGTCGACGAAGCAAGATCATCGCGGTCAACAGAGAGAAATCCCAATTACTGAAGAACTCTGACATGTTCTGGATGCCCACTATTGCCATTCAGGGTATAACCGTAACTGAGAACCTCAGCTTGGGAAAATGATCTAGCTCGATCCTTACGCCAGATTGGTCCAGTGTCTGCCCATCACTCTGCCAGTTTCCTGTTTTCACATGCATCAGTCGGTCTCACTCTGTCTCCTTGCAGGGGATGCTGGGTCCTTCCTGTTGCACCTTTCCAAAGGGCTCATGGGTCACAAATGTCCGCAGAGCTGGCCACAAAGTCTGAGAGAAGGGGACCGAGCCAAAGAGAAAGTGAACCGGTATATCTGGTAGCATTCGCTAGAATGGACTTTACCGTTATTATGAATATAAGACGTTCATGCTAAAAAATCACCTTTTAGTAAAGTATATTTACCTAAGGTTCTGTTTCCTAGGTTTAGTAGAGTGAGTATAATGGTTCTGGCTTAACGCCGATTTAATAACCGATTTAGTTTGTCAATTTCAAAATAAAAGTAAATGCCAATGTTTTTGTTGCATAAATTTAAAATATCTTGTTGCGTAAAGGGGGTTAGTGCCTGTGATTAGAAGGTCACTGGTTCAAACCCCTTGGTCGACAGTGTTATGTCGCCATTGGGCCCCTGAGTAGGACCCTTAACCTTAATCGCTCCGGGGATTGCCTGACCCTTCCTTCTCAATCGTATGTTGCTTTGGAAAAAAGTATCTGCTAAAAAAATTGGCAAATGTATTAATCCGTTTATAATTCTCTGGATATGGCGCATGAAGAGGTAGGTTCCATTTTCGTTATCTTATGTTAGTGAGTATTCTTCTCCCGGACAGAGCAAAGGCAAATGAGAAAACGGAGCATCACCTGAACCCGTTGAGCGTGTTGCACTGCGTGGATGACCTTATGGCAGAGGACAGCATCATCGTGGCGGATGGCGGAGACTTCGTCGGCAGTGCTGCTTACATTATGAGGCCCCGCGGCCCACTTCGCTGGCTGGACCCAGGTTCGAGCCAATCAGGCACCAAGCCTCCATTCTTTGTACTTCGTGCCCTTCTACTGAAAGTTAACATTCTTCAACCCTAACAGGGGCATTTGGGACCCTAGGGGTTGGCGGAGGCTTCGCTCTTGGGGCAAAGCTCTGTAGGCCTGAGTCAGAGGTACGACAACCAGCTCTTAAGAATTTTAAGAGTTGGCTATTAATCTCTCATACTAATTTCACAATATGTAACACATGTGATTTTGTTGAGAGGATTTTGGATTGAATAATAAGCAATGAATGATGGGATGGCAGGTATTAATGAGAAATGGTGACTGACTGAGTTTCTTCAGGTGTGGATTATCTATGGAGATGGATCTCTGGGATTCAGCGTGGTGGAATTTGACACGTTTGTTCGGCACAAGGTGTATATATATATTTTTTTTTTTTTGTACCCTGAGTGGACAGAGCATGGAGAGCAGCCCCATATGAATCACTGACACTATTTCCCTCTCCGTTAGACCCCAGTCATTGCTCTCGTGGGAAACGATGCTTGTTGGAGCCAGATCTCCAGAGAGCAGGTGCCCATCCTGGGCAGCAATGTAGCTTGTGGGTTAGCTTACACAGGTCAGCATGTGAAACTTTTTTTTTTTCTCTCTCCAGTTGTACTGACAAAGAACACCAGTCCTCATGTCTGTGTTTTCTCCTCACCAGATTACCACATAGTTACAGATGGTTTTGGAGGCAAGGGTTATTTGATTGGACGAGAGGAGGAAGACAGGCTGAGCGATATTGTGAAGAAGGCTCAGCAGGAAGCCCGAAATGGGAGGCCTGTTCTGCTCAACGTCCTCATTGGGAAGACTAACTTCCGAGAAGGTTCAATCTCCGTGTAGAGCTACTGCTGCATGCTCTGTGCAGTATCTGCTCTTCTCACTACAACCAACCACTCACTGTGGTCAACAAGTTATGTTCCACGCTGCGTAATGCAATGGTTCTTCATGTTCCTCCAGTTTGATGCGAGAGCATTTGGAGAACTTGATATACTGTGTGATATTATCTCCATATTACCTTTGGTTTGAAGCCTTTTAAAAATCATTTTTTGTTTCGTAAGGGATATTGAGAGTAGTTTTCAGTGAGTGATTCACACACTGTATGAAACTGCAGTGGAACTCCAGTTTTATTGGAGCAGCCTATGCTAAACTTTGCTGTTTGAGCCTTAAGACTGCACTGACTGACTCCCAAACAGTAATACACCACCAGGCCCGTAGCCAGAAATGAAATTCATGGGATGGCCAGCAACCCTGCCGATAGGTTTCCATTGGTAGATTTTGCCGACCAGAACGGGAGTTCAGACCTGTAATTTTACTGCCTGGCATGCCTGTACACCATATTTTAATAACATTTAGATATGACTGTATGCAAAATGTTGCCTTTGCTGTTATTGCTAAATTTACCAAAGTCCAAGGTATATTTTAAGGGATGCTCATGTTTTAAATGGCCACAAATGATCATTGAGCGGTGATATATTGATTATGCACATTGCTTAATTATGTAGCACTAACATTATAGGATATTAGTGACCGGATTATGCCAGATTTCTTTTATTTCTCTTTTAAGGTCATGTGTCTCTAATTATGGGCTGGAAAATTCTGCCACTGAAACCAGGCATGATTCTATATAATGCACGCTGAGCTTCTGAATTTTTGTTGAAGACAAGGCAGTATATCAGGAGTGTGAAATCCACTGTATAGAGATTCACAAGTGTGTTTTCTCAATGCTACCTGTGCAAAATGGTTTCTGGTCTCCAGAAACACCCGGTAGAATAGTCTGTTTGATTTTAAGTGCACTCCATCATCCAATCTTGATATTTAAGTAATAAGGTGTGCATTTTGGTACTCTTGTATTGGGTGGATTACTGTAAATCTGTTACAGAATCGCTGCAAAAATGGAATTGAATTTAGTGAAGATACAAATGGTCTTGTCAACTGTAACCCCATTTAATAATCGCATTATATTTTAAGAGAAATGATCGTTGTTCCTTTATAATATTAAATATTAATTTAATTTCGGACGTTGTTTTGTGCGTTGAAGTGGATTAAGATTTCCCATTTAGTAAAGGTACTAATAAACTAGATCAGGGGTTTGGAAATTAATATTTTTGTAAGACGCTGCTTCCTTGCAATAAAGTGAATGAACAACCGTTTGAGGTGCCCGTCGTGACATTGACTGAATATCAGTAATCTTACATGCAGCACTAAATACGGATATGAAGCGGTCTGTCTTTAATGTAAATGCAGATTTAATATGTTTGATCGATCAGCACATTGCTCTGGGTTGACATAATAGATCTAAATATTTAATAAACCAATAGCAGAGGATGACATCGCTCGTTTGCCAGTGAATACCCAAAATGAAAGGGAACGAACTAAAAATAGAATTGTACTAATAAAGCAATTCAGACCGGCCTAAAGTTAAAAAATGGTTTAGTACTGGCGTTTCATTTTAACTACAGCTCCCGCAAAGCCTCTTGAGCATGCGCAATGACACCACTAAGCCACTTGAGCATGCGCAGTGACATACCACAAAGGGCCGGGGTGCTGTACTGGACTGTTGTTATGTGAGAGAAAAAGAAGAAACAGGACTGAAAGGTAACGGGTGAATCTAAGCATACAGCAGCCTGAGGTAAGTTCAGTGTCGGGACTGCTCGCTACGCACGTATACACCAGCCAGTACATGTAGATAGACGTGACAGAAAAGTAATTCTGAAGGTAACAATGTGTTTAGCAGTTTAGCTACCATACTGGTCTCAAGCTGGTTGATGCTGCTAGCTAGCTGTGCCCAGGCTTGTCCAGTACTGACCTTCAGATGACAGGTTGAATTATTAATTTAAAAAACCGTAAAACTTGGTTTTACATGTAGGAAAGTTATATGGGCGGGGGATCTGGCGATCAAGGCGGCATGTAAATTAGCTAGCTAGCTAGCTCCTGTCTAACTGTGAGTCAGGTTAATTAACTTGCTAACGAGGGATTTTTTCCTTTTTCATTTTCAGTTTTTTGTTGTGGTCTGATGTCTCACTACGGACTAGCTGCATTTTAGTCATGTTGTCAACTTACTTGCCCGATATTCGTGTTTTGTTACTAACAAATCATGGCCACTGGTTAGTCTGTAAATGTCACTCCATAAATTAACACACAGTTTACTTATTTTTACTACTTCTTTCCCTTTAACTAACCTAAGCATCTTCCTAAAACCGTCTTAGCCTGTCGTCTTACCGAAATGACATTTTACGCGAAAAGCTTGCCTCTTTTATTTGGACATACTTGTATTGCACTAATACACGAATGAACACCATGTGTCGCTCGAATCTAAATGGCAGGGAGTAAATTGTCCAGTTTTATAGCACGACACTTGTTATTAGCTCTGTATGTTGCTGTTTATGTATTTTTAATACAATGAAAGCTTTGTGTATAGGGCTGCAATTTGTATAATGTGAAACGCTTTGTATAGATGCCTAAAGCCAACCCTAGCAAAAGTATCTGTGTCAGCAAAACAGGTTGAGGTCGTCACTAGATTTAAATTAATTCCCCTTTTAATGGATCTGCTGCCTTTTATCATCTGAGGAAAATCTCTCCTATCTGGTCTTCTCCTCCTCTCTCTTTACACCTGGCGTTCCTGCAGGTTCCCAGATCCTCCTCTGACACTATGAGCCATTTCCAGATGCCCAAATCCCTGGACGTGTGCAGTTGATGTCTTGGTGGCTGGCCTGGAAATGGCAGACAGCGTTAGGACCTTCCTCCGTGATGTCGCGACGGTACGGCGCGTTTCCTTATATGACATGGAATGGGCTTCTTGAAGCGCTCCTGTTTACTTGTGCTGAAGTAATGAGCCCTGGATGGCAGCTGTGCTCATCCATAGCTTTTATGCAGCCATATCTGTGTGGTGTTTTGCATCGATCGATTGTGGCACGGTTGATGTCGATGTACCCAGTGCCTCTCTTCCCCCCTGGTGTCCAGTTTAAGAGCAGCTTCAGTGTTAGCGCGGGACACAAGGGTCACTAGTGGGTAGCTGATGAGAAATTCATGTCACAGATGCTGGCTTGTGCTTTATTGAGACCCTCTTTTGGGGAATGCCATGGACTTTGACTCCTTAAACGCCTTTCAGGGAGATACCCGTACATGCTATTTGACTTTCATCAGCTGCGATTATTGGCACGTTTGAGTTTCATTTTTAAGTTCTTCTTTAAAAGCAAGCATTAAAAAAAAAGAAATCTATTTAGAACTTAAAATGCTAAATGCAACAGCAGTTCAGGGTATTAATAATAGAGGTTCAGTATCAATACGCTTGTAAATTGTTTGCTGCTGTGGTTTAATATGCATTCTGAGATTTACTGATACCTCCCTCATTACCATGCAATACTTCATTGTTGTATATTACTAGCTGTACTTAATGTATGGCATTGTATTGTACATCTTGTATTTATTCCATCATTCTTTGCCTTGACATGCACTCTTGCACTTTTTATACATTTATCAATTACACATGCATGCATCAGCCAGACTGTATGCAACCATTGTCTTGTGTTGTTTGTATGCTTCTACTGTATGTGTGAGAGTCATGGACAACCGGAGACAAATTCCCCATCTGTGTGCACATTCTTAAAACCTAAATAAACCTGATTCTGGTTCAGGTAGCTGTGATTAATAGTTCTGATGATAGTGTCAAATTTAGCAAAATATGAAATGTCCTTTCTTTCCTTGTCTCTTCTCGTGCTCTCTCACCCTGTGCTTTGCACAGGGCATTAAGGACTCCATCCTGGGCATCCGCACTATCTCTAAACTGGATGCCCGCATCCAGCAGAAGAGGGAGGAGCAGCGGTTGAGGCGGGTCAGCGGGGCGTTGGCGCAGAGACGGGCACAGAGCGAGGAACGCAAGCCGGAGAGGTAGGACAGTGTGGGCGAGGCTTGGTGTGCTGGAGTGCAGGGAGCGGTCTGCAGGAGGCTGCTGGTGGGACACACTCTAGGATATGATTAAGGGACAGGTGGAAAGATGGGTAGCCATTTATCCTGAGCTGTAGTTATTTGTAACAGATCACGTCTTCACCTGTGTTCATTTTTAATTTCCCCTTTTAATCTGATTAGTTTATTCACCTGATATTAGTTTGGAATCAGATATTTGTCTTGGGCTTTTGTGCTTTCCGTTGAATTATTCATCTGTTTATCTGAAAGCATTATCTAATGAAATAGTTAATTACACTGTCCTGGAGTGACAGTTTGAGCTGATCAGATGGTGTGGGTTGCTGTTCTGTGTGTGTGTACGTGTGTTTCTCCCTTTCCAGCGAGCCCAAGTTAGCCAGTCGGATCTTCCAGTGCTGCGCGTGGAATGGTGGCGTGTTCTGGGTGAGCCTGGCACTGGCCCAGTATGAGAAAGCAGCTCATGCCCGATCCACTGTCACGAGATGCTTAAAATCGGTTTATATATATTTGAATGAGTGTTATGTTTAGATTTTTCAATTGATTGCCTTTATTGATTTCCTTTTGCACAGCTCAGTCTTTTCCTCTTTTACCGGGTGTTCATCCCCCTGCTTCAGACTCTCACGGAGAAAATAATCGGTATGTCTTCCCTTGGGGGAGGCTGTGGGCTGTATTCTTTCTAATAAGCCCATTGCTGAACACGGCACTCCCTTTCAGGCGACCCCTCCCTGCATGGGGACATCTGGTCATGGCTGGAGTTCATCCTTAAGTCCGTGTTCAGTGCGCTGTGGGTGCTGCCTCTCTTTGTGCTCAGCAAGATAGTCAACGCGATTTGGTTCCAGGTTTGGAGACCGTGTTCTCTTCGCTGTTTGTGTTAACAGTCTTAGTACATGTTGACTTTCCTTTTGTTATTGTCTGTTTCAAGTTCAAGGTTGAAGTTTTATTGTTATATGTCCAAGGATCGCAGTAAAATTCTTAAGCTACAGTTGCAGTGTAAGGGACAGGTGCATCGGGGGATGAGTTAAACAGTGGTGTAATACAAGACAAAACAGTGGAAAATAAGAATGAACATTGGGGATAAGGATGCAAATAAATGACAGTGTTGTAAAATAAATATTGATAAAGTGCAAGAATTGTCATATTCACAGAGTCAGGAGTTCCCAGTTTCTTAAGATGCTTGGTTTCAGGAAACAAGCAATGAAACTTTCTTGTTTTAGTTTTTATAGGCTGCATGTCTTAGCCTTTGACTGAAAGCTTGTTGGTCCCTTTCAGTAGGTCCCTTGTACCGTTTAGTTACCTGCTAGCTGCTAAATTACTTGCCTCCAAAAACATCTCACTGAAGTTTTTGGTGAAGTGGAGATGAGTTTGTGGATTTGCACTGGAGCAGGCCGACTCTCTTATCTGCTGCAGGACATTGCTGACATGGCCTTTGAAGTCTCGGGACGTAAGGTCCAACCGTTCCCAAGTGTGAGCAAGATCATTGCCGACATGCTCTTCAACCTCTTGCTGGAGGCGCTGTTCCTTATTCAGGTGACCCGGCTCTGTCGCGCAGCAGGCATTCCCGGTGATGCGCATGCGTAGTATGGGAGGGCTCACCTCGCGGGATTGTGGTTCTCTTACAGGGTGTGATCGTCAGCCTTTTCCCCATCGATATTATCGGCCAGATGGTCAGCCTTCTTCACATGTCTCTGCTGTACTCCCTCTACTGCTTCGAATACCGCTGGTTTAACAATGGTAAGCACACGATGTTGTCCTTTACCACGCAGTCTCTCTCTTCAATGTACCTGGAATGATGGTTAAGGTTTGTCACCAGCCAGCTACACAAGCAGCGATTGGATGGTCCTTCTGCAATAATTACTGTTTGTGGCCAAAGGAGTGCCCTGGGGGGGGTCACGCAAATGCATGGTTTGGCATTAAACATTGCCGTTGTTAATGAAAACTGACTGAGAACCAGTCTTTGCAATCCCAAGAGGGATAGGCATTGTACCTTTAAGCATGGTCAACCTGAAAATCATGTAAATAGGCCATCTGAATATAAATAAGCTCTCTGTCTGTCACTTCTGGCCGCAGACATACAGCCTAAGGCTCCACAGTGTGTGTTTCCCGCGTTCACAGGCATCGAGATGCACCAGCGGCTGTCTAACATCGAGAGGAACTGGCCCTATTACTTCGGCTTTGGGATGCCGATGGCACTGCTAACAGCGCTGCAATCTTCCTACATAATCAGGTGGGGCACCCATTCATGGGAGGCGACGCCTCAGTACTCTAAACGCAGTGTTTTAATCCCTTTTTTTTTTTTTTTTTTGCCGTTTCCCAATTTTTTTAGTGGATGCCTGTTCTCCATTCTGTTCCCCCTGTTCATCATCAGCGCTAATGAGGCCAAGACTCCAGTCAAACCTTAGTGAGTTTTGCTCTGTATAAAACTGCTCCGGGTGATACGGATTCCTTGTCTTTGAGTAACGCGTTTCAGACACCTTTTGGAGGTGTTCCTCAGAATTTCACCTCAATCCTCCGTCTCCCCCTTCAGCCATTTCCAGTTACGCCTCTTCTCCCTGGTGGTGCTCATCAGCAACAAGCTGTTCCACAAGACTGTGCACCTGCAGGCCACCCTAACAGCCTCTACCTCCTCGGACAGACTACCCTCTCCCCATGCCTCTCCTGCACGGCAGCGCTCCCTGCCAGTTCAGTGAGCGCCACCAGGGGGAGACAGAGCAAACCACTTCACTGCACGGAGGGAGCAGGAAAAAATATGATGTACAAAGTATTCTGGGATTCAAACTTTATCAAAGTGGATTTCATTTTTTTTATTTGTATGTTATGGGCTGGGTCATATGAAGGGGTTTTGTTAAGTACTATTCAAAACTCAGTACAATAGTCAATACTATTCAAATTAGGCTGAATTATAACGTGGAAAATGTAATGACTGAGCTGCTTAGTCTCACAGCTTTATGTTGAACATTTTTTAACTTACCTTTTGTTTTGTATACGAGTTACGTGCCATTGTTTTTCTTTAAGACAGTCACAAACCTGGTCGAACACCTTTTAGTTAGCCTTTTGCAATTACGTTCACTGTGTTCTGTATTTTAAATGATTCTGTAAATCACGACGTAACAATGTAAAGAGTGAGATAGATTAGATACAATTAGTTGTAAGTATTGGAAATTATTCTGTTTAAATTCAGAAGAAACATGCAACCTGTGATATGGTAAGTCAGTTGTTGCAGTAATACTGAATCGTGGGCTGTTTGAAAATTAGATATCAGATACGATTTTTTAATATATATATATATATATAGATATATATATATTTTAAGGTGCTTAATTTGTGCTTGATATGAGATTACCACAAACTCTGTCTTTTAATGGATGTTTGGAGATTTGAAAGTTCAGCAGGTCTTAAGTCATCATTCGACCAGGTTCTGCCTCCTGCCCTGTTTGTTCGACAGGTTAAGCTTCTCCGTGTTTTCAGGACATTGTTGATCTCAGTGGACTTATTACACCGCCAGACCGTGTAATCCAAGAAAGGGGATCCTTTTATCTTTTTCCCTGTTGCTTTTTGGACGATTCTTCAGTTTGTCAGCCAGGGAGCTGACAGGAATTTGCCAGACAAAGGAAGACTTGGTCAGAATAGCTGTTTTTATACAGAATGTGGTTAGACTGGCCCCTTGTATAGGGAAATATTTCAAGTCTCTTTCTTGTGTTTTATGTAAAGGGCTGAAACATCTGGGATGTGCCCAAGTATTCCAGCAGAAACGGAATCAGATTCATTTTCAGTGGCATGGGTACAAAATCTTCAGATGCCCTGTGTTTTGTTACGGTTTGCCATGAAAATTTTTTTTTTCCCCACATACTGGTTGCTAAGCCCTTATTGAAAACAGCGGCAGCCCTTCCACTATGTCCTCCTTTGACACTTTTGCTTCTGGACTTTTATCTAAAGAAAACATTGTCCATCTGCACAGCTGTGTCAACCCTCGCTGTTCGTTAAGCCTGACTGAAGTTTTGGCAAAGCGTAGCTTGGAGGTGTATGTCAGCTTGCATTACCAGACCGCTTCACAGGTTTTGTCTAGCTTTATCTTTGAATCGACCTTCCAGCACCCCCTTGACGTGCAGAAAACCTGTGCTATACTACAGATGTGGCTGGTTCAGCTGTCGTCCCAGCTACCAGATTGATGCTGGGATACTGGCCTAACTCTGAGTTTGCATTTCTGAAGTGAATAATGCAGTGCTAGAGTGCACATTGGTGTTAGACAGTCCACATGATGGCCGTGTTGTTTCCATAACTGCGAAAAGCTTACAACGGTGGTAAATGTTACAGGAAATGTGTGTTTGCGCGCGTGTCTTATGTTTGTGTATTACATGTCACCTGGACATGAGGAGATTGGGTGTCTAACAAAGGTATTTAATGATTGTAAGTAGTACGTACAGTGCTAAGTTTGCGGATTTAATTATTGTGAATTTTTTGTAAATGTATCATGCATTTCAATAAAATTCATCTGAACATTGTCTGTTTTTTTTTACTAGATACAATTAAGCTTATAAAAAATCTTTATGAATGGGGTTTGTCGTCTAATAACAGTAATACATTTTAAAAACGGTGAACGTTTGGAAATGCTGAATGTTTGGGGAAAAAAATATTCCTCAGATTAACCGCGTTTGCAAAATTGCCGCCTCTGTAAATGTCCTCCCGGTCTGTGGGGTCGCTGTTGTAAATATTATGGGTATTTCAACGTTTGAACTTGAATGCGACACGTCACTCCTGGAAGCCACAGGCCGCTCTGCTGCCGCACACGCGTGAACTTTGATTGACGTGTCTTCTGCACCAATTACAAAATGCCCAGCGTCCTGATAGTCATTAGACAACCAATAACAGTAAAGTATGAGAATGCTGGGCGGGCTGCAAGCTCTTTCTCCGGAGTGCGTGAGGAGTGTAGATGTAGCTGGCTCCCTGGAGGTTGGGTTTTGCTGGTCAAAGCAGGTAAAAAGCTTGCAAACGTGTATCATGTTTATTTTATTATACTGCAACACCAAAATACCATTACGATTTTTTTGCAGATGAAACGGCATAACAGTGTAACAGTTTTAATTGCAGATATCCGTAAACCACAGTTAGCTGTATATGAACCCCCCCGTGCTAACTAGCTAGCTCAAGCAGTCCGTACAGAGGGGGAGATGTGTATGATATTTATGAGAAATATTTTCATTAATTAAAACATTTATGTTGCTGTAATTGTTACTAGGTTTTCTGAAAGAATTGCAGTCTTCACAGTTTACCCCTTTAAAGTACATTGGCAAGCTGCTGACTTTTACACGCATTTTCTTCCTCCGACGCTATTTCTCTTGCATTCGAAAGTGCTATTTGACGTTGCTTTGTACGGCTTCCGTTTTTGATTTATCTAGACACTAATCTGGCTAGACTTAGGTTGGCTGAGATCCCTAATGCGGTGATGCCCGGCTAATGACCTTTAAAATTTTTCCGGTGGATTACTTTAGAGAATGGTCTCAACAGCTTTAAATGCTGTGGTTGGAAGGAATTTATTGGGGATTATTAAGATGTATATATTGTTTTTTTATAAGGATCCAGTAGCAAACTATTAACTTTGTGTATTTAACTTGGGTTGCTCTAAGGATGGTACAAATGATTCGGCGCCTGCTCATTAGATATTGAGATCACGTGATTAATGTCTGGCGGCTGGTTCTGTTTGTTTCCATGGTCCCCAGGTGTCTAGGGTTGGTCCTCCCACCCCATCGTCAAGATGACCAAGCTGGGGTTCCTGCGGCTGTCCTACGAGAAGCAGGACACGCTGCTCAAGCTGCTCATCCTCTCCATGGCTGCAGTTCTCTGTGAGTAACTGGGGTCTCACCCAATCCTGCGAATGTCGTGTGTTTGGTCGACGCATCAGAATCGGCAAATGTGTGCCTCTTTTTTGTTTTTCAGCGTTCTCTACACGGCTCTTCTCTGTGCTGAGATTTGAAAGCGTTATCCATGAGTTTGACCCGTAAGTTGTTCAGTTTATTCTCCTACACTTTTTATTATTAAAATGTAAACGGATCATTCTGTAGTAACCTGGACCATGTATCAGGAAGATTTGTTGGTTAGTTAGATAGCTTATCAAATTTAGGGTGCCCCAGTTTAGCCGAGATTACCTTAACTTGTCGGTTTTATCTTGCTAACCTAAAAATCCAGCTTTGTGATACAGTCCCTCTGTATGAAAGTTGGGATGTGGTACTGCGGCTGAAGATGGTCTAAAGGAGTGTCAAAATCCAGTCCTAGAGGGCCAGAGCCCTACGCGTTTTTGGGTTTCCCCTCATTTAACACACCTGATTCAACCCCTTGCACCTCCTTGTGCTAATTACCACACAGCTCTTGAGCCAAATCACTTGTGATGGAACAGGGAAAGAACTAAGCTACACAGGGCTGTGGCCCTCCAGGACTGGAGTTTGACATCCCTGGTCTAAAGCATCTTTTGTGTTCTTATTGTTTAGGTACTTCAATTACCGTACCACCCGTTTCTTGGCGGAAGAGGGTTTCTACAAGTTCCATAACTGGTTTGACGATCGAGCTTGGTACCCTCTGGGGAGGATCATTGGTGGTACGATTTACCCAGGTGAGGATGCTACGTTGCTCTAAATTCAACCGAGTACGTCATTGATGAGAAGGATATGGAGTCAGCTGCTTTTTCTGCGCCATGTAAGCATCTTCCCATGAAGTATTCTCAAGAGTCACTTCAGTGAATCTGACTTCTCAGAATGACATAAAATGAAAAACATCTGTGGCCCGTTTATAGTATATTTAGCATATCTGTGGTGGGAAAGAATCCTGCCCCATATGGCTGTGCAGACGTATGGAACGCAAATATATGGAATAACGTGGCGATTGACTCTCTGCTGCCCCCTAGGCCTGATGATTACCTCTGCAGCACTATATCATGTCTTGCACTTCTTTCACATCACCATTGACATCCGCAACGTCTGCGTGTTCCTGGCGCCACTCTTCTCCTCCTTCACCGCCATTGTGACGTATCACCTCACAAAGGAGCTGAAGGTGAGGGAGGGGGGGGCATCCTGAGCAATGTTCCGCCTTGTGTTTCATTATAGTGAAAAGGCCTGTATGAAGCATCTGAGCTCCAGTAGAAACTTAGTGTTTAAGGGAATGAGGGTCCTCTTGTATCTTGGAGCGTAATACTTTGTTTGTGACAATTTAAATTTCAGCCTTCACGAGTAATAACTGCTTCCAAAAGGTGAACAAACTAACACTGCTAAGCCAATCAGACCTTTTCTCAGTTAGAGACCCAGGAATTGTGGAAGAATGGATCATGTGCTGGTTCCCATCCAGCTGTTTCATCGGACACTGTGTATCTAACCAAGCTTGTCGTCCTCTGCAGGATGCAGGTGCTGGGCTTCTAGCAGCAGCCATGATTGCCGTAGTTCCTGGTTACATTTCGCGTTCTGTGGCCGGCTCCTATGATAATGAAGGTGCGTGCATCACACTCCAAAGAACTGACCCATCTCCACCCCCCCCCAACCAGAATG
>JAODLD010000042.1:60847-72546 GCA_026781065.1 Mormyrops boulengeri | reverse complement strand
CAGAATGCTCTTCAACCTGAAGGTCATGCTATGCACCGAATCTCACTTTGTTTTCTTCATCATGTCCCCCTTTGCAGGCATCGCCATTTTCTGCATGCTGCTCACCTATTACATGTGGATCAAGGCAGTGAAGACTGGCTCCATCTACTGGTCATCCATGTGCGCTCTGGCGTACTTCTACATGGTGAGCGGCGAGCTGCCTTGTGCGCGCTGGGGCTACTCTTTTTAAAAAAAAAAAAAAAAAGAAGGGCACAAGATGAAACTCCACACACATGCAAATTAATTTCTCATTGTATGTGGAAATGGGAACACAAGTGACACATGGGAACTACTCATATCCCAAACTACCACCTTGGTTGTATGAATTGTGGCCCATAGGGGAAGTGTGCATCATTTGATCTCTTGAGTTTCTGTAGAGCAGGGGTGGCCAGTCTTATCCGCAAAGGGCCCCTGTGTATACAGGTTTCCTAATTATGTCACTAATTAGAGGACTGATTGGCTGAAGAGTCCTCACACTTGGGTTTGAACAGCTGACCTAAAGGTTACCCCAAAAACCTGCACACACACCGGCCCTTTGCGGATAGGATTGGACACCCCTGCTGTAGAGGGTCGTCGTTGTTGTCCACAGCACCCCCGTGTGTTGAATGACGTGCCATCTTTTCCAGGTGTCCTCGTGGGGGGGCTACGTGTTCCTGATCAACCTGATTCCCCTTCATGTTCTGGTGCTCATGCTCACTGGCCGCTTCTCCCACCGCATCTACGTGGCATACTGCACCGTCTACTGCCTGGGCACCATCCTTTCCATGCAGATCTCCTTTGTAGGCTTCCAGGCAAGTCCCGGCCGCTCGCTCACTCCTCCCTGTCCGTCAGTCAGGCTCTGCCGGAAGTTGGCACGCACACACATGGGCGTGGTGCTATTCTCTGGTGAGCAACCAGGGTGTGTCTTGTTTTCATTTGTAAACTGTGCAAGCTGATTAATTTAGGCAGAATTGCTAGACTGGGTCACTTTTTTTTCCTCCTGTGTTGAAGACTGCGGGACCTTGTCTATCCTGTTCATCAGCTTCAGCTTTCATAACCTTGTTTTTTCGAGCGTCCATTCTTGCTGAAGTCATGAAGTTCCACTTTGCGTTCCTCATCACTCTGAAGGCTACAACCAGTGTCATTTTTGGAAAAATGTACCATCATTAATTGTTCTTACGCATTTTTATTTGGAAAGGCCTTGCAGAATCATTCATGAGGTCCAGAGACTGTAGATCCTTGGCCACATTTTTTACAACACACGCCTCCTTGTGGCCATATAGACATGTCTTGGACTGTTGTACGTTGGCCAAGAGCCTTTCCCGTGTGGTGTCCTGCCCAGTCAGAGGAGAATAAACATGCATTCAGCCTTGTGCAGGAGGCAGGTTGTCCCATCACCTGGTTTGAACCCGTAATGCAGAGAGGTGTACAAACACAGCTTTGTTTGTGACCTGCTGATCTTGCTGCTCTTCAGGCAGATTTTTTTTTTTTTTTTTTTTTTTTACCCTTCCCTCCACTCCTTGGGCGATTTTACCTCCCATTAGCCTCACCGCATGTTATCCCCCCTCCCCGCAGCCTGTACAGTCCTCGGAGCACATGGCTGCCTTCGGGGTCTTCGGTCTGTGCCAGATCCACGCGTTCGTCGACTATCTCCGCAGCAAGCTCAACACTCAGCAGTTTGAGATTCTCTTCAAGAGTGTCATCTCCCTGGTTGGATTTGGGCTACTCTCTATCGGTGCAGTGCTCATGCTAACCGGTAGGTAGAGCTGGTTCTGGCTATAGAACAGTGATTCCATTAATGAATACAGTTTTGGCTGTCTCTTTATGATGATCATTTGCATCCAGTTATGATGTGCTTTCATAATGTATGAGCTTGCTGGCTTCGCAGTTAGTCCATCTACCCTGACACTGACAGTAACGTAGTTGTGGGATGTGCTCTTGGTGTCATGTCATCTATCCCTGACCTTTGACCTTTTATAGATGTTGACATTGAGTTCAAATTATACTGTGTTGCATTAATTGTCTAGCACAGTTATTGCCTTGACATTAAACCTTATTTTATTTTTAGTTTTACCAGGATTTGAATAGTTGGTCTTTGCTCTGCAGGTAAGATCTCCCCTTGGACTGGGCGTTTCTACTCCCTGCTGGACCCCTCTTACGCTAAGAACAACATCCCTATCATCGCCTCTGTGTCTGAGCACCAGCCCACCACCTGGTCCTCCTACTACTTTGACCTTCAGCTGCTGGTCTTCATGTTTCCAGGTAGAAGACCTTCACCGTGGTGGTACAGCTATTCCTCTTTTTGTTGATGGGTTTGCTGATGGCAGTTATATTAAATAACCCCCAACCTTTCTGATTTAACAGTGGGACTTTACTATTGCTTCAACAATCTATCGGATGCCAGAATTTTCATCATCATGTATGGTGTCACCAGCATGTACTTCTCAGCTGTCATGGTAAACATTTGTTTGGGGCAAATTGAGACTATTGGCGGGGGGGTAGGTTCTATTACATTTCTCCTCAGCAGAGTCCAGTGCTCTAAAAGTGGCGCCCCCTGTGGGCCTTTTCTAGGTGCGTCTCATGCTGGTCCTGGCCCCGGTCATGTGCATCCTCTCAGGCATCGGGGTCTCCCAGGTGCTCACCACCTACATGAAGAACCTGGACGTCAGCCGGCCCGATAAGAAGACAAAGAAGCAGCACGACTCCACTTACCCCATTAAGAATGAGGTGAGGCCTCTGAATAGCCAAAGCCTGGATCCCCCTTCATCCAAGAGCAGCTCTTGGTTCTTTGGCTTGCTCCCTTGAATTGTGTAGCAGATCTGCAGTCATCCAAAGTCTGGACACTTTTTAAATAACTGGCCTAGCTTGTGATTATCAGAATGAGTAGCCCTGGTTGAACAGCATTACTGTTGTACCCTTATTTAAGGTCATTTTAAATTATCTTTAATTGCTTTGGATGATGGAACCTGCCAGGTAGCAATTTTTTAATGTTGAATGGTTCACTCTCTGCTCAGGTGGCTAGTGGCATGATCCTGGTCATGGCTTTCTTCCTCATCACCTATACCTTCCACTCCACCTGGGTCACCAGTGAGGCCTACTCCTCCCCGTCCATCGTTCTCTCTGCCCGTGGTGGAGACGGCAGCCGCATCATCTTCGATGACTTCAGGGAGGCCTATTACTGGCTGAGGCACAATACCCCAGAGGTGAGCGTTGCCTTTGTCCATAGTCCCATTCTTTAATCCAGATTGACAAAGGTTCATGTCACGTCGATCTCTGTGCTCGCCTTTCACTGAGACCTACACAGAGCCGACCCATTTTCTCAAAATGACTCATCTTCTCTGCTTTGATCATCTGTGGTTTTCAATAGGATGCCAAGGTGATGTCATGGTGGGATTATGGGTACCAGATAACAGCAATGGCCAATCGGACTATCCTGGTGGACAACAACACATGGAACAACACACACATTTCTCGAGTGGGCCAGGTATATTCTAGTTTAGGATCTTCTGTTGGCAAGGGGGTTCCCTTGCTTGAATACTATTGCACTAACGTCTGTGGTCAATGGATATCCCTTTTCTGACAGGCTATGGCTTCCACCGAGGAGAAGGCTTACGAGATCATGCGGGAGCTAGATGTCAGCTATGTGCTGGTGATCTTCGGGGGACTAACGGGATACTCTTCAGACGGTATGCGGTCAGAGCCTTACTCGACGACTCCGTGCACACGCTGTGGAAATCTTCAACAGATTTAGCAAGTATTTACTTAGGTGCTTATCAATCCACGTCACTGCACATAGGGCAAACCTAGCAGCTGAAAGTCTGGACTTGTGACCTTACAGCCAAAGAACCAAGAGGCTGCAGGTTCAGCCTTGTTGAGCAAAGGAAATGTTGCAGTAAAAGGTGACCAGCATATGTACCTGAGAGTGACCATTGTGATTCCTGGGAATTTTTGGATTTAGAAGAAAACTGCATTCTAAAATTTTTATGTGATGGCCTGGTCCATGTCAAACTGCAAGCCAGAAAACAAAAGGCAAACTCTCAGTATTTCAGTATTAATTTGCAAAACAAAATTCAAAATTGTATTGGTCAATGTGCCAGAAGTGCATTGTTATTCATGTTCAGCCACAACCAGTACAAGGGACAACGCGGTACAGTAATTAGATATGCAGTGAGTGGCATTTATAGATTTACACTACAGTAAATTAATTTCAGCATTAGTCTTTTCATATTAAGTGAAAGTTCTCCCCCATGTTCTGCCAAACCCATGAATTCTGTGTATCTATGTGTCTTTTTTTTTAATTTTTTTTTTAATTCACACTCCAGACATAAACAAGTTCCTGTGGATGGTGCGGATTGGTGGCAGCACAGACACCGGGAGGCACATCAAGGAGCATGACTACTACACCCCAACAGGAGAGTTCCGCGTGGACCGGGAGGGCTCCCCCGTGCTCCTCAACTGCCTGATGTACAAGATGTGCTACTACCGCTTCGGCCAGGTCTACACAGAGGCCAGTAAGTGACTTCTAGAAGTCTCTGCATTCAAAACACCCAAAATGACAAGAGCACCTGGATGAAGCCGCCATGGGCGCTTTCACACTTTCCCCCCTCCCCCAAGAAGCGGAACCAAGACCTTTTGTCGTGTCCTCAGCCCAGGAACTAGGCCCGATTTGAAGCTCCTCAGAGGCAGTTCCAGAACCCCTTTAGAGTCCCTGCTAGGTTCTTTTGTTCAAACACAAGCTACAGGGCAGGTGCTTACAGCGATATCTTGCTGATTGGTTGACCACAAGCACTGACGTTGGTTACACAGAAAATGTGGGGAAAAGAGGTGGAAGTAGTGGACCAAAAATTGAGCAGATGGAATTATTTTTGTACCTAAATTACATTTGATGAATCATTTTTTTTCTGTTTTGTTTTGCTTGCATCCCTCTCTGCACCAGAGAAGTCAATGGATAACCTGTATATTTCTTTAATATCATCAGTGCCGGCGGTGAACCTTGTCAGCGCTTATTAGCAGGAGAACATTACATAATTGTTTCATTCTACGCAGAATAAAAAATCTGCCCGCCCCCCAGATTTAATAAGAATTAAAAATCTTGAGGGTTATATAAATGAAATATAAATGACTGGTCCCGTATTGCTTCCGATTGATCCTCCTGGTAACTAACCCCTAACAAAACGACTTGTGCACCCTCCACCTTTTGTATGAAATTACATGTGAAGTTAAACCTACGAGCTTTTCGCGTCTCTCGTTTATTTAGCATAAAGGTCCCTGTTCCTGTTGCGCCGTGTGAAAGCGGCATCCTTAAGTGGCCGGGACCTATAAAAGTTCCTGGTAGAGACAGCCGAAGAACTTCAAATAGGGGACCTATTTCTGGAACTTCACCGCTAAAGCACCTTATGTAAAATAACTCGTCTTAGATCGGCAATTGGAAGAGGAACTTGTCGGGAATTTCCAGCCAGAAAGGGAAGTTGCATGCTGACGCAGGTGTTTGTCCAGGCTCGCACAATGTCACTCATCACCTGTTCTTCCTCGCAGAGCGCCCTCCAGGCTATGACAGGGTGAGGAACGCTGAAATTGGTAACAAGGACTTTGAGCTGGACGTGCTGGAGGAGGCCTACACTACGGAACACTGGCTGGTTAGGATATACAAGGTCAGGAGGCCCCTTTCCTCCAGTCTCTGCACCCTACGATCCGGTCACTGGGCATGAATTTGGGCTAACTGCTGTCTGTTTTCCGTAGGTGAGAGATCTAGACAACCGGGGACTTTCCCGGACATAAACTCTAGTCTCTCTAAGCACAAAGCACTGAAGGCCTTCCCTGCAATCCAGAGATGAGTGCGACTCCTTTTTATACTCTAGTTTTTAATTGTGGAAAGAGATTTTTTTTTTGGCTTTATAAAGAAAATTATTTTGTGGTGTCTCATCTGGAGTGGAAACGTCCAAACCTGTGTCACAGGATATCGTCTGAGGAGCTGATCTGACGGCTGGGGGGAGGGGGCAACAGAGTTCTACAAAATGATCAAATAAAGGGGAAAAAATGGGGTGACTAGGTCTCATTTGTGTCTTTTTCTGCCTGAATGTTTCCCAAATGAAATAGTGCCCAGGTATGGGGGAATGTCCGCCTGCTAATGTTGCGATTTTTTTTTTTTCCTCTCCATATTTCGTTATGTCAGCCACCCTATGAAAGGTAGAAAAGTAAGTATAGAATGTGAAGAATGCATAAAATGTATTGCGTTTCTCATGCACCTCCAGCACTGTCCATTGTACTCCAGGCCACACATTAAAAAAATGACTCGGCTACACATGTGATGAAACCTTTAACGGGAATCTCTTTTGCGACGTGGCTGTCGCGAGGACACGGTCGTTGTGTCAGCGTAGTCAGCTTTTCATTACGGAATTAAATGATAATGAGCATTAAGAAAATCCCGTTGGGTTCCGTACATTCACTGCATCAATCGTTCATCGGTCTTGCCTTTTCTTTTCCAAACCTACGATCAGAGATTAGCCCATCAGTGGATTAGCCATGCCTCATTTAACAAAAACATTCAACTGCATAAATAAAGAAAAAAACATGGGCAGAGAGTTTATGACAAGCACTCAGAGTAAGTGAACATTAATACAAATTGCCTTTGCTAACTACAGGTTGCGTTCGTTCCCCTTACAAGGAGTCAGGACATTGTGTTACTACCACTTACAATTATTAGATGGGGAAAATATTTTCTTATACCAATAATCAAAAATAACCCGAATTGAATGCCTTGGACCACATTTCTATCAATGTAAACACACGACTACCGACATTTCCAGTACCAAATCAATCCGTTATAGGCAAAGCCATGTGCTTTAATCGTCCGCAAATAACATTTTGATTGAATGTGGTGAGAAGTTCCAGTAGAGAAACTTTAGAAATCAATTTAAGGCGGACTTTTCTTAATGAGATGTGCAATGAAATTTTACTGAATGTGCACACGGGCATGATAAAAGGTTTTTTAACGCATATTTTTATTGCTAAAGCCCACATTCTTTTCTTACTCTTTAAGAGTTTAACCTGTTGCACAACTAGTCAAACGAAAAGAGGCTTGAAGCGCAGCATCAGATCGCAAATGTGCTTGTAACTACCTCCTTCTAGACCAAACTGGTTTAAGTTACGGGGGCGGTGTTTATTATTCTCAATACTCTTCGCTGGTCAGCTTCTACTTTAGTAGGGAGGTTAGTGCACTTCTGGTGCAACTTCAGAAACGAACACAGAAATCATCATCATTATGTCAGGGAACATGGGACAACCAAGCAACTATAGTCATTCCAACTAATAAAGGACTTTAGCGGTGTCACAGGAAAGCTGAACCGCTTTCATCAGGGAGTATCCACCTTTTTCAGGGATAACGTAAGTGTTAATTTTATACATTACTGAAATATATGATTGATATTTGTCCATAGGTCTGCGATGTTGAATTCCCCTGCTATTAACTGCATTTACATGGGCAAGCTGAATAAACGCAATCATGAAATTAACTATAGCGGCAAGCTCCGCAACACAAGAAAAGCGGACATAACCTTGGCTGTTGTCTGTTTGATTTGTACATCAAACAATATATTTATAGACGATGGTATTAAACTTGATCAAAATATTATTAGTAGTGGTGTTATTGTTTTGCAAGGTATGTTCGGGGTTAACAGACTGATTTAACTTTTCCATGGAAGTATGAGGTCCGATAAGTTTGTGAGTCATCAATGAACCCGAAATTCGTAGCAACACGACTTTGCGGGGCGCGGATGACTATTCTGCAAACAAGACGCCATAAATGAAGACGCACGGGGGGGCTGGAAACAAACATTTGTTTTGAAAAGAGGCCATTTCGGCATCCAGATGTTTTAGACGTGGGGTTTTGCGTTCGATCTGCGGGAAAAGCGGCATTAACCAGGTTTGCGTTTTACCGGCTCAGGGTCTAAGCATATGCCCGAAGTGGACCAGACGTGCCGGTCCCGCTGTGAAACCACCGTTGTCTCAGGGCTGACAGGTCAGCCGATTTTTCAGGACCGGTCAATGCTGAAGTACTCACATAGGTTAAACAACAAAAATAGGAAAACCTTGTCAATAAAACGAAGCTGTCGATATGCTTCGCCTGCTTGCATGTTGTTTCCAAGTTAGATTGCAGCTGGTCATCGTAGGCCTATTTTTTTGAGAGATTGCAGTAAACATTTCAAAAACGTAGTTTTTAATTAGGATGCCGCCCAGTCGGCCCCGTCTGGTACGTGTGCATATAGGAGTTACACCTGTAATGACGAGCCGCCCTGCCCTGGTGAACTGACGTAATGCACCGCGCATCGGGCAGAATGCGGCTCCTTTGCTTCATCGCTCAGGTGGAATTGTAACGCATGGCTGTGGCCATTCATTTTTTTAAAAAAATTCCTAATCACTTGTTTGTCGATTAACTTTATTTGTTGCACCGGCTTCTGTAGAAAGCTTACATTTTCACTTAATGGCCATAACTGCATGAGTCCCTAAGAACAGGTACGATCCGGTAACAAATGAAAATCGGCCGGGGAAATCACCCCCCCCCTTAAATATATTACACAGGTATTACACTCCGGGCTCATTAATAGTAAGCCTATAAAGGCCCAACAGCGATCGCCACCGATGCCTAGCGCATCCGTGCCGGACGCATCTCAGACTGTTCAAAGTACAAACTGGAAACGAATTTCAGATCATGACGCCGGTGAAATAAGCTGATTCTGGTTTTTGTTGCAATAAAATACAAGAGAAGTCGTTTTCCTGGAATTAATACGCCTATATGCAAGATGTGCGGGAAAGCCAAGGTTAAATGTGATAAAAGTGGAGGGCTTTTTTTCTCAGTAAACCTAGGGAACGATTTTTAAAATCTCTCAAACACTTGAAATCCGGTGGCGTGTCGCCTTTCTGTGTCAGTAGCGATTGATTTCAGGGTTTTAAAAGACGCTGCTACCAGATCACAAATTAATGCGGCTGAGTGTTGAGTGTGTCTCTCTTTGTACACAAAAACTGTTATATTTAGTTTGCATTAACAGAATGCATACACAGCTATAAAACACCCATTGTTGCTAGAAAAAAACTTTACCCCCACTTTCCCTATTGACACAATTGCTTTAATACCTATTTTTAGTACAGCGTGTTTCTGAGAAACGCAACTATGGCGTTTGGCGGAACATACTGAACTGTGCCCAGTTCGTTCATTTAGCTGTTATGCCGCGTCAGGTAAATTACTGGCATAGGAAACTCACGTTGCTGCATTTTTATCGTATTCAGTGATACATAAATGTCGCGTTAAAAAGTAATTGCATATGATACTTAAATGCTCATTCAAAATAACCGTTTCCCTAAGAATTTATTTGTTGTTTTTCTTACAAATTAAATTTTAAGACGACATATTGTAGGGGCGTTTTGTTAAATGATTACCCCAACAAATAACTACATGTAGCCTATTTGAAGTAGTGATTATATTTGGCATTGGGATTAACACAGAGGTTTCCTGATTATTTTTTAGACTTAGAATTTCCCATGCTAAGAATGACACACGCTTTATTGTAAAGATAAGATTACAGGAAGTAGGGCCTGGTGTGTGTTTTTTTGTGCTTATTCTGTCTATAAAAAAGGCCCTTGATACTACAAACATATATGTTCTCTAAGCATATAAAACATTTAATATTGGGCTTAAAAGATCTTACAAAGTGTTAAGGATTTTAAAAAGGGAGTTAATGTGAGAATAATATACAGCTGAATGTTTTACTAGAGACATTCCTGCTGTCGATCAAAGGCGCAGCAACAATGCGCCCCCTGGTTAACCACTGAGGTACTGCAGCGTTTGTAATCCACTCTACGCTGGTGTGTGGATCTGTAACAGCCGACGAGGTTTGTCACTTACTGTTGCTACTCTGCATCGGCCAGATGGCCTCCATGGTGTCCGTGAAGATTGAGAAGCGGCCTGCTCCCGATGATGTCATGAGCTTAAATCCCAAAAAACCAAGGTGAACGTTTTTTCTATATAGGCAAGCTATTAACTTTGTAAATTTACTGGAAAAAACACTTGCAAAAAGAACATGGTTTTTCCATATGGGAGTTGTCGTGTGATACTCAGACAAAGAAAATTTGGTGGCCACTGTAATTATTCTAGCCTTTAAATAACTCATAGCCTATCCATTGTTTACAGAATATAGTGTATTTTATCTAGAGCAGATTCATTTAATTGCGGAGTTTGTGGAATTTCTGGAGTATTCTTACTAATTGTAAAATTTCTCACTCTCTGGCCCCAAGGAAATTGCTTCCTAGTCTGAAGACCAAACGGGCCCCTGAGCTGGTCCTGGTGATCGGGACCGGGGTTAGCTCAGCCGTGGCTCCCCAAGTCCCAGCACTTCGTTCCTGGAAAGGTCTCATCCAGGCCCTGCTGGACGCTGCCAATGACTTCGACCTTCTGGAGGAGGAGGAGAGTAGGCGTTTCCAGAAAAGCCTGCAGGAGGACAAGAACCTGGTTCACGTGGCCCATGATCTCATCCAGAAGCTGTCCCCGGTAAGCAATCCACACAGGAGATCTCCTTCGTAGATCGTTTTGGCATTGATTATGGTAAAAGGGGAAGGGGACCATGCCTGTACCTACCACTGGGGACACCGAGGTCAAGACCTCAGTATTTTTTCTGCAACTGAAATAACCAAGATCCTTTACGGGACACAACTAGGAAGGGCTAACACTTTTGACCTCGATATTTTAAAAAATCCTGGCTACAGCCCTGAAGGGAACATACCAAGTTTGAAATTTAGATACAGAGATTTCTTTTCATATCGTAATTGTGTAGGGTAAACTTTCTACAGGCCGACTCGCCAGATCTGCGCAAATACAAAATGTATTATCTGAAGAGATGTGTCATAACATAGTAGCCAGTTGATTTTACAAAAACATACTGGAGAACGTTTCCCTACTTGATGACCTCAGATGAAGTCACTAATTTCCTGCCTGAATAATTCTCACAGTATGTCTTGCTCCATATCTTGTTCAGATCGCAGCTGACGCCACTATGAAAAGGAAAGTCTAAACATTTCATGGGGAGGGCCAGATTCACCCTTGCTTATACTTTGCTATCAGATTATTGTCTTTATGATAGTGATTGTGAACAAATGAGGCATGAATAGAATGTTTATTTGAAATGAAGCTTTGAACAGGAAGAAATATTATCAAAAAGATTCATCCATCCATTCATCCATCAATCCCCCTTTCAGTCACTTAGGAGGAGTTTGCTGGCATTGAAAAAGTCTAAAATTCTACAGTCTTTGTATTGGATTTTTTTTAAACAAATAACCCATATATATGAATTCGTTTTAGTTAACCAAAACAGTTTAATATTTCAATGCAGCAGATTTAGCTCATTAGCCAATGATTGTCTGGGACTCATGATCTGATTCAGGGACCCTTCTATTGGTGCCTTTTAAACATTAAAAGCATAATCATGCCTAACGTCTAATATTTTGTCATTGACATGTCAGGTGTCTATAACTTCTATAGGTTTCTAACCCAAACCTCCAAATCTGAGACCATGGTCCTCAGCCGGAAAAGGGTGGATTGCTCTCTCCGGGTCGGGAAGGGAGTCCTTCCCCAAGTGGAGGAGTTTAAGTATCTTGGGGTCTTGTTCACGAGTGAGGGAAGGATGGAGCGGGAG
>JAODLD010000042.1:31148-60816 GCA_026781065.1 Mormyrops boulengeri | reverse complement strand
GGGTTTCCCTGCTTAGACTGCTGCCCCCGCGACCCGACCCGGAACAGCGGTAGAAAATGGATGGATGGATGGATGGAGGTTTCTAACCCATTGTGCCATTGTGTTTTATCTATTTAAGCTCACCATATGGTAAATATGAATTTTCCTGTAACATTTAGCTAAGATCATATAAAATGTCTGCTGGATACTTTGCATACGGTTCATTCCACAAAGTAAATCCCAGTCTATGGTCAACTTTGCAGGTTCCAGTTTAACTATATGTAGTCAGGATTGATCTTTTATTTGGTTTCAAGACCAACTACTCTCCACTAGAGAGCTATGATCCCTGTCCTCGCTAAGCTAAGCTAAGCTAATGCAGGAATATTGTCGGAACTACTTCAAGCATAGCAGCCCGCCCCTGCTTTAAGTTTCCATCTGGCAGGGGATCTGACAGGTCTCCTGCTGCTGATATCTATAATCACAGCCAAAGCTGTTTATTTAGACCCTCTCTTCAGTGGTTGACAGCTTTGTATTTAAATTAGCTCTAGCTTCAAATTTTGGCACCTGTTTCTGGTTAGAAGCCCTTGATACTACAGGGTTCATTGTTTGGGTTGAGTCTTTCTTCTCCACCGCGCTCCCTCAACCCAGAGGCCGACAAGACCCACGAGACGCTTCCCCCCCTTGTGCCAGACCCGACTGAACCCGCGTCCCGCCCTGTCCCGCAGCGCACTGGCAACGTCCGCTCCACTTTCTTCAAGGACTGCCTGTATGAGGTGTTCGATGACCTGGAGTGCAAGATGGAGAATGCCGGGAAGCACCTGCTGCGTTCGGTGTTGCAGTTGATGGAGAGCGGCGCCTTGGTGCTCACCACCAACTTCGACAACTTGCTAGAGATCTACGCCGCCCACCAGGGCACCAAACTGGAGTCGCTGGACCTCACGGACGAGAAGAAGGTACCATCTCTGGGCAAATGAGGGTACAAGCAGTTTGTTAAAGACCCTGAATGTCTGTTGATTCAGATCCCACAGGTGGCTTTGCCTTTGAGTGAAGGTAATAAACTGTAGTGCAGTAGTGCATTGGTGTGAAAATTTGGGTAGATACCAGTAATTTGTATTTTTGTCTAATATTATCAATACCGATAACTGGCAAACCTCTGAGCTCCACAGATCTGTAGCGAGACTCATATTGGTGAGCTTACTTCTTAAGATCTACTGAGACATCAGCAAAGTCCAACTTGGGAGACTTGCGAGAATTTAAGTGGTGCATGAGCTGACAAAATCCCTCATGCTCCACTACGGAAAATGGCTCATTGTCCAGTGCTATCATTTCCGTTATTTTAATAGTTATACCTTTAGCTAGTGATGGCCAACTGAAGTTTCATATACCACTTGCTGTATTTTCTAACCCCACTGGTACAAATAATTTTGCACTTGGTACATTTAGCGGAGTTTGATTTGAATCACTTGTACGATCAGGTGCTGGAGTGGGCCCAGGAAAAGAGGAGGCTGAGCGTCCTGCACATCCATGGCGTTTACACCAACCCCTGTGGCATTGTGCTGCACCCAGCTGGCTACCAGAACGTTCTGAGGAACACGGAAGTCATGGTGAGTCTTTCAGAACATCCACAAGTGCTGGGATCAGCATTCTGTAGCTGGTCAGGTCACAGTTGAATTCATGAATTAGTGTTACTTAAGGTATCGAGGAAAATTGGCTAGTAAAAGATATTCTGTCCGGTGTTTGTTTGGGGACTCAGAGAGAGATCCAGAAGCTGTACGAGACCAAGTCTTTTGTGTTCCTGGGCTGCGGGCGCACGGTAGATGACACCACGTTCCAGGCCCTCTTCCTGGAGGCGGTGAAGCACAAGTCGGACCTGGAGCACTTCATGTTGGTGCGGCGTGAAGACGTAGGAGAGTTCAAGAAGCTACGTGACAACATGCTGGATAAGGGCATCAAGGTCATCTCCTATGGAAACGAGTATGCCGACCTGCCCGAGTACTTTGAGCGGCTGGCCAATGAGATTTGCACACGTGACGTGGTTGCCAACAGCTGGGGTGAGAATGGCTTATCAGTGGCTCTGCAAAAATAGTTTGCCTGGATGCTACTTCGGCTGACCTTTAGGCTTGAGACATGTGAGATCATGGACACTCAACCACAACACATATCTTCAGCAAGGGCAAATTCACCCTCAAGAAAGTGTTCCTAATTATAGGAAGGTACTGAATGCTTATGGTCCTCTTGTTGCCATCTATTTGGCAGTAGAGTGCGTCTTGCTTTGTTTGGCCACTTTACTTATATATTACTGGCACCTAGTGGTATAATCATGCATATCGCAAAATCTGATAGTTCCTTTGTACTCTACTTTCACTGCATTAAGGCCAATGGGACCAAGCTGCACTGAAAATGGGGTAAATGTCGATGTCCATAACTAGATTATGTTTATATATAGTGTGCACATCTTGTCTTTTTTTTAATCCAGGATCGACAAATCAAGACAATGAAGAAAATCAGAGTGGGGTAAAGAATGGCCTTATCCAAAGTAAGAATTATCTAGCCAGTGCAGACATTGTTTACATTTCAGGTGGTCTTTTTAAAAGAATGATTTTATAATACTGGGTATATTTCAGAAGTATTCCTTTTTCATATTCCATATATTTGTTTTTGGAATCTGGCAAAGTACTGTGTCTATATATATTTTTATATCTATTTCTTCTGTAGACTGTCCGTCGTGACCTGAACATAACCACAGACCCATCCAAAGCCTGCTTAGCTCTGCTGTACATTTTGGCCTCCCGCCCAGATGTGACTTAACAGGAACCAAACAGGCCAAAACAGGAGGGAAAAAAAAGTGAATCACATAGTTACTACCCAGTCATCTGCCCACTATCTCCATCACCTGATGACAAACCGTGAAAATGCTGAAAAAGTACGGCGCTATGAAAATGGCACCCAGAATTCCCACTCCATGGGCGACCTCTGAACCAGGATGTCCGGAAAAGTAATGGAGCGGATGGAGAGAAGTTTGGACATGGCGAGTAAAGTGTGAGGTGGAGAAATTGTGAAGGGATCACAGGAGTCCTCAGCTGGGATTCGTCTGGATCTCTGGACTACAGAAGTCCTACCAGATCCAGTCCATGCCCCTTCCCTTCAGACTTAAGAGCTGGGCCGCAAGTACTCTATCTATTCAGCATCTGCCACATGTCTTAAAATACAACAAAATGGATGTCATTCTCTTCAGCTAGAAGCCTCACTCACCATTTTAACCAGTATACGTTAAAAAATAATTCATAGGCAAGATCAACCTCCCACAAATCTTGCTTTGATGATTACACAAAATATCACCAGAATTAACCAAGGCAAACTCAGTATATACGTACAGTGGTACCTCGGTATACGTCCTTAATCCATTCCAGATCCTTGGACTTATACCAAACGAATTTTTCCCATAAGAAATAAAGGGAAAATGATTAATCAGTTCCCATGAAAAAAAATCCTATTGCTCTTGGCATATTATACATTGATGGGGTTGTATAAAATAATTTAAACACTGCTTAATACTAAAATACATAAATACAAAAGCAATTAGATGAAATAAATGAGAAGAGAGTTTTAGCACGGGTTGTTCACTGAATGTTAGCAACTGGCGTACTGACACTTGTGGGCAGTCGTGGTTTTGTCTAGAGAGAGGTAAACAAGGGTAGCGTGTCATGACTCATTTTGACCCATACAAGTTCTAGCTCGCGAGTCGTATTCCAAACAAAGGTTGTATACCAAGCAAAATTTTTCACGTCCAAACAGGACGTATACCAAGGTACAACTGTGGATATATAGATATATGGACCATGTTTTGTGTAATTCTGCAGCAAAAAATACTTGTTACTCGTAAGCTTTGTGTTTATATTTTGTCTTGTAACGTTTTTGCATGTAGGTCTAACAATCATTTCAATAAAACTTGCATGTTTTTTTTTAACTTACCCATAAAAGGCTCTGATGAGCCAAAACCGCGCAGCATAAATCAAGATCCCACGAGTGACTAGGATAGCAGCTTTATTTAAGAAATGTTACATTCTCAAATTCCACGATGCAGCGGTATAGCTCTGAATTCTCTCCTATCGATTGCACTACTGCAGAGTTAAAGGGAACCGGAGAAGCTTAAGACATGTTTTTCAGAGCCGACAAAAAAAAAAAAAGTGAAATTAGTCATGCCACCCCAAAGCCAACTTTGTGGTTTTAGGGTCCACCTTCAAAGGTTAAAACCATGGGGCACCATCCCCAGGACAAGCTGTACGGAAGCAATGGGGAGTAGAGCATTCTGGGGCAGGTCTGGTAAGGCCTTCAGCGCCGACAAACCACTCAGTAAACACAGGGAGGGCAGTGATGTGGAGGACTTCACAAGAGTAGGCACTATGGTAACTTTCTCATGGGGGGCTGGGGTGGGGGGGTCTTTCAGAGAGAGTCGAATTGTGGTAGGCCTCAGAGAAGTTGAGCCACAGAAGCTGGACCCTGACACACATTCTTCTAGGAAGTCTGAATGGAAATGGGCCAAGAGTCACGTTCTGACTCGACCTCGGGATTAGGCAGGCAGAAAAACAAGGTCCTGACCGTTAGTAACTGAGAACCTGAAAGCTGAAGGGTGTGCATCCCTGTCAGCAAACTTTTAACTGTGCGTAACAGGCTGATCTCTGATGGCTTCCCTTGGTTCAGTTCAATCCAGGGTCTCGTTCCCCACTTAAAGCTGAAGTACAACTGAGGTCAGAGTCATTTGGCCCCACAGGTTATGACAGGTGTACACGGATTAAACCCTCCCCCTTCTTTGCTTGTTAAATTCATGGAAGCACCCCCCACCCCCACCATGTCGTGTAAAGTTGAGGTGGATCTGTAAGAGCGTCTCCGGACAGTCAGTTTGTCACAGGGCAGGACTCGGGGAAAAGAAGCGGCAGTAGAGCAGAGCTGGAATTCTCGGAAGCGTGGCTGCGCCGGCTAGTCTGAGCGGCAGGCGACCCCCCTCAGGCCTTCATGAGGGTGCTGACCACTGCCTTTGCGTTGAGGCTGCGCAGGTCGTTGTAGGTCTGCCCTGTGCCCACGAACACTATTGGCTGCCCAGTGATGTAGGTCATCGAAATGGCAGCACCCACCTGTCAGACAAGAATGATGGCGATTAAGAAAAGGGCCATCATACAGGGACCTTGCCTCTGGCCGCAAATTTCCTATTGCCCGATTCCCACTTTTAGGAGGCCACTAATGTACCTTGTCGTCGATGGTGTCAAACTTGGTGAGAACAATGCCATCAATGAGATGAGGCTTATCAGAGGTGGAGTGGTCTGCCAGGGCCTGGTTAAACTTCACCTAAGAACATAACCCAGGATTGTTTGTCACGGTACCAGTGTCATATGCTGACTGGCAACAAATAAGTTTGTCCTTCAGAGTTTGAAGTAGTACTGCTGGAAGTTCACCAAGAACTAGACACTAACCTATAAATACACCCTTTAAGAACCTCAAAGCTCAACCACTTCACTAACCTACAGCTGGATCAGGCCAACAACATAGAAGTTGTTGGCGGGAACTTACTAGCTGATCCACGGCCTCGTTCCCGACCAGGGCTTCCCCCACAAACAGCACCAGGTCCGGCACATTGACAGTAATCAGCTTGGCCAATGCAGTCATGAGCGGAGCGTTGTCCTGCATGCGGCCGGCGGTGTCCACCAGAACCACATCGAAACCTTGGATCCGAGCTGTTGGTCAAAAGAAGGGTTATTCACCCCGTGACTGCAGCTATTTAGCACTTGGATCCAAACATACCAATAACAAACCTTACTATTTCAACAAAATTTATGGCTGGCAGGTACTGAAATGGTAAACATTCTGTATGGTGTGTACCCCAGGCGTCAGGATAGATGGATGGGTGACGGCACCAGTCAAGTATAAGCACAAACCTATCTATGACACAGATTAATCTTCTTGCTAAGACGCTTAGATCTCTGCTGACATTTGCTAGCCTTCTGATATTCATTAGTAAACTTCTGATGCTGCCTAAAAGGATAAATGTTACTGTCATTCAACAATGACACTTCATATTGGCTAAGTAACTTACAAGAGGCTGCTATGCATGAACCTGGATGTCACAGGTTCATTCTAGCAAAGAACAATGCTAGGATTTAGGTTGGTCTGGACCTAACAACTAGATGGTATCACAAAATCTCAGTACCACTGTCAGTCACTCTTTGTGACAGTTAAGGTAAGTAAGAATGATGGGGTCACCATAGGCGATAGCCTCCATGGCGATCCCAGCCGCGTCCTTCCCGTAGCCCTTCTCGTAAAGCTGCACCATGGGCCGCCCGCTGTTCTCGTCGGGTGGGTGCAAGGAGTTGAGGCGTCGCTGGTGTGTACGCAGCTGCTCCACAGCCCCAGCGCGGAATGTGTCGCAGGCGGCGATGAGCACCGTGAAGCCGTTCTCGATGAGCCAGAAGGAAATCTGAGCAGGCCGGGCCACAAAATGGGAGCAAGAAATTATGACAGGAGCATGGCTCACTAATAGGTGATGCGGGCAGAGCTTCTCTCAATAAAACATGTGATGACTGGTGGATGGGCATTGGGCTGCAAAGGGGCAGAAAATTTCCTGGAAACTTGCCATTCCATGGGAAATTAAGCTGGGGAATTTGGGAAATATTCCAAGCTGGAAACTTTCCATGGGAAACAATGGCAAAATTTCCAAAATTTAGCAACCTTACGTGCATGGGGGCAGGGAGCTCACCTTGGCCAGGTTGGTGGACTTGCCGACGCCATTGACGCCACAGAAGGTGATGACGAAGGGCCGGTGCTGGGCACGGGCCTCCAGCACGTCACGCAGCACATCCACTCGCCTCTTGGGCTGCAGGATCTGCACCAGGGAGTCCTGCAGGGCCTGCTTCACAGTGGTGGCCACAGCTGCGGAGAGAAGCAGATCGTCAGGGATATGGCCTAATACCAACCAAGGATCACCTGTCATCACCTCGCCTGGTGTTCAGGGTCCCATTCGAGTGGAGTCTAAGCACTGAAGAACTTCCACTTGAGACCCAAAGAAACAAGCGAGAGCATATAGCAACTGAACACCTCCTTTAATCAAAGGATAAGAGTGCTTTGGAAACACTTCTCTATGGGAGCTGACAGAACTTCCCAGAAGCTCTGCCTGATGGCGTGAAACTCACTGGTGAAGGTGCTCATGACCTTGCCTTCCAGCTTCTTGGCCACCGAGTCACAGAGCTGGGTGGCGATGTCTGCTGCGACGTTCTTAGCTGTGGGAAAAGGCCACAGAATAAGGGTTCTGCGACAACAGAAATTTGACAGTGGCTTCAAGGCTAATTCATGCTTTACTTTACCAAGTGTGCTGTTGGTCACGCACATGGTGAGGTTAAGTAAATCTGGTCATTAGGTGCACATGATTTTGCTCAGCGCTTGTGCAAGAGAATTGTCTAGATGTTTGCTGCAGGGGGCAGCACTGACTTTCAGAGAGCAGAGGTCCATCAAGAAAGACTCCAAAGAGAATTATTTCTGGAGGAGGTGCGGAGGTATCCACATATCTAATTTTTACATTACCAACAAATGTAGTATGAACGCAAGCTGCCGCGTGTACAACCTCCCACAGCCTGAAAGAAAAGTTAAGTATGAACTAGCCTTCAGAAGGTCCTCCTGAAGTCTGATAATTTCAGGGTCAGCTGCATATACCATGATGTCTTATTGCCTCCTTTTTAGACTTGGTATAAAACAACTAAAAGTCCTAGGTTCAGATACAGGGGTCAGTACCCCACAATGCTCCATAGCTGGATGATGGGCCACCATACCGATGAGGTGATCTCTCATCTTCTCCAGCACCGGCTCCATGTCCTTCCGAGTGAGGTTCTTGGACCCTACCAGGCCCTTGAGCATCCCGAACATGCCCCCAATTCCTCCCTTCTTGGTGCTTTGAGGAGGAAGGGAAAAAGGAGAAAAAAAAAAAAAAAAGATCGGGCCATTGTAGAGGAAGAGGATCCAGAAGCATAAATGTGGCATATATCTGCAGTTAGTCTACGTGAGCAAAACAACCAAACTGCTTTGATAAAGGTCCTGTAGTCAAGTATAAGGGGAAAGAAGCAAGGCATATCTAGTTTGGATGAGCGTCTATTAAAAAAAGGCTAGCAAATTCAAAATTAAAAAAAATAAAAATATATCCGAGGTGATGTAATGGTTACAGACACGCCAGGCCCGTCACTGATCTTGAATGATCTCGAAGAAACCTACGTTTTATCAGCAACGGGCTTCACATCCTCTTCTTTGTCATCGTCGTCGTCGTCCTCCTCCTCCTCCTCCTCCTCCTCACTCGAGACATCAACGGGGCGAAGGTCTCCTTTCATAGGATCCAACTGCTGTGGGGAGACCACAGGGTACAGACAGATTTCAGTTTGACCTCTTGCCTTGTTTTACTGAAGTCAATATTTACTAGTGACTCTGCCCACGCAGCATTGGTCACCACAGGCACCAGCCAACTACCTTCACACCGATTAATTCGCATAGGAACAACAGTGTTCTTACACGTACGCCCATGACGTCAGCCGAAGCGTTGCCAGAGGGGCCAGTTGCATCATGGGGGCTAGTGCCATTGCTGTTGCTGTAGTCCAGTTCCTTAGTACTGCTGCCTCCATTATCCCACGTACGCTTCTGCTTGCCTTTGGGTTTCTGGGGTTTGGGCGACTTACTGTGGGGCCAAAGATGGGCAGAACAAATGGCATCAAGGAAAGATCAACACCAGCCCTCATACTGGTCCGATACAGAGTTCTGCTATCCTACAGACCTGGTCTTCTCCTTGGTCGCTCGAAGCTTCTTGCCGAAGAACTTCTCGCGGTTCATCGCCACAATCTCCTCCTGAGTCAGGTTCTGGCTGCCGTTCTCAGCTGCAGCGACTCCTTTCTGTGCATCCACTCCGACGGGCTCCGGAGCTGGAGCTGGGGGCAAACAACAGGATCTGATCATACGAAACAAAAAAAGAGCCACAAACGCAACAGCTCACAGGGGCATTTTAATGGACAGCTGGATCAAGAGCACATGGACACTTCATTAAGGGTGATACACATTTTCTTTTCATCTCCTTGGTTATTCAACCTCAAACACGAGCCTACACATGCTCTACATCAGGGGTGTCAAACTGCAGTCCTGGAGGGCCGGAGCCCTGTGTAGCTTAGTTCTTTCCCTGTTCCACCACAAATGATTCAGCTCAAGAGCAACGTGGTAATTAGCACAAGGAGCTGAATCTGGTGTGTTAAATTGGGGGAAACCCAAAAATATGCAGGGCTCTGGCCCTCCAAGACTGGAGTCTGACACCCGTGCTCTACATGATTAGAATTTTTGTTCCCAGAAAGGCAGACCTACTGACGGGTGCCTCCTTGAACTGTAAATCATTGCAAACACATGCTGACCCATCATATTTCATCTCCTAGGAAGCACCACATTTTGTGACATCACTCCCCAAGGCACACTATAAAGGGCGCCAGTCAGCACACAGACTTACCTTCCTTCTTCCCGCCCTTCTTGCCTTTCCCGCCCTGCTCCTTGCCCTTATCCCCTCCTTTAGTCTCGATCATGGACTTGACAGTCTTCTGAGACTTCTGCGACTCTGCGAAGGGCTTCATGGACACAGGCCCGCGGCTTTTACTGCTCTCCTCTGCCTTACTGGACACATCAGTTTGCCATCATTAGGGTACTTAACACAGGCCTCGAGTTTCCCCATTTCATCATCAAGTGAGGTAATGAGATTTGAGCAGAAAAAACACTGCGAGGACCAGGGTTAGTTTGACAACCAGGAGTCCTATCTATCTCTTAACATTAGCACAACAATATGAACTGCATTTTTATATAGCGCTTTTCTACTCCTACGAGTACTCAAAGCGCTTTACAAATTCATGCCTCACATTCACCCTTTCATACAGACATTCAAACACTGGTGGTGAAGGCTGCCATGCAAGGCGCCAACCTGCACACCGCGAGCAATTTGGGGTTCAGTGTCTTGCTCAAGGACACTTTGATGGGGTCAGGAGGAACCAGGGCTCGAACCTGCAACCCTCCGGTTGCTGAACGATAGCACTACCTCAGGCACCACCATCTTCCCCGGATAGGCTAAGACAAACTGGCAACAACTAATTGGTGGTCAAGTGCACTCCAGAAAGGACGCCAAATCAACTTCCTTGGCTGTCTCATCTGATTTGCAGGCTGAATCAGGAGACCACAAGGGCATGTGTGCAAAGTGCTTACTGAAGAAGCCTTGTGAAGTCATCCTTGAAATCAAAGTTGTTCAACAGAAGCTTCAGGTCTCCCTTCTGCTCCAGCACATTTTTGTAACGGTCCCTGAAGTGAAGCTGGATGTCATCTATGAACTTGTCCACGTATGTCAGCATTAAGATCTTCTGATAGCCCACCTTTATTGCGGAAGGACATACATTTACATTAATTTTTTTTGTGGTACAGCAGTAACCTGGAATATAATGGATTTTAAAATGAACTTTACGTGGGCAAAGAGCTCAAGGCCAAAAGGACCTAAATTTTGTTACTTACCACAAACACCAGTTCAAACTCATTGTCCAGTTTGTATTTCAGGGTCAGGGCGTTGTGGGTGTAGGAATTATTTCCACTGCGCTCCTTTAAATACAGAAAGACGTCTTTAACAATACACTCCTTCAAACGTATGTAAACACAGAGGATGTAAATCGGGAAAAAAGTAATCCCATAACAATACATCGTTGGCTATGAGCCCAGTGTTTTAACGCAGTTTAAACTTCATGATTAAATCACATTCCAAATGATTGTTCTTTAGGCAAAGAACAAAAAAAACGGCAATTATGAGCTTCGAAACTAGAGAGGCAACTCGGCAGGTTATCCTCTGCAGGGACTACCATCCTGTGATTTTCAATAATGTAATAGGTGGTTTTCTTAAAATGCCGATGGTGGGTGTATTTTCAAAATCTATTAGAGACAGTAACACGTCAGTTTCATTATATAAATTGTGTTAGCTGTGAAATTACAGGCGATCGTGCTTTCTTCTAGCTTAAGACCGCAGCAACAGCTGACTTTCCAGCACTGCGATTGCACGGGCTAGCCGGCTAGCCGCTAAACTATGTAAAGAAATAGAATGGCGCAAAAACCATTTCTATTACAGGTCAGCGGGATTTGTTTATGACAGCTACCGTGGTATCATTTCGACCGCCCCCGGTCTTCATACCTGCAGGATCACAGAGCGGATAAGTGCGTTGACGGGCCCCGTGAAGGATTCGGTCACCCCGACGCCTTGAAAGCACCACAGTACGATGCCTCCTTTGCTGAAAATGGCGAAGAAGTCCAGCATCTTGCCACTGCGTGCCTACTGCCTATCTCTATTAAAGGAAAGAACACAAACAGCAACCAATATGGTGAAATAGAAACACAAAATAAATAACCGGCTGTATCACTATATGATCGTCAGACAACCCTCCTTCCAAGCCAGATGCTCGGAAACTCTGCTTTCGACACGTCAGTTGCCCAGTGTAAGGAAATTACGTCAGATTAAGGCGACGCGCCAGTCACGTGATCAGGGAGGACTCCGATTGGGTGGCACTGTTTCAAACGATGATGAGAGTTTTATCGACTGATATATCCATGCAGCAGTCACTTCGAGAAATGATATATTTCACCTTAGCATATTTTAAATGGGAATATGCATATTTTATATATAAATGTGGCGTTTACATATCCTCCCCGTTTACTGCGGTTTCCTGCCTCAGCCCAAAGACACGGTTAGGCGATAGTGTCTAATAAAATTGCACCTATGATTGTGTGTATATGATCTTAGGGATGTACTCCTGCCCTCTTCCCCACTATTTCCAAAGATATCGTCCAGCACCCCCCACCCTTTCAGGTGACCCTGCGCTGGATTGTTTGGAAAATGGATACACATACATCTGTCTATTGATAATTCAAGTAGGACTGCAGTGATTCATGGCTTATGCCACCATGCACAGGATACAAGGCAGGCCACTGGAGGAAACCAGGCTCCCTAGCAAAAATCCATGCAAACAGAGGGAGAGAGCAGGTATGCAAACTGCGCAAATGCTATGCCACTGATGGATTTAAAACTTTAAAACAACCACTGAAGGAAGTAAAAACATGCTGACTTCAGTCAATGAGATTCATGCACATTAAATGCACAAACAAATATTTAAACAGCAATTCCTCAATGTTATAAATTTACAACTGGTCATAATCCCAGGAAACTCTGTTATGGACTGTAAAATATAAATTTTACTGATTTACATTATTTAAAACAAAATACAAAGACTGTGTTCTACTAAATTTACATTTATTTGCCAAGCACGAGATCTGGCCAAAATCAATGTTAAGTACCTTGGTCAAGGGTACAGCGGGACATCTTCCACAGTAACCTTGGGGTGTATATTTTTAATTAATGGCAAGTCTCAGTAGGTGCTGTAGGAAAGTGATCGATTGATGCAAATGTGACGCATCTATTGTACTTTCTTCAGTCATTCACCAGGGGGCGCAAAGAGCACAAAAGCCGTCGTAAATAAACGTATTTGTACTATAATAAACCTGAACCACAATTTTGTAAATTTCATTCAGCACCTTTTCAAACCACAGGGAACATTTCAATCCGCGGAGGTGAGTGAATAGTCTGATTGTTAATTGGGTCAGATACTCGCCATGGAGATGGTTACCATTCAAATAGAAAGGCAAATCACCTGGACTGAGAGCTGCCAGGACAGCAAGACCAGACCCCAGTGCAAGGATTATGGGTGTACTTTCTGCTGTTGCATTATTCCACTTTTAGTGTTTGTGCCCTGCAACTTCTTGTAAGCTGCCTTTCAGATAAAATTTTATTTTTATCTATTGCTATACCAGTAAGTGAACCTAATTGCCCTGTAGTTGGCAGTTTTATTCTAAATGTATTGGTTTGATGTTACATTGTCCATTTTCCAGTCTGGAAAAAAAAATATGGAGACTATGAATAATCTGCCAACAAGACAATATATTACACAAACTGCCTCGTTCCTCCATGGATGGGGGTTTGAACCCTGCTTCTGCTCTATGTGTGTTGAGTTTTAATGTCATCCCATCCAGGCATCTGGTTTGCTCCCACAGACCAAAGATATACAGTTATTCGATTTGGTGTCAATAACTTGCCCATCTGTGCAGAACGTGGCCCTGCCTGGTACCCTCTGTCAGTGTTTCCTTACCCAGTTCTCGGGGACAACCAGACACTCAATGTTTTTGCTCCCTCCCAGCTCCCTGCTAGACAGTCCACATTTTAGCAAAAATGTGGACTGTCTGCGAGTCCCAGAGGACCAGATTGGGAAACACTGACCTATGTTACCTGTGATAGACTGCAGAACCCCCCTCCCCACACCGACCAAGATAAAAAGTAACAAGTTGGGTGGATTATATGTATTAAGGTGAACTTTACTCCATCATCAGACAATGTTAGAAGATAGTAAAGCATTACTATTTGGAATCATAACGCTGTAACATTGTAACATCTTATCCTTTATGACTTCTGCTTCAGTAAGTTTGTTTTTTTTAGGCACTTCTTGCTTTTATTATAAAGTGATATATCAGTGTCAGATACCATATTCACTCTTTTTTCATTGATCATTTCAAGAAGAGGAAGACAAATGATGCCCTTTTTTTTTATCTATTTCTGCTTCTTGGTCTTGCAGTGGAGCTGGTCACCTTTATTTGGATGCGCTTTGCATTATCGTTTGACAGGACCCCCTTTGCGGCGACAATAAAACTCAGTTTTGCAGATGTTACACTCAGGCTGAGCTAAAGTATAGCCTTTGCTGCACCAAGTCAGCTGCAAGGAATGGAGTTTATTTGTCTGTCAAATTATACAACCTGCATATAAACAGGAGTGCTTCCTAAAACAGTAGTGTTAAGGTGTGGAACTGAAACATTATTTGGTGTCACAAAATGACTGCAGCCGGCAGTTGACTCAATAGCACTTGTTCAGATAACCTACCTGCTGTTCTGCGGTTGGGTTATCTGCATATGTATATAGTATATACTGTGAAGGTCACCGACTTCATATATATGCAATCATTAGCATCTTGCCACTTTGCACCATTGGACTATGCTCCTTTGGCTCAAGTCCTTACTATATATACTGTGCTTCATTGATGATCTGTACATTTGCTGCACATGTCTTTTGCTATATGCTGCTCTGCATAAGTACCTGAAGCACAAGGAAAAAAACAGACACAAATTCCTTGTATGTGAAAACATACTTGGCCAATAAAGCTGATTCTGATTTGTTATTCATTGAGCGTACACCAAAATGAAGCGAATGGGATTCATAAAGCAGAACGTCGACATCAATGCAAGGTCCAGGATTAGGCCTCCAGTTGCTTCCTTATGTTTTTGGAGATGCACTGCGAGCATTAAAAACATGCCACACGGGGGTAAGTCAGAAAATAAAGCGAAAAGTATTCTGGGAGGTGCTGTGGTGTTTTCAGTAGCAACATCAGGCTACAAATCGGGGGCTGTTTGTTTTGAAACCGGCATGTTTGCTGTGTGCGTGGAATTTGCATCTTCGTGCTGTGATTACATTCACCTAAGGTATTCTAGAAGCCCAGATGCCCTACTAATACCTCAACCCTAATTGGTTACATGGTTGATGTGGTTGATGAAAAGTATTATAATGAGCTTTGTAGATGAAACTGTAGTTGAGCCAGAAGCAGACTAAGACAGTTCAGTGTGGTAGTTGGTAGCAACATCAGTAGATCAACAGTTGAGCATTGGATCAGCCTTGTCTTTTCCCACTTACTGTGATGATATGATAGGAGAGTAGGCTGGCACTAGTCAGGTTAATGCCATAATTGCTAGGGCAGCTTGTACCAGGAGTAAACATATTACCTAGAATGTTCTTACTGTATTGAATGTTCATAGTCTTCTTTTTCCAGTTCTAATTCAGGATATTGATATTGTGCAGCTAGTTTTCTCCCTAATTTTTCCATTCTAGACTCATTCTAAAGGTCATGTCCGCACAGACTATTTGTGCTTCGAATGGCAATATGCTTCATGGAAATTTCCCCCAAAGCAGAGAGAAGTTGTCCAGATTGCCAGCAATCCTAAAGGGTTAAGTGTCTAGCTTGTGAATCTTGTGTAGATGCGAGGCAGACCCCGGCTGTACAGGCAAGCTGTCTGTTTGCTAGTATGCTGAGCCAGAACCATTATGGGAATAGGCTGCAAGGCTTTGATCCGATGGTACTGCAAGTTTTGTCCATATAAAAACAGTGACAGTTCCAACACGAGAAAATGCACAAAAACAAATGAGACATAGCGTAACACTTTACTTGAGGAGGCTTAAATATTTAGTAGTAACCCAGTTGCTAACGAAGTACAAATCAAATACAGTATGTACTCGAGATAATCATGTTTCATTAAACATTCACTGATGATGAACTTGAGGTCACTTCAGGTCAGTATTTCACTTGTGTTTTCCGTTACTTATTCCTTCAGTCATTCACAAATATTTATAGAATTAACAGATATAGTAACAAATATAGTAACTGCCTGAGATAAATGATGCTTCACAACTCATCGTAGAAGAGCCTTCTGCATTTCCCGTAGACTGCATTGGTTAGCTAAACAAATGCCTAATAGATACTGCGGTAAAAAAAAAATGAAACACAACTCCAAATTCATTACAAACAACACGTTTATAAGCTGCTCAGCTTGCTGTTTGAAATTCTTGATAAAACTTGAATGATGAAGCTAGCATCGTAAAAAAATTTTTTTGCATAAGATCATAAATATATAATTTACATATTCTTGTTATAATAATGATAACAAAGTTATGATTATGCTAACATTGTGCTTAAGCCGAAGTAGGAGTATTACAGTTACATGCCGCAAATTGTTCCAGGAAACTAATTTACTACTCAGAAGTGCTCATTTGCAATCTCTGATCAACTGGCTGTTCCTCAACATCTGATTCCTCCTCTGATACAGGCTCAAACAGATATGGTTGGATGCCTAAATGCTCCATGTGTCACCTCATGTGTAGTGATCTATGTTGGTTCTGTGTGATCCATTGCAGTGCCTCACTGTAAACCAGCCAATCAGAGGAGAGCTCATGAACATATTAATGATCCCACCAAATAAGGAAAATCTGCCTGTTTCATCCTAGGGCCAAATTATATGGTTGTAAATGGATCTGTGACACCACTTCTGGACATTTCTCAACCAAACCAAGTCCACATACTTTCTATTTAGATACATATGGGAGGCATTTTCTGCAAAAAATAAAATGAAAATACAATCTCCACTTTGGCATTTAGTTTTCAGTCTGTGCAAAAATCCAGCCAAAATGAAAATTAAAAGGAAATTTGCATTTTAATTTTCCACTCATGTATGAGTCAGATGTGAAAAATTAAAAAGACTATTTGTCTTTTCATTTTCTTGGTTGACTTTTCATTTCCTGCTCTGCTTTTTCATATTCACCTTCACAACATGCAAATATATGCTAACTGGAGATGGGAGGGGCGGAGCTACGGATCGCTGCTACGCTTTCTCAGTGCGTTTGGGTTCCGTTATCATTGTGTTTCTTGCATATGGTCACCCGTGTCGCCCAAACTTATGGCCAAGTCACACGCGGCTAAAGTTAGCTACTTATTTGCTAATTCCGATTCATTAAGATTCTTATTCGCAGCATCCTATTTCGCGGCGTAAGTTAGGGGGAGTGTTCGCAGCCACACATGCTGCAAAGTTTATAGTTACAATAAACGCCATAGAACAAAAATGAAGAAAAAATGCATTCTATGGCACCTTTAATTGATTTTACATCCAGATTTTTTATTAAAATCAGTGGCATATTTCAATATAATACCATAATATAAAATCAACTGCAAGATCTACAAGGACTGTCGGCAGCAATAACGATGTCTTTAAATAACAGAGGATCAATGTAAACACTAATTTGCTGATAGCAAAGTCTTCATTGTATGTCCCTATTCAGTATGTCCAACATCTCAGCACAAAGAACCAGGCTTTTCATGAGTTGTTCTGACTTGTCCTGAATGCAGTAATATACAGTATATTACCAAAAGTATTGGGGCACCTGTCTTTACACACACATGAACATCCCATTCTTAGTACATCGGCTTTAATATGGAGTTGGTCCACCCTTTACAGCAATAACAGCTTCAGCTCTTCTGGGAAGGCTGTCCGCATTGTTTAAGAGTGTATTTATGGCAATTTTTGACCATTCTTCCCGGAGAGCATTTGTGAGGTCAGGCACTGATGTTGGACAAGAAGGCCTCTGTTCCCACAAAGTTGGGAGCATGACATTGTCCGAAATGGCTTCGATTGCTGCAGCATTCACTAGAACTAAGGGGCCAAGCCCAACCCCTGAAAATCAACCCCACACTATAATCCTCCCTCCACCAAACTTTACACTTGGCACAATGCAGTCCGGCAAGTACCATTCTCCTGGTAACCGCCAAACCCAGACTCGTCCATCAGATTGCCAGGCAGTGATTTGTCACTCCAGAGGACATATCTCACCTACCCTAGAGTCCAGTGGCGGCGTGCTTTACACCACTGCATCCGACGCTTTGCATTGCACTTGGTGATGTAAGGCTTAGATGCAGCTGCTCGGCCATGTAAACCCATTCCATGAAGTTACGCACTGTTCGTGAGATAATCTGAAGGCCATGTGAAGTTTGGACGTCTGTAGCTATTGACTCTGCAGACAGTTGCCGACTTCTGCACACTGTGCGCCTCGGCATGCGTTGTCCCCAGTCTGTGATTTTACACGGCCTGCTACTTCGTAGCTGAGTTGCTGCTGTTCCCAGTTGCCTCCACTTTGTTATAATACCACTAACAGTTGACCGTGCAATATTTAGTACCAAAGAAATTTCACGAATGGACTTATTGCACAGGTGGCATCCTACCACAGTACTACGCTTGAATTCACTGAGCTCTGGAGAGTGACCCATTCTTTCGCAAATGTTTGTAGAAGCAGTCTGCATGCCTAGGTGCTTTATTGTATATACCTTTGGCTATGGAAGTGATTGGAACACCTGAATTCAGTGATTTGGAGCGGTGTCTCAGTACTTTTGGCAATATAGTGTAGTTATCAAAGAGACATTACAGTAATAATAATAAAAAACTCTTAGGAAATAAGCACCTATCTTTGTTTTTGTTACAGTCTGGATACTTTGCTGTGAAAGAATCGTTCAGCTGCTTAGTTGCTACACCAACACAGAGGTCTCCAAAAGAAAATATCCAAAAGGGTCATCTCTGTATGTGTGTGTTTGTGTGTGTTTGCACAGATCACATTTGGGGACCAAAATTCCCCAAAATGCGGTAAAACCTGAAACTTCCCACCTTTTTGGGAGTTCGGCATTTGGATAACCTCAATTTTATAAAAATCTGTGAATGCAATCAAAAAAGTAAAAATGCCAAAAGTCTTGTATTTTGTTTGGTTACTTTTGGTTAAGGTTAGGGCTGGGTGGGGGATAAGGGTGTCGTTATTGGGATTAGGGTTTTTCCCATAGAAATGAATGGAAGGTCCCCATTTAGATAGGTTTGCCAACATGTGTGTGTGCCTATCGACCGGTCCACATCACAGGGGTCAGGGGCGCAGACCCCCCGCTATCTGGAAAAGATATATAAAAGAAAAAATAACAATTGATTTTTGAAAGACAGTCCACAGTGATTCAATGGGTACATCTGTTGCCTCCTGTCTGCCTCAAATCCTCCATTATTGTGCCAGTGCCTAAGAAATCAGCGGTCACCTGCCTTAATGATTACCGCCCTGTGGCCCTGACCCCAGTAGTAATGAAGTGCTTTGAGAGAATCCTCCTGAAGTACATCAAGGATGCCAGCCCTGTTGGATTTGACCACCATCAGTTCGCCTACAGGAAGAACAAATCTACAAAGGATGCCGTCTCAATATTACTTCACACAGCCCTGACTCATCTGCAGTGCCCTAACACTTATGTTAGGATGCTATTCGTCGATTTTAGTTCAGTGTTTAACACTGTAATCCCAGATAAACTGGTGCAAAAGCTTTATAATCTGGGTCGGTCCACATCATTGTGTCTCTGGATCAGGGACTTTCTCACCAACAGGCCTTAGGTGGTTAGAATTGGAGATTGAACATCAGCCACACTGGTTTTGAACACAGGCAAACCACAGGTTGTGTGCTCAGCCCAGCACTCTTTACGTTATTCACGCAGGATTGCTCTGCCATCCATGCCACAAATATGGTTGTGAAGTTTGCGGACAATACGACCGTGGTGGGTCTCATATCAGACAATGATGAGACTCACGACAGAGAGGAGATACAACACCTAGCACTGTGGTGCTCATCCAGTAACCTCATCTTGAATACCAGCAAGACCAGGGAGGTCATTGTGGACTACAGTAGGTCCAGAAGAACAGAACATGCTCCTATACTCATACGTCAGGAGGCTGTAATGTGTGTGGACAATATCAAGTTCTTGTGTATCCACATCACATCAGATCTGACATGGTCTTTGAACACATCTCATCTGGTTAAGAAGGCCGAACAAAGACTCTTCTTCCTCAGGAAGATGAGACGGGCTGGACTCTCCTCTCGGCTGCTCACAATCTTCTACAGATCCGCTATAGGAGGTATTTTTTGTCACAGTATGACAGTGAGCTGTCATACAGTGTACAGAAGCTGCACAGCACAGGACAGGAAGGACTTGGCACGAGTGGTGAGAACAGCACAGGGGATCATGGGAAGTCCCCTTCCAGACCTGGACTCTGTATACGCTAGAAGAGTGCAGAAGAGGGCCAAATGTATAGCTGTGGATCACACCCATCCAGGAAATTGACTGTTTGTATCACTGCCTTCAGGAAAGTGGTACAGGAGCATAAAAACACATACCATCAGACTGAAAGACAGCTTTTTCCCCAGAGCTGCGAAGTCCATCTGCCCCTGCTGATACACACGCATACATCTACCCCTAACCTGCCCCCCTGTAGACATGCACACATACTTTCCCTTGTAATCAAACAGACACACTCGTATTGATATTTTTACATTTTTAAAACACGATAAACCACAAGGGTATGGTATGGTCGTTCAGCTGCCAGGACTGTGCCTCACTCCCCGAGCTGGCAGACTGAATCCTGTCCCTGTCCTGGCTTAGTGTGTTGGGGGTCTGCACATTCTTCCTGTTTTTTTGCAGGATTCCTCTGGGTACTTAGACTTAGTCAAAAGAGATGTAGTTCATCTATGTGCACATGTATGATGGGATGCTACAGAATAATTTTGTCTACGTAGGCATCAGTAATGGTACTTTAACAGGCCTGGTAATAACTAGCTGTATGCATTTATTATTACCACTGACTAAGTGACAATTAATATTTCAATTTATAAACGTGGTACTCGGTTTGTCTGTACAATTTTAAAAACTTGTATAGGTGCTTCGTATATCCCAGAGGAAATTGTGAAACCAACTTTCTTCATTTGTTTGAGATTAATTGTCACTCAGCACAAAAGTTTGATTTGTTTGTAAATTAGTTATCGATAAATAGTGAGGAACAAGATAGGAACATTACTTTTGTTTTTCAATTGGTATGTTGCTTATCATATTAGTTCTTTTAAGCTGACCTTTTAAATCCATGAAAAGAAAACATGGGATTTAGTGTTAATTGTACTGTTGCTATTGGAACCGCACCCGTCAGAATCTGTAAACGAAGCCTTCTAAGTTCAATGAAAATTGATGCTGTAAATTAGCATGTACCTCCATTACCTTCCATAATCCACTAAACATGTGACACAAGTTTCATTGCATTAAATATATCTATCCTGTAATATATCCATATTCTGTAAGGAAGAAACCTTCATGATCACAGAGCAAGATCACCCAAAAATTACACTTTCCACAGCAAATTAACGACTACATCAGTATTATCCGCCCGTGACCCAGGAAGATAAGACTCGATAATTCCTGTAATAATAGTAGCGGTGCAAATCAGATTTTAACGACTTCCTCAACATTCCCATCCAGGGCATTTTGTAAGTAGGCGAAAGAAATGGGGTTTAAGCCACTATCTTGCTCCATCCGGAGCTGGGGTTTAATCCAGTGATTCGTCCCATTCATTCGGAATGTAAGATCGAAAACATTGTCTTCATAATTTGTTTCGTGCTAATTAAAATGCTGTTGAAATCGCACAAAGAAGCTTTCAATTAACCGTAATATTTCCTCCTACATATTGTTTTTATTGAGTAAGGCACATTTTCGGACCCACACCACCAGTACTTAATCATCTGCATTACATAAAGACATTTCAGTTTCAAATTTAGGATCCCTGGCATCTGCGCATGCGCCAGAACATGTTTCGAAGGAGTGTGTCGTATGTGAAGCATATGGCACATTTATTTAATTGCAAGTACTTGTGATCGTAAGTATTTTTTTTAAGTTGTTGCACAGTCGAATAACGCTGCGTTTTAACACGAACAGAGGTGAGGTTCCGAAGTTCAGCGTTGCATTTGAACAAGCAAACATATCAAAGTACTCTCCTCCTCCTCCTTCTTCCCAGTCTGGGGGACACTATGCACCAACTTTCTTCAAAGTAATACTTCAGCTGCGGCTCCCCTTCCATGCAAAGATGTGCATCGCCGGTGAGTTTAGTCGGTCGGTGGCAGAGACTGTCTTTTTATTGTTAAACAACGTGTTTCCCGCGGACCGCCTTTAATTAAGCAGTAAAGAAACAAAGATGCGATGCCTTGTTACTCCTTGGCTCCTGCACCTCTTGTTGTGTTTCTGCTTGTAAGCGGATCATCCGTGTCTGTACGAGCAACTTCCGAAGAAAATGAACGTGAAGCCCCTTATATATCGATATATCTGTATTTTTGTGCCGAAAAGGGTCCATTTTGGGGTTTCAGCGCTCTTCGTTATATAACAGACAATACAGTTTTGCTCGTGAAGCTGAGTAAGGTTTTCGTATTACGTGTCTATTGTGAAACGTTTTAGAAGTCATTTTATAATCTTTTTTTTTGCAGTTTCAAAAGAACAACAGGCCGGGCATGCGTACTTTATGTAGCGTTGTATATTCGGGTTTTTATTCTTTATGAGAAATAACTTTTGCGGATGCAGGCTATAAGTTTATAGAAGTACAGTAATTTGACATACCGTTTCTATGAACAGCGCATTTAGACGTAAAAGGATACATGTGTTTATGATGAGAAGGTTTAAGGGATTTAAATGTATGTGTAACACAACTGTGGGTTACCACAAGTTATTAGCGGATATCTTTACGTGTGCATGAGTGACTTTATGTAACACTATCAGTTTTGAACACATGGTGTGCAGTGAGTGTTGCTTCACAGCCAGTTGTTTACACGCAAAATCAACTCTTTTTTTTTTGAACAGGACAGGACAGGACATTTTATAGGACCGAAGCGCTTAAAGACGTATGAAATACATACCCCGATCAACAATTTTGTGTTCCGGAGACCAAAAGGTATCGTTTATGCTGAACCCGACAAGTTGGAACTGGTAATCGTTTGTTTTATTTTAAAGACAAAACAAAACAAAACAAAAAATCCATAGCGTTGTGTACCGCTGATGGCACCAAAATGAACAAGCCGTTCAGACATTACCATATCGTAGCAGAAACTCATACCTTATTAGTGGCTTTAATGAAAGACGAACACGCATTCATGACGTATTTGTAAATTGGTTGAGGTAGGCTAATAACACGATGATGATAACGTTTTAATTTTTTATTTATAAAATGTATGAATTTTAAATGTACAAATGCCTAGAGCACCCCTCATCTATATAAATGTAAATATTGCCTGTAAAGAGTATATATAGAATCTTGTATTTTTAATTCTTTTGATATTACGAAAGCCCCCCCTCTGTGTTTATCTTCTTTGCACTGTCATAGTGCAATAACCCTGACTCTTGTGCGTCCCTTGAATTTTGTAAGGGCTGACAGTGTTTACTGTAGATAAGTTCCCAAGATGTAAATGGACTGGCATACAGGGTTCGTGAGATACTCTGTTAACCGTGTGCTGAGGATTGCCTGCAAATATGTAGATACTGAAACTCTTAAATGACAGTTAAACGTTTCTGAAAGGGGGACAAAGTGAGAAGCAGTCATCCGTGGCACTAGGATTGACTTGATTGGGGGTGAAACCTTCGAAACTACATCTGTTATGACACAGTTTCCTCCACCTACTCACCATTTGTTTGATGCTGAAGCTTTTTTTGTCATTGCAATACATCTGTATCACTCTATACATTGCAGTGATGCTGGATTGTGTGTCATGTCAGATCAGCAGTACATCGATCGCACATTTTGAATTCCCCTGGGAATAAGTTCTCATTTCTCCTTTGTTGAAAAAAAATGCATGATTTAAAACTGCAAGATTAACTACTGCAGTGCAGTTCAATGTAAGTGAAAGCAAAGAGTGTAGGTAGCCTGTTCTTTAGCATGTATAAATAAAAGTATGTATGTGAAGGCCAACACATTTCAGTTTGTCTGTCAGCCATGGTGAGAAGATGCAAGGTGTGGTCCGGGTCCCACAGCTTCGTAACGAGATGATGGTTCATGATCTTGAAGATCTCCCCTTTTTGTGCAAAGCAAAATTGTTACAGAAAATCAGATCTCTCTAACCGTGGCCAACCAAACTAAGTGTCGTGTCTCTCCAGAATAATGCCAGTCTCTTACCTAGACAGCGTACCCATGAAGCCAGTCGTCTCATGCCGTTGCAGGCCTATGATGTTGGGCTTGGTGCTGGAGGAGTTTTTGGAAAACACTGCACACTTTGATGCATTCACGCAGCATCATTCAAAGGAGAAACCAAACAGCATTTTTAGTGCGTGACTGACTGCCATTTATTTGTGTAAACAATGTCATCTTCTCATCCCCTCTAACATGGAAAAAACTGCCCCCCGATTTATTCTATAGCTAATACATAAAATGCCACTTGTTACTGTGGGTATAAGAGCCTGGATTCATTTTAAGTTCTTGTTCTCTGTGTTTGTCAGTGCAGTCTCTCCCATTGCTATCTCTCCTTAAAATGACGGTTTTCCGCAATAAAGGTTCCCCGCTTTCCCAGCCCTTGGTTGCCTTGATCCTCTCTGCCATCCCAGCCAGAGAATGCTTCACCAATTTTAATGGATAGAAATCATTCAAATGTCTTTCCCAAATGCGAGGAGCTCAAGGTGAAATCACTGCATCGTTCTTAAGTCAACACCTAATGTGTCAGTTTATTAGGATGATTACCGTACTACTGATTACATTATTAGGACGATTAGTATTACCCGGTCATACAATCCAGATACCGGTGCTTTGGCACAAGATACTGTTCCTCGAGGTCCACAGTGTGACATGCAGAGAGGAAGTGACAAAGGGAGAGTTCCTGAAAAACAGGACAGTGCAAGACAAGGGGTTCTGGATTCAAGATTGTGTATATATATTGTTCATGAAAATGTAATCATATGGTAATAGCATAGATCAGGGCGAGGCATCCCTGATCGTAGAGTCCCAGCATCCTACCTGGTCTCTGATGATCCTCACCTGATCTCAGGCAGATAGTAACTCATCAAGTAGTTTTGAAAACCTGCTGGACACCAGCAGTCCAGAATCAAGGTAGCCTACCTCCGGTATTGCATCATAGAACAGCAGTGTTAGTAGACTGACAGACGTAAATGAACAAATGTGAAGTGACCAGTGCCGGGGGGACGTATTTTAATGTTCGGGTAGGTCGTGAGAGGGGCAGCATGGGGGAAGTAACTGTTGCCGAACCTGGTAGAATGGTCTCTAATGCTTCTGTAGCTTCTGCTAGAGAGGAGCAGGACAAAGAGTCCATGAGAAGAATAGGAGGAGTCTTCCACAATGCTAGAGGCTTCGTGGATGCAGAGCTTGGGGAAGATCTTTAATGAAGGGGGTGCAGGTCCCGATTAATAATGGTAAATGGACTGCATTTATATAGCGCTTTTCTACTCCTACGAGTACTCAAAGCACTTTACAATTCACGCCTCACACTCACCCATATGCATTCATACACCGGTGGTAAAAGCTGCCATGCAAGGCACCAACCTGCACACTGGGAGCAATTTGAGGTTCAGTGTCTTGCTCAAGGACGCTTTGATGGGGTTAGGAGGAACCAGGGCTCAAACCGGCAACCCTCCCGTTGCCGAACGATAGCACTACCTCCTGTGCCACCATCTTCCATTATTAAGTGCTGTATGCACAATCCGCTGTAGGGACATGTGGTTTGCACCTTGCAATCCCCAAACTAAACCGTGATGCTGCCGGTCAGAACACTCTCTGAAGGCATGTTGTTAGTTATTGGGGGGAGGTGACAATGGGATAAGCTGTGTCCCTTATTGGTTGAAAATGGGACACAGAAATGTATTTATATTTTATTTATACAGCCCGGGACATGTTTTTAATTTATTAAGTCTGAAAAGCAGATCAGTCTTTCGTTTTCCACAAAATATAAAACGGTGTAACGTTATTCCAGTAGTCAGCACCGGCAAATTTCACCGCCAACACGGGCTATGTTAGGCAAAAGTGTATTGGCTATCAGTATCTGTCAAAATGTCCATATCTGGGCACAAACAAAATGAAAGTCAGAGCACACAGGAGAAGACTCTTACACTGAATTCTGGAGATTAAATTTTCCGATGGCAATGCAAGCAAAAAAATGATTCATTAATGCATTTAGTTTAATTGATACAAAATAATTCCATCTCCTACATTTTTTTCCTCTGCACCCTTTTTTCCTTGTACTTCTGCCTAACTTTCAAGTTGGCACTGGGGCATGTGGTCAGTCAATCAGCAAAGTTTATTGCTATGAGCCCCACCTCAATAGTTCCTTTTTGAACAAATAGTACCTACTATTGAGGACCAAAAAAAGGACCATTAACTACCTTCTAGGATCTACAATCGGGTTGTGGGAACGGTGACAGGAGTTCCTGATTCTTGATAAGCCCTTTCCCATTGTAGGAACGTTTTATGGGACCCCTGTAGAACATTTTGAGGATAGGAATTGACTGTCATCCAGTTTGGTTGCACATTACCCCAGCACCTGGTCAGAGTCATCCAATCCTAACAGCTTTGCATGGATTTACTCGTAACAGAGATCTCCTTACTTCTTAGATCAGCTGTCAGTAGACACAGCATCTTTCCTTTAGAAGGGAATGTGGTGTTTATAGCAGACATGCAGTTCAGTGGTGAGGTCTTGTAGTCTGTGATGGCTTGTATGCAGTGTGCAGAATACGGGATGGCCCGGGGGGGTCCGACACCCCCGATTAACCCATGAGACCCCCCGAAAGCCTCAAAAGCAAATTTTTAAGGGGGTCTCAAGATCGGTATTGCGCAACAATAGGGAGATGGGGACCCCCCCCCGAATATTGATGGGTATTTCACACACTGCTTGTATGTACCCCCACAAGTGCCCGGAGTCTGTGTCCTCTTGAGTAGCTGTGGGTTTCTTGCCCATACATGCACTTTGCTGCCCTGATGCTGCTGAAAAGGTTTTGCCCTTGATTTTCTCAGGGACACCTTATCTCCCAATCTTAAAGCCACATTGCAGGCTTTTGGCCACATCCGTACCTCTGCCAACATGCTGAGGACTATGTATTTGCTGATGACCGCAAGCAGCATTCCAAAGAGTCTCGAAGGGTTGAAGCAGCTTCTTCTGGGCAGCAGGCAGTCTACCGTAGGAGTGGTTTGGCTGTCGGAGCAGCAGAGTGTCTGCTGGCATAAACACTTCAGACGTGTGGTCGGAGAGGCTGAGGTGTGGGCGAGTTGTGGCTTTGCACCTGTTGCATGTGTTTGTGAATGAGAGGGTCAGAGGGTCAGTTTGTTCTCTCCTCTGGGCTCCTTGTTGGAGCCTTTCTTGGTCTATATGCTTCCTAAGTGCCATTGTTATGCTGAAGTTTCAAACTGTTAGATTGTCAAAAAAATATATAATTGCATGCAAAGTAGGAAAGTGCATAATTATTTTTCCCCATATCTACAATCACGTCAGACACACGGTCTGTCTCAGTGTGGTACCAACCTGCCCTCTGTAATTGAAGGTAAATTTTCAAAACATTTTTTTGTTTCTGTGATGAGACCCCCAGTAACCTAAAATCAGGCTTCTTCATCATACTGTATGTGTCAGAATTGGGAACCAAACCTCACTCAGTCCTCACGTAATCCAACAAAGAATCTGCCAGAACATACTAAACTCACAGAGTTCCTCTCAAATGTTGGGGTGAGCTTTCTTGCTATTTTATATCGTGATCCATCCTGAAAACATCCACATTCTACTTTTATGCAAATTGTAGGGATCGTTTATGCCCTCCTACTAATACTTCCAAACTAAACATAAAACTTGGATGGCCAGTACAGGGCTCCAGATTAGTGATGTCACCATACCCATATTATGACCTTGATACCAATACCAGTTTAAGTATCACGGTACTGGTTTTGCAACAATACCAATGCAGAATAAACAGTATTGGTCATCAGAATCTGAAGACTTTATTAATCTCGGAGGAACAATACAGTATAAGTACCTAAGCACCTGGCTCGTTGGTCTAGGGGTATGACTTTCACTTAGGGTGTGAGAAGTCCTGGGTTCAAATCCCCAATGAGCCCTTGTGTTGTACTTGTAAATGAAAGACTGCTGGTTCGAATTCCCGACCAGCAAGGCGCCACACATGCTGAATTAGCTGCCCCCTGCTATATCAGGATGTCATATATGGGTTAAATGCAGAGGACACATTTAATCATTGTGCACCTTGTGCTGTGAAACATTACGGACTCTGCATGGAAATCACAAGCTCATAATTACAAGATTGAAAAATGAAACAAACAGGAAATGCATAAGAGTCGACCATAATGTAGCGGCGAGTTTTCCGGGCCACGTGGAGAGAGGTCGGTCAGTATTATTCTGCGCTTTCTTCGGCTAGGCAGACAAATAACTCGTCCTTGCACTCCCGTGTTCGAATGGCTTTATTAAAGGCAGTCATTCGCTTAGACAGTGCATCAGGAGCCGAATAAAACTAAAACGCAATAATAAATGCAATAAGTATAACGAAATCACATATTTTTAAATATCCATTTAATGCACTGAACTAACTTCACATCATGAGAAGTAGCGCCTTCAAAATGAAATGCCGCTAAGGATAACATCTTCTGACAATTTGATTGCCCTCTTGTAACCAGGCAGGATTCTGTTCTGTATACAATAACTTGGATTTACTTGGAAATATAGCCTTATCAATGTCTGTAATAGTCTAATTAGTACCGGTGTAATAATGTAATGTAATACCGAACAGCTTTCAAAAATGTGGTACTGCGGTGCCTTTTCAGTACTAGTATCCAATGCAATACTAGTCCAGACTAATTTTTCTACTGGTAGCACTGGTACTCCTTACTGAAAATTTTAGGAATATCAGCACAAAATTTTGCCACGCCACTTAAATCAACATCCAACGCAACACATTCATATTTTTTCCCATCTTAACCGTATTACTGGTAAATGCGTTGGCAATGAATATATAATTTATAGAAATAGCAATGTGTTATTTTATTTTAAAGCAAAAAGTCACAAAGTGAAGTCGTGCTTAAGAGGAAAAAAAGCATTAAATTAAATGGTATTTTTTTAAAACATCAAATAATAAATTTACAATGGTAAACATAAAGTTTGTGGTCAGCTGCTATTCTGCCAGTTCATCAGTCACTGTATAGTTTATGCTTCAAGCTGTTATTGTGTTTAGTGTTTCTTGAGGCACTTTCCCACCCAAATTCAGGAACCTAGTTCCTGGTTCTGAGTTCCTGGGCCATCTTGACTGGCAACCTTTGTAGCTTCTGGCTAATTTTGTGTATTTGCTTTTCCACTCTACAGCAGGAACTGGATCCTTTAGGTTAAACAAGAATGGGAGACACAAAAAGCTTGTAGGTTAAACTTCACACATAATTTCATAGGAAACTACTCCGCCATGCCAAAACAGTGGAGGATGAGCAAGTTGTTTTGTTAGTCATTTATTAGTTACTGGGTGGAAGGATCACAATCATAAAGGGAGACAGCCTTTTATATATTTTATTTATATGACCTGCGACATGTGTGTCACGTTGCGCGGTTGGCGAGCGGGTGAAGGAGGCGAGTGAGCCCAGGATATGGGGTAAACGGGGTTTATTCCGGGTAGACAGAGGAGCATACGGGACAGGCGCAACAATACATGAACACTGCACGTAAACGTTAATGACGGATCTGACGGGACTGAACAGAACGTAGACTACATACAGGAGGTGACGAGCAGGAAATGAACAACAGCTGGTAAACGGGAGGATTCCACACAGGGTTAACGAGGACGTGTGGTCCACAGGAGGGTGACCGGGGCTGGGCGCGCCCGGAAGGAAGAGGCGGACAAGACGAGACCGGGAAAACAGGACCTGGAAGACAAAAGACCATCAACAGGGCAGAGGAAACAAGACGGAAACACAACACAGGCACAGGGGCAACAGCCAAGACAGGACCCGACAAAGAACAGGGAACGCAGACAGACAAACCAGAAACGGAGGAACAGGCCAGGGAGGGAACAGAGGAGGCACAGAGGGACGAGGACGAAGGCGGGAGGCACACAGGGACGAGGGCCGGAGACAGGAGGCACAAAGGAAAAGGGCGGAGGAACAAGGGGAGCCCGGGGGA
>JAODLD010000042.1:8646-31048 GCA_026781065.1 Mormyrops boulengeri | reverse complement strand
GGGCGGGGCCGCGGGCAGGGCAGGCGAGGCAGGCCGCGGGCGCGGCGGTGACAGCAGGCTGCAGGGAGGCCGCAGGCAGAGCGGCGGCGGCAGGCAGCTGGGCCGCGGGCAGAGCGGCAGCAGGCAGCTGGGCCGCGGGCAGAGTGGCGGCGGCAGCAGGCAGAAGGTCTGGCACCTCTGCCAGCCCTTCCAGTGACGGTGCCTCCGGGCGGGACGCCTGCCCTTTAAGGGATCGTGGGATCCGCACGGGGTTCCACACGGGGTTAACGAGGAGGTGTGGTCCACAGGAGGGTGACCGGGGCTGGGCATGACAATATGTTTATGATTTATTGTTAAATCTGGCCAGCATATTGATCTTTAATTTTCCACAGAATAAAAAAAACCATGTAATGTTATTTTGCTAACAACTGCTGCCATGTTTCACTGTCAGCGCCAACGATATTACGCATAAATATTTTGGTTATCAATCAAATTTCCTAATGCAGAAATATGGAAATTGAAGCAAAAAGGGATCCATTAACGTATTATGTAATTCAGGTACCAAAATACTTCAGTTTTTGCTCAGCTTTTGTTCTGATAATTCTATCTTTTTTTTTCCCCTGGACTTCTGTGCAATTATGCTGTTAATGCCAGTGCTGGTTGTCAACCAGTCATCAAGATTTTGCACCACCCTAGTAACTCCTCCAAGGAACTACAATCGGACTGAGTTCCTGCGGTGGGAAGACAACAGATGTTCCTGGTTCTGTAAGAAAGTTCCTGCTGCGGGAAAGTGCCTTATCTCACTCGCGTGCATGTACACAAACACAGATTCTTGTACTGTGTTTCATGTGACATACGATGATAGTTTTAAAAGAAATTGGGACATATTTTCAAGATCAAAATCAGAATATCTGGCTTAATATGCCATTCTGGGCTGGTGAAGATCGCTAAGAAGTAGGGATGGGCCTATCCACATTTTTTCAGTTCCGATCCGATTCTGATACACAACTGCCGATACCGATACAGATTCCGATACACAAGGTCTTTTTACGTTGTTATACTTAATATATAATTTTTTTTAAGCTAGTAAATACAGATGGAAAAATTGTGTGACAAAAAATATTTAATTAGGCTACTACTAACGTACATAATGTACTGTTCCACCTCGTTTGTACGTCTTGTTTTAAGCGTTTTTGAGGCATTTGCAGTTCAAAATGAATATCTTCAAAGCAAGTATACACAAGTGGCGAATGCATAAATTTTAACACTATTTTTCTCCCATTGGGGCCAGCTCAGTTACACTTTGTTGTGATGGCAGCCCCACTTGTATCACAAGCTGCAGCGAGTTTGCAAAACAGTCCACGTTAGTGACTCCCAAATCATCCATTGCTTTTTTTGTCTCGCACAGTTGCATGCCCTTTGCAAAGATTGCAAAACGCTTTGCTACTGGTTTCTGTTAAAAGCATAAAATACTCCCAAATCGTCACGTCTTATTGGTCAAATAGATCTGGATCGGCGCCGATACTGATCCGAATATCGGATCGGTGCATCTCTATTCAGAAGCAGTCTGTAAAACGAACCAGATGTAGTGAAAAGAAATGTTAATGGGATCAGACTAAGTCGTGAAAACGTTGCTACAAATCGGGCACTGTCATAAAACATGCTGTAAAGTGTAATGCTGCGCATCTGCTGACATGCAAGGTGCAGACTGGGCTTGCAGAGTCAGAGGGGCATCTCTACCAAGAACACAAGGACTGTACTTCTGGGCTTGGCAAGACTGGTCTTGCTAACTTGCCTTCCAAGAACAAACTTGGGGCGCAGTGAATCATGGGATTGGTCTTGCTCGGTGAGGATGTAATCGATATATCCTTGACATTTAGGATGGATCGTGTCCAACATCCAGAGATTTTACCATCTTCTGTACTTGTTCTTAGTATTGGAACTTGTCTTTGGCAGTGGAAGATGACACACAAGTACGGTTAAATATGCATATTGAGATTCACCAACATATTTCACCTTCGCCGCTTCTGGAGGTAATATGACTATTCAGCTACCTTAAAAGGAAGTATCCGACACAACTTTAATATTTACTGGAGAATATACTAGATTTTCTTACAATCATTAATGTATTGTAAAGCATATTTATATGGTGGTGTCAGTATTTTATCCAGATTAAAAATGGAGGGAAAATACAATTAGCTTGCAAATACTCAGCTCAGGTTTCTGCTGCAGTTCCGATGTAATCCAAAAATAAAACCATATGTTTTGTTAATCAATGTCGTAGATACAGGGGACATTTGTGGTTGTATAAAAATGCTCGATCTTTTGAATTTATACATCTGTTGATTCCCTAACAATACCATGAGGATTTTAGAGGTCATATTTACGATTAAAAAATGAAGGCCACACTCTGAGCTAGATGGTGAGTGTCTCCAGAGTCCTACGCTTATTTTCAGTGAGTGAATTCAAGACGTTTATCCTACGTCCTTTGATTCCTACTGGCAGTGCTCTTTGGCTGTCAGTACCCTTGACAGCATGGCATAGCTGACATGCATCATTTCTAGGTGAAACTCCATGCAGAAGCACGGCATTTAGTGGAGGACAGGCATTACAGAAATGTTTGTGCGGTTCTTCACAGTTGAGTTCATCTATGATAAGACTCGGGGCTTAGTCAGAATGTAGGTATTTACATCGGTGTATTTGTTTTTGGGATGATGTGTAACTCCGGTGCTTGATTGGGTAGTAACCAAAGCCAAGTTTATGGATGATGTTTGGAAACCAAGGCGACCTTATTAATGTCAGGGTCATCCATTTATGAGGCCACAGAGAACTGAGGCCTCTCTTCAGAAAGCACTTATGGTACAGATTTCTCTTCCAGAAACCTGGAGGAGACCCTTGTTGCCTTGGTGCGGCAGTTGATAATGTATGTTAGCTCTCAATGTTTTTGTTTTTCTTTCAACAAGGTGGAGAAGAGCCTGATGAGCCTGATATCGGATTCATTACCTTGTTTGATGGAATATTTGTTGCATGTGTGGAGAAATATTTAATCAGCTTTAAGAAGCTACCACAATATCCAAAATATTGCACCCGATTGTTTATATTCAAGTGGAGGAAGAAGTGTTGAGCAACAGGCTACGAAATGCTTGGTTGGTTCATGCACCCGTGGGGTGTCATTGCGACTGGGTCTTCTGGATCGATTCAAAATGGACCCCACAATGACACAGGGAGAACATGCAAGCACATGAAATTTCGGTCGGGGACTCGAACCCAGGTGCCAGAAGTGTGAGGTGACAGTGCTAACCACTGCACCACCGTGGCTGCTCCCCCAGCTTTGTGAAATTGTCATTGTCATTGTACAATGTATCGAGTGGACTTGGTGTTAGATTTTATCCGTCTTGCTTTAGTAAAACCTCTGGTTAAATTTCTCTGAAATTTTGCTGTTCACATGAGTTTATATGACCAGAGGTGAGAATATCGATTCCTTGAAAGGACAGAGAGCTACTTTTCTTGCTACTTTTTGTGTGGAAAACACAGGGGATTATTTGTCAGCGCTTTCTAATAACTAAAGCTTAATTATTCAAGAGCAAAAGTCAGAAAACTCATGAGTGCCAAAGAGATTCACTTAGGATTTGTGGTGCAATGCTGGGCCTGCTGGCTCCTTTGTCCTTCAGTACAGCTTGTTTTTGCGACAATTGTTTTCCTGTTTTATCTAAGGGAGACGGAAAACGTGCAGGAGCTTTCGCTTTCACAGATCAAGCCAAGTCAAGTGGACTTTATAGTTGTGGCAGCCACACTGAAGTATACAGTGGTCTGAGAAATCGTTTCCCCAGAACCACGGTGCAACAAAAGACACATTGGGGGTGTATGTAATCAATTACAGGGGGTATGGGGCAGATTAAGTACACAAGTACAAACACGGGGTTTGGACAGGGACACCGCATAGTGCAGGTGACACGATAGGAGGGCAAACACACAGCATATATGTGAATAGCGTGAATGGAATGATGTATGTGGATTATTATAATTCAAGGAAATCAGCAGCAGTTGACTTTGCATACTTTAAATCAGTCAGATAAGATTTGAATAATAAAAATGCCTTTTTCAGTTACGACAGTGTTGAAAGGAATCCGTAGGAATAATGCTTTGTTGCTATATACAGAAGTGGACAATGAAACGGAAACACCTGATTTTAGACCACAATAATTTCTTAGTATGGTGTAAGGCCTCCTTTTACAGCCAATACAGCATTAGCTCATCTTGGGAATGACAGATACAAATCTTTCACAGTGGCTGGGGGATTGTACCTCTTGCAGAACAGTGGTCAGGTCACTATGTGCTGCTGGTGGAGGAAAACATTTCCTGACTCGCTCCTCCAAAACACCCCAAAGCGTCTCTGTGCAGGCCATGGGAGATGTTCAACTTTAAGTTTCATGTTCATCAAACCACTCTGCTACCATTCTTGCTGTGTGTATTTGTGCATTAACACCCTGACAGATGGCACCACCTTCATAGTACAATGTTTGAACCACTGTGTGAACATGGTCAACAACATCAACAAATTCATTTTTGTATAGCGTGTTTTCACAACATTACATTGTCTCAAAGCGGTTTACTGCATCCCGCCCAAAGTCCCCAATGAGTAAGCCAGGGGCGAGAGTGGCAAGGAAAAACTCTGTAGAAGGAAGAAACCTTGGGGGAGCCCATCCTCCTGGGGCCGGAAAGGAAAATCAAATGGGAGAGATGGCTAAGTGGAAAGTCACACAGTCTAAGTCAAATAACATGAGTCACAACCCGGGAGAAGGGAGGTGATGAGAAGTCTGTGCCAGCGCTCCTTCAGATTGCCGGGCAACCAGTAGTATGGCAGGCGGGCATACATGGAGGACGACACAGGCAGAGGGGTGAGCTGGATGCAAGGACGTCCTCCAGAATGGTTCAGTGGTACTTGACAGGGACATGCCCATCTAGTAGAAGTAGTGGGCCTAGGGAATACCATGAAATTGCAGCCCAGTTCATCACTAATCCACCCCTGTGCTGTACTATTGGTGTGCAGCAGTCTGGGTGGTAAGCCTCTCTGGGTCTTCTTCATACTGCAACTGTTCCAGGTATAGGAAAGACAGTGAACATATAACAATACATGTTTCACATTGTCCACAGCCCAATATTTCTGCTGCTGGCACCATTGAAACCGATGTTTGGCACGAGTGACCAAAGGTTTGGCGATAGCAGCCCAACCACGGATGCTGACCCCGTGGAACTCACCATGAACAGTATTGGTGGAAACAGGAGAACGAAGGTGTGCATTTAATTCTGCAGTGAGCTGGGCAGCTGTGGATTTATGTTTTTGGGATACGATCTGGGTTAGTACCCAGACATCCCTTTCAGACAGCTTCCTCTTGCATCCACAGTTACTCCTGTTTAATGTGGTCTGTCCTTCGTGGCGGTATGCTGGCATTACCCTGGATACCGTGGCTCCCGATACATCATAAAGAGTTGCAGTGCTGGTCACAAATGCGCCAGCGAGACACGCATCAACAATTTGTCCTCTTTTGAACTGTGATATGTCTCCCATTATGTTTTGTGGATTGCTATATTTTATTTACAACTATTGCTTTGTGAATTCAACCTTCACACTTCGCTCTTACCGATGGAAGATGCAATTAGTGAAGATACATAGGTGTGAAACCTCAAACACTAGCTTGGCCAGTATTTCAGTTTAATATTCCATCCCCTCTATAACAATTAAAAAATGGTGTTTTTCAGATGTTTGTATACTTAACATATGACAACAATTTTTTTGTCAGGTGACATTTAATTAGCCTAATTTTCAAGTTCAACCAGCTATCTTAGGTGGTATATGTTCCTCGATGTGACATCCCTTTCGGCTATCCTCCCTAAATACACCAGTACAGGATTGCGTAATCTATCACAGACTAATAATCAGATTGGATCAAATCAAGATTAGCTGTTGGTTCTTCCCCCAATGCAAGTAGGTTATCTTTTGTCATTCTGCTGAAGTGCCAAGAATGTTATGATGCTGTCATTTTGAGGTTCATTTTTAAGATGAACTAATAATAATAATTATTATTACTGTTCTTCTTCTTACTGTAAATTTTTATTTGTTGTTTGGAATGATGCTGCCAGTGCGTATATTTTATTAATTAGTATTAATATTAAAGCCTTTTTAATACCAGTGCAAGAGAGGCAAGCTTGACATTTAAAAATTGAACTATTTACAAAAACACGTGGTTCGTAACACCAAGACGGGACCTGCTTTCATGATTTTGAAGAGCGTGAATGCTCTGATCCTAAACTTCATGTGTGTAATACTAATATTTATTTATCTGTGCAGTTCAGCACCATTTTGTCAATGGGGCAGCGACCTTATGCACATAACCACTAATAAGACTGCCTGCCCTGCAGGCATTTTCGGAGCTAGGGTCATGGAGAGCAGGGGTCCAAGGAGAATAACCCCAGAAACGTGAAGATATCCGCTAGTCCAGTGACAAGGAAGGGATACTTCGGCCTGCAAATTGGATAGTGTAGTAATCTGGGGTATAGTAATAAGCCTTAATGAGTGTTTGAATTCCTGGTAGTACGGATGTGGCGTGAGATACTGGAGGGAATGGGGGGGTGGGCGGTTAACATCCCCAGCTGTTGAAAGATGAGCTGGTGCGTATGATCGGTGTTCCCTCGAGAGGATGCCGAAAGTGAACAAGAAAATAACACATGTGTAAGCCATGATATTTTGGTTGTGTGACACAGTCTATAATTTGTGTGTACAGTCAGCAGCTACTGGAATATCAGCGAGTATAACAATTATCCTGGGGTTTACCACTTACAACAACTGGAAGAAGAGGTGTCTCATAGTTTTGGCATGGACGTAATTATCCCACTAAGCTAAAGTCATAGACCCCCCCCAACAGCTTTGTAATTCACTCACTAAAGTTCATAAGTTGAACATTCGTAAGTAGAGGAATGTCTGTATGTGTATTTTGCCTGTTTAGCTTGAGTTGGCATAGAGTTAGTGAGCCTAGCTCACAATGTTTTCCTAGTTGTCTTGCTGTATAATGGAAATTTTACACACCCCTCGTTTTACACCCTGTACAGGAAATGATTTTGTACAAGCATTACGGTGAATACAGAGTTTACACAGGAGTGAAAGGAATGGTTGTTTATGGCATGTTGATTGAATAGCACTGTAATAGACAATAGCTTCAGTTTGGAGAATGTGAACACTGTGATGGGTAATCACTAGCACATGACACACTGCTCTCAAACTGTTGACTGAGTACACAAAACCTTGACTTTTTGCCTGTGGGAATGGAACTTGATTTGTGCAAACGAATAAGGTGAGATAAGATTCCTTTAATGTCATTGCACAGAATACCACAAAGTTTTTTTTATATTTGTGTGGTTATGTATATAAATAGAATTTATATTGTAAACTTTGTAGCAGCTGATATATTGCCCTCCAGGATATTGCACAATGAGATCCGGGTTATTGTTACTATAATAGGAAATCAATATGTACAAAGGTGCAAATGAAATGTAAGCATGTTACTGTTCAGATGTTGATGGTCACACCGGTCCCAAAACAGACTGTGTCGTTGTTTTCATTGTTCAGTTCTTGTTTGGCTCTGGTGTAAAAGCTGTTTTTAAGTCTGTTTGTTAGTGATTTGATAGACCTGGTAGACCTGTAACATCTTCCAGAAGACAGTGGGTCAAACAGATGATGTCCAGGGTGGGATGGGTCATTGATTTTGTTAGCTGCTGTACTGAGACTGCGGGGGCTGAAGAACACTGCCCCAAAGAGGCCAGTGGGCAGCCTCTGATCTTCTGGGCTGTGTTGATGACTCCCTGAAATGCTCTCCTGTCCACTGCTGAACAGCTGGCATACCACACGGAGACACAGTACATCAGCACACTGTCCATGGCCCAGCAGTAATAGGGCACCAGCAGCTTCTCAAGCAGGTTGTTTTTCTTTATAGTCCAGGAAAGATCTTCAGTGATGGTCACACACAGCAGTCGGAAAACAGAGACCCTTTCCACACTGTTCCCATTGTGCTATAGTGTCTCGGGGGTCTGCATTATTCTTCTGGAAGTCTGTCATCTTTTGTTTTTGTGGAGTACCCAAGATTGGTGTTCAGGAAACGCATCAATTTTTGGGTGTCTCCTCCGGAGAAGTCCAACCACAGTTACGTCATCCATAAACTTGAAGGTGTTGGCGGGATGGATAGGGGTGTAGTCGTGAGTATAGAAGGCATAGAGAATCGGGCTGAGCACACAGGTCTGGGGGGTGCCAGTGCTGAGTGTAATGGTGGGTGAGAAGTGGGAGCCAAGTCTGGCATTCTGGGGGGAGTTAGTTGGAAAGGCCTAAGTCTGTGAATTTAGTGACCAGTCTGCCCGGGATGACTGTTGAAAGCAGAGCTGTCTATGAAAAGCATCCTCACGTAGCTCCCCTGGTGTTCAAGGTGTGTCAGTGCGATGTGAAGAGCAGTGGTAGTAGCTGGCATCGCTTTGTAGGCGAACTGCTATGGGTCGAAGGTGGGTGGGAGGCTGGCTTTGATGTGCTGCATAACCAGCGTGGAAGAAAAATTATAAATCAACCTCTCTAATAACTCTAGTTAAGTCACTTGGAATAAAACTCCGGACCTCTCAGTTGGTGAGCAAAGTTATCTCTTTTATTCGAGCGATCCAGCAAAGTGCTCCCGTCACCCTCTGGCACCAGGTACCAAGTACACCGAGCACAGAGAGCAACCACGAAACACCAACAAACCAAGCTCAAGCGTATAACAAACACAATTCTCCTGCTCTATTGGTTCACCTCAAGGTAAAATCCACCCATTTTGCTCAGTTTTCCAAAACATGTCTCAACTGCTAGACTCCTACTTGAGATATGGATATAGATATTGATTCACTGTAAATACATGGTTAACATATGATTATCATGACAACTACTTATACATTAGTAGTACCGCATAACATATTTCTCTCCCAACCTTCTCTGCTGCACGTCTCTCCAAGGTCTTCAGGGTCTGCGGAACTAACTACGTGCAGGCTACCATGAGGCAAGGACACACAGTATTCATAACAGCCTCAAGTCTTTTTGAATATGATGCCACAAGCTTGGCCACACCTATCCTTGGGCAGTTTTGCCCATTCCTCTTTGCAGCACCTCTCAAGTCTAATCTCTGTCTGGGCCACTCAAGGACATTCACAGAGTTGTCCTGAAGCCACTCCTTTGATATCTTGGCTGTGTCCTGCTGAAAGATTAACCGTCGCCCCAGTCTGAGGTCAAGAGCGCTCTGGAGCAGGTTTTCATTCAGGATGTCTCTGTACATTGATGCAGTCATCTTCCCCTTTATCCTGACTAGTCTCCCAGTTCCTGCCACTGAAAAATATCCCCACAGCATGATGCTGCCACCACCATGCTTCACTGTAGGGATGGTATTGGCCTGGTGAGGAGCGGTGCCTGGTTTCCTCCAAACGTGACGCCTGGCATTCACACAAAAGAGTTCAATCTTTGTCTCATCAGACCAGAGAATTTTGTTTCTCATTCTTTTGGCAAGCTCCAGGCGAGCTGCCATGTGCCTTTTACTAAGGAGTGGCTTCCGTCTGGCCACTCTACCATACAATCCTGATTTGTGGATTGCTGCAGAGATGGTTGTCCTTCTGGAAGGTTCTCCTCTCTCCACAGAGGACCTCTGGAGCTCTGACAGAGTGACCATCGGGTTCTTGGTCACCTCCCTGACTAAGGCCCTTCTCCCCCGATTGCTCAGTTTAGATGGCCGGCCAGATCTAGGAAGAGTCCTGGTGGTTTCAAACTTCTTCCACTTACGGATGATGGAGGCCACTGTGCTCATTGGGACCTTCAAAGCAGCAGAAATTTTTCTGTAACCTTCCCCAGATTTGTGCCTCGAGACAATCCTGTCTCGGAGGTCTACAGACAATTCCTTTGACTTCATGCTTTGTTTGTGCTTTGACATGCACTGTCAACTGTGGGACCTTATATAGACAGGTGTGTGCCTTTCCAAATCATGTCCAATTAACGGAATTTACCACAGGTGGACTTGAATTAAGCTGCAGAAACATCTCAAGGATGATCAGTGGAAACAGGATGCATCTGAGCTCAATTTTGAGCTTCATGGCAAAGGCTATGAATACTTATGTACATGTGATTCCTCAGTTTTTTTATTTTTAATAAATTTGCAAAAATCTCAAGTTAACTTTTTCATGTTGTCATTATGGGGTGTTGTGTGTAGAATTTTGAGGAAAAATGAATTTAATCCATTTTGGAATAAGGCTGTAACATAACAAAATGTGGTGCGCTGTGAATACTTTCCGGATGACCTGTATTTTCTGGATGTCCTGCCACAACCACCGTGGGTTATTGCTGGTGGGGTGATCCTCAGTCTTGTAGGCCACTTTAGCCTCTCTGATGCCTCTCCTTAGGCTGGCTCTAGCAACACTATATAGAGCTCTATTGCCAATCCTGAAGGCGGTGTTCTGTTACTTGAAGAGCGTTTTGAAGTATTCTGTTAAATATAGCAGAGTATGTTTGATGTGTTAGTTCTCCAAGTCCATAGTTCATAGATGTTACAATTTATCCTTTCAAATTTATCCTGCAGTTGCATGGAAGCTCCTTCAGGCCATGTCTTAACAGTCTTTGTCATGGTTTGAGCTTTTCCACTCATGAGTTTGTATGCTGGGGTTAGGAGTATGGGTAAGTGGTCTGATCGACCTAAGTGAGGTAGTGGTGGTGACCTGAATCCGTTCTTGATGCTTGAGTAAACTTTAGCTAGTGTTTTTCTCCTATTGGTAGCACAGTTGATGTGTTGAAGAAATTTAGGGAGAACTACTTTTAAATCTACATGGTTAAACTCGGCAACAATAATATGTACTGCTTCTGGATAGGTGTTCTGTTGGGAATTTCTCGCACTCAGTAGGTAGCCTAAGGCTGTGCTAGCATTAGCATCCCGTGGAATGTAAACAGCTACAACAATGGTAAACCCATGTGGAAGGTAAATAGGCCTGCATTTAACTGTCAGATACTCCACATCAAAAGAACAGTGTTTGTCTATGATTGTTGTTTTAGTGCACAAGTTGTTATGTATGTAAATGCAAAATGCAGAGTCTCCCTCCTTTGCTCTTACCGGAGTCTTTGTTTCTATTCCAGCAAAAAGCTTTGTGGCCTGCTAGCTCAATGGCTCTGTCTGGGATAAGTAAGTGAAGCTACGTCTCTGTTATTAACAAAATACAGCAGTATTCTACGCATTTGTTAGCAGAGATCTGTAGATTCAATTCGTCCATATTGTTGGTGACAGACCTGACATTGCTGAGAAAGATGCTGGGTATATATTTTCAAATCTATATAAATGCAAATGTGATTAAAGAAGAATAGCAACAGGATAAAATTAAATTTTAGATGCCGCTCACTGGTGAGTTGTGCTATTTTTAGAACAGGTCTGCGGGCGACTCATGGTCCTTGGTGACCCCTGTACTAGATAATACTGAAAAGGAGCGATCGTTAAAGTTGCATGACTTGCTAAGTTTTGTTTCCTATAACAATATAAATGTAGCGAAACGTAAACCCCACGCTCTCGGCGAATTTTATAACCAAGATTTATAAATACCGGATTTGTATTGAAAAATAACATTACTTATGAAAGTGGGCAAATCACAATTTCAAATCTCCTTACACAGAGGGACACAATAATAAGGACAATACTGTACTTTCCCCTCACACCCGCTCCACTATTCCCTGAGCAACTACCGGAGCTCGTTCAGCAACAGGCTAAAACTTCCACGCTGCACAACGGAGAGACACAGGAAATCATTCCTACCGGTCGCAATAAAACTGTTCAACTCGCATATCTGAGGTTAACAGAACTGCTGTTATAGGTTTTATTGTATTGGTTATTTTTATTGTCTTTATTTATTTTATATTATTTTATTTATTTTTGTATTCTATTTTATTTCTTCAGTTACTTTATTGTTCTATAAGGAGGTTGATTTGTAATGTCAGACAATTTCCCCACGGGAAATTCTGAATAGGGCTTGAAATATTTTCTTTTGCCTCTGAGCATACACAGTTCTGCCGGCCATTCAATCTTTAAATAACATGTTGCTTGTGTTGACTACCGTATAGAAACACACAGTCCCGTGACAAAAGGTCACCCCAGTTTTAGGTGACAGTACATCTCCCGTACGCGCCGCGTTAACTCCTCCCGTACGCGTCGCGTTAACTCCTCGCATAGGTGCAGCTACAACGCGTGTGATGAACACAGAAAACGCTTGGCGGCCTTGATGCATACGCGTTGTGAACGTCAAGTATAAATCAGCCATTATTAGGGCTGGGTACCGAACTTCGGTACTTTTGTGGTACTGACCGAAATGATGAAATCCTATTAAGGATCGAAAAATTCTTTTTCTTTCGGTGCCAAATTCCAATAGCCAAACCCAAATCTCGGCGTCTGTGAGCTAATAAGCATGCGGCATACTTGTGTAAAGATTTCAAGTCGCTGGTGATTGGCTAACGTCGCGCTGCATAAACGTGTAGCGTAAAAAGCTTAAGAAATTAAGTGTGACTCCGCAGGGCTCCAGGCTGCTACCATTTAGTCGCATTTCGTGACCATTTTTGGAAACTAAATTTTATAACTCGGCGCACCAATGCCACTTGCAAATATGCCCTTCATTTATGCCCAAATATGCCCCCTTATATTGGCTGACCACATCGTTGTAGCCCATATCACGTGAAACTCCCAGAAAGAGTGAGAATTGGGGTGTGTGTGTGTGTGAGCAAGACCATTGGAATTCGGTCCAATTCAGTTCCTCTTAGGCGTTCACGGCGAAACTTGCTGATTGCTTGACCAGAACATCAAAGTTACGCGGAAGTGCAGAAAAAACATAGCAGAAGGAATTGTTTTTTTACCACAATAAGACTGAATACCGTTTGCCTGCGTCTTCAGCCGGTGCCGCATATCAGTGAGATAACGTTACATTGTTTTTTATTCTGTGAAAAAGGAAAGATCGATCTGCTCGCAGGAATTATTTATGAATTATTAACATGCCACGGCTTATATAAGTAAAATTCGGGGTCTTGCCGCATTGACCACGAGACACATGCATTTCAACCAGTTCACACGTCACACCTTGTGTTTCTCACGCTAAGAAGTAAGACAGAACGCCCACCAAAGTGTTCCGTAATATAGCATTAATAGACGAGGCGCAGGCATACGGAGTGGAGTTTTCCGCCGTGTTCATATCTGTCCCGATCGAATTAGAAAGAGCTAATATCCCCCTACCAGCCAATCAAAAAAATAACATGTGTTGCATGTGTAAGCACGATATTACATGGATGCGAAGACATACGGAGTGCCGACAAGGTGGAAGTGGAAGAGCCTAAAAAGTGGGCTCTATAAAGTGTCACGCATTGAGCGTGAGACACGGGCTGTGCCCCTAACAGATGTAATCTCACTCCAGAAACCATGGTAAAATGTAAATAAATGCTGTGATCACGATTGATCCCCCAGGAACTAACCAATAAGTAACAAAAACGACTTGTTCAAATAAGATTAGTGCTGCAATATTTAATGTATTTTTGTTGTTGAAATTAATTTTAAAACATTGGTATCGAAAAAAGTATTATGCAGGAACCGGTATCGAAATCAAGGTATCGTATATATTCCTGTTGTTAGAAGATCTTGGCGGCTGTAGGTGAGATTCGCACGTCTAAACCTGGCATTGCTGAACAGACATACAAACAAAAACATGCAAAAAATCATACCTAACTGGAGAGCGTCAAGTTGCTGCATTTGTGCACGCCGCCATCTTGCGATTTATACCTTTGAATGCTATCATTATTTTAAAATTCTACTTCATTATGTTTTCCTGGTAATATGTGCATTCCACCATTTTCTAAACTCTATTCCAGTACAAGGTTGTGAGAACATGTCATTTTTACTATATTTAAATGATTGATTGTTTCAGGCTGTGTTTGATATGAAACGTTGAGTCCCCTTACATCTTTTTATATGAATTTCATTCAATGTAAGTAAAAACAAGACTGCATGATGGAATAGATGCTCACCATGCCAGTTCTGGGCCGGCGGTCATCTCCTGAAAGGGAGCAGTCTGCCTCTGAGTTTACAGTAGATGATTATTTCGTAATTCCTGATGCCCAGGAATCATTGCTCTTTGGTTTGCTGAACGTTTCCTTCCTCTTTGTAACTTTTCGATAATCTGCTAAGAATGAAACTGGCAACAAAGCTGTATGGCTGAGAATCGGTACGGAGCAGTAATCTTTATTAGCTTTTTGGTTTTAGGTTTTGGGTTCCTGTTGTCTGAGAAAACAAATGGCTATGTTTTGGTCCTTTAAAGAGGAAATTGGGGAGGAACGAAACTGGCTGGAAAAAAAGATAAACGTTTGCATTGTGTAATGAAATAAGTTTTTCCACAGTATATTGCAGTTTAGCTGTTTTTCTTTCATCTTTGAGTTCTTCTATACAGTACCTTGTCCTGGATTGGCATGCTCATTACCATGCTATATACTATCATTAAAAATACAATAAAACAACTGTCCAGTATCATCCATTTGCAGAGCCGCACCACCATATGTTACCGCAGTTCTACGGCAGGAGTTTCAGGATGGAAGTTTAGAGGCAGAAACAACCCAGAGTCATTGATAGCGGAATACACAACGTTTGTTTTTTTTTTTGTTGAATAACAGTTTTGAAGTGAATTGATTTTATTCAGGAATTTGCACACGTAAACTTCTTCTTGGACAGGAAGTAGGGATAACTAATGACTCCCTGTAGGCTGATATCTCGAGCGGCTTATCGCTGTCTTTTCCTTTTCCTTTACAGGGATGATGATGATGATGATGATGATGATATTTACAGTCCAGAGATGAAAAGACTAAGGCGTATGTGAAGATGTCGATGACACTTGCCAAAAGTAAGTGTGTAAATGCTACATTGGTTTGTTTATGTTCTGCATGCTTCACAGCTGTCTCATAAGCCAGAATCATTGTTAAGGAAATCACAACAACCAGAAATTATTAATGTTTGTTTTTACTACTGAATGAAAGGCAAAAACTTAAAAATCAGTATCCTATTGTCACGTTGCGCGGTTGGCGAGCGGGTGAAGGAGGCGAGTGAGCCCAGGATACGGGAAAACGGGGTTTATTCCGGGTAGACAGGGGAGCATACGGGACAGGCGCAACAACACATGAACACTCCAAGGTAGACGTTAATGATGGATCTGACGGGACTGAACAGAACGTAGACTAAATACAGGAGGTGACGAGCAGGAAACGAACAACAGCTGGTAAACGGGAGGATTCCACACGGGGTTAACGAGGAGGTGTGGTCCACAGGAGGGTGACCGGGGCTGGGCGTGACACCTATGGCCTGTACTTCAACACAGGGACATTTATCTCTATAATAGTGAATATCTTGAAAAGATGCAGTTGATTAATGTTCTTTTGACTTTTGCTTTGAAAGACCACACACTTTATGTGCCTGTTTTCAGCAGTTAAGGGCTTCATATGTTTGAATCATGCATATATAAAGCAGGAGATTTGCCGAGTCAGTATGTGTAAGGGTCCAGCTGTAACCATAGCAGTGCCCACAGATGCCCTGCTGAAGATTATTTTGCCACCAAAACCAGGAGTTCTGGCCAAATTCTGGCCAAGTTCTGGCAAATTTTCCATGAGATCTAAGTCATGTGACAGCGAATATTGAGTAATATGGGGCAAAACAAAGTTCCTCTGGTTATTCACTGTCCCTTGTGTTGAATCTTATTTCATTCCGAAATGACACAGATGTTGTTACTGGTATGTGTTTGCGATTTTCACGGTCCCATTTCTGTTTCACAGTGAATACTGGCTGTGCTATATATGATTATTGCAGCTGTAATATTAACAGAGAACATAATGACATCAGAATACTTTTTATCGGAAGCAGTTTTACAGGGTTCCTGTGTACTATGGAAAAGTATGGAATTTTATTTTGGTCTTTTTGACTTCTGAATAAATATGGAAAAAGGAAATATTTTGGTGTTTCCAGACTATTGCAACAGATTTACCTAAAAAATGTATTCCAAAAAAACATTAATTTGCTTATTAATTTTTTTGATGACCTCACCAACGTGAGCTGGTTGTTAGCACCATAATGTGCATAGGACGCACATTGTAGTGCAACGTTCCAAACCAATGTCTGTGACATGCACACTTGATCAATCTCCAGCAAGTAATACTGACTTTGGCTACCATGCGATTTACACTCACAGTGAGGAAATGCAAGTTTTCGCCTGCTTGACTTGCTAAACCCACATGTAGGTGGTTGGTTAAGGATCCCAAATGGGAACGGCAAGTAGAATACTAAGTATGTGTGAAGCTGTTGAAAGTATGGAATTTTCAAATAGAAAGTGTGTAAATACCCTGGTTTTAAGAATGTTGGTCCAAAGCGATCAGCTGTCAGTCATTTCTATAGCCTTGAGCTGGTTGGTTCTTTAATTGAAGCATGCTTGAAGTGCGTTGTTTATAGAGTTTGCACATCTTTGTCCTCCTGAAACCTTGCTCCTCTCTTCTTCTCCCCTGCAGCATGGGGTTTCAGACTGTTGCCGGTGGTGCTGTTCGTCATCTCCTATTACTACTATTCATACTTTGTCCTCCAGGGGTAAGGCTCCTAGACAGGCTTTCGCCGTGTCCATGAGTTGAGGTTCTTACCAATATTACGTCAAGTAATTTTATCTGATTGTCTGCCTTTTCAGTACCGGAGTGACGGCAAAGTCTACGGCTCTCGCTGTCAGCCCATGCGGAAGCAGTCGTTCGTCAAAGAAATGGGAGGGACTTGACTTCAAGTGAGTAATAAAACCTGATTTCAGCATTTAGGTGACTGGATGTTATCATGTGTAACTGTAACAAAGCATAATTCCTACTCTGGATTTTTTTTTCTTTTAATAAAAAAAAAAAAACTCATTGTTAATGTTTCACACAAACATTTCATTCATGTCTTGATGAAAACAGCTTGGGTGGAATTTGTATTAATTCATTTTTTTCTTTTTTCACAATTACATATTGAACAGCATCACCCGCAATAGCACACTGTTCTTGAAACTGGAAGATTACTTTTGGCACGAAAGATCATCGCCTCTGTCGTTACCCTACGGCATGAAGGGCAATGGTAAGTCCTATTTATTTTCATTGGATAACGTAAATTCTCATGTACTGTCTGCAATTTTGTTTGCAATATAATAATAATATAATAGCTCATGAAAATCAATTACTGGAAATCCTTCATCCACCCAAAACACATAATTCCAGAAGTTCCTTCAGGGTAACAAAACGTCACTGCTGATGTTGTCATGAAATGTCGTGAAATACCTGACGTCTGCTAATCTGTGTCTCCGTTACAGAGTTCTTACTCCTTAAGGTCTTAGCGGTAACTGCCAGTTATGACATGCCAGAGAGCATCAGCAAGTGAGTAAAAATGGTGGTTACTGCCATAGGTCAGTTAAGTGAAACTCATAACGAAACAAAATAACTGTTTATTATCTAGCTGAAAATTCTAATGAATGTTTCTGTCGTCCTTTCTTCAGGCTGGGCTGCAGGACCTGTATCGTTGTCGGTAATGGATACACGATCAAAAACAGCTCATTAGGATCTATTATAAACACATATGATGTTGTAATCAGGTACTTTAAACACTGTTTATGTATATTGTGCTGTCTGAAAGTTTTAGTGAATTCTGTCCCTCCGGTTTGGGCCGAAATGGTGTTCTTCATTAAGTTTTTTGTTTTGGGTGGTGCTCGGTGCTGGTAATGAGACTTGCTACTGTGAGACTAAATAGCAACCAGCTGAAAACACAGTTAAAAAAAAGAAATGAACATTAAGTGCTTTCTTCCTGCTTCTGCTATGCAATTCCTTGTAACGTTTAAAAAGAATCAGGCTGGGGTGAGCACCCCTTTGTGGAGTTAAAACTGCTTGATTAAAATGGCCCATTAAGAGGTACAAGTTGGTTTTGTTAAAGGGTCCTTATTGCCAGTTCAAATGCGGCCCGGGATTTGAATTTCCAGCTTAAGTTTTCAATAGCTCCTTCTCTGGGATGGTACCTTCATGTGGTCTCTGAAGGACTCTGACATCCCCATACATGTTAATTGTAGAAGAAGTATGAAGCTTTTACTGTATACTGAAGCTGTCTGGACCACATGACCTATTCTCCTCGTAACAGGTAGCAATAAAGAGCAGTTCTCTCAGGGCTGGTTTTTCAGTTGCTGGGTGTGAAACTGCAGCAGTGCCACAAGGAGGCAGGGTCGTGGCAAACGTGCCGGCACTGGCTAACTTCTGGTCTTTGTCTCGTCCAAACGCAGGTTGAACGACGCCCCCGTCAGGGGGTATGAGGCCGACGTGGGCAGTAAGACAACGCTGCGTCTCTTCTACCCCGAGTCGGCCTCCCATGAGCCCGCCCTTCACAATAACCCCGATACCCTGATGGTACTTGTTCCTTTCAAGCAGAACGACTTGCGATGGCTCAAGGAGATCCTCTATGACGAGAAGAGGGTATGCTACGTGCTGCTCCAGTGATGGCTGCCTCGATTCAGGCCCCATGTCCGTGAATAGGTCCTGTTAAAAACGTATGCCGCGACTGAAAAAACCTTTACCTGGGTCGCATTACAATGCATGGGGCATCTCGCTCGCATGATGCAGATGGCAGTGGGAAGTTTGGAAGGGTCTCTGCACTCTGTAAGTTTCACTTGGATCAATTCCTGCCATTTTCCCCGGTCCCACTAAATAAGAACCTAGCTGCGGAGATCTTGTTGCTGTGGAGATGTATGTTCTCTGGTGGGATCTGATGCCCTTCTTATTTTTCCAGGTGAGGAAAGGCTTCTGGAAGCCCCCTCCCCAGATATGGCAAGGCAAAAGCAGCCATATTCGCATCCTGGACCCTTACTTCCTAAGGCAGACAGCAAGCAAGTTGCTGAAGATCCCCCTCCTGCCAAAGTGGAGTCAGGTGGGTGATCCCCCCCCCCCCCCAACTCATCACGTTTCCCTCATACCAAACCGTGTGCTTTTGTTGTCAGTCATAATTAATCACCCCACAGATTTGTAGTTCTTCAGGAGACATAACTTTAGATGCTTTTGACCCTTAAGACATGACACTGTATTCTCTTGCAGTGAAACCTCTAAATGGCCCGGTCACTGCACAACACTACTCTTTTGTTTTACGTACTTCATAGCCCAAGTCTGAAAAGAACCAAGACTGGTGACGTGGGCCCTCTGAGCAATTAGCACGGCTGCATGCTGGGAATCTTGCGCCGCTCCCCACCAGATGACTTCAGACTTGGCAGTGGCCCCCTGTTTACCCAGGGAGTCCGATAGCAGAAGCGTGCCGAGTTTCTGTGGTGGGAAGGTCTGATTTCGGGGTTGGGGTGGGGGGGCTGAGAACTGGCAGCGGCATGGGCTAAGCGGTACCTGGCCTTGCCCCACCCCATTGGACACAACGGCCCCTGCTGAATGAGCCAGCCAGGCCCCCACCCCGGCTACAACTTTTACCACTGCCCCCCCATCCAATTAGTGCAGGCCGACCATCAAGCAAAGCTTTACATTTATCCTGGCAGTGCTGGTGAAAAAAATGCCACTTAATGCTGGACGAGTTAAATGTGAAATTTAAAAGCAAGTAATAGTGGAAAAGTCATTAAGGCTGGCTGGAGTTTTTTTTTTCTTCTTCTTCTTCTCTCTGGTCTGTAGCATGAAATTCGGGCCAGACAGCTGACTCACGGAGCCGTCGGGTTTCTCGAGAAACACAAGAGTTTCTTTCCCACACATGGAAGAGAGCTGCTCCGATTCTCCCCACAAAAAAGGGGCCGGGACGGAGCTGGATGTAATTTTCGCATCTGCTGAGTAGCAGGCTGGTGTTCCGATCAGGCGTGCTAATGGTACCTTGCTGGTATTTCCGTGGCAGGATCCCGCAAAGAACTGGATCATTATTCCACTCCACGTGCTACCTGAGTCTGAGAAACGTGCTGATGCATTTAAATGCTTAAAACAAGAGCCCAGAGCCGTTTTTTCCCCACGAATGAGTTTAAGCGTTGTTAAGGCAATCTGAGTTGATGCTGTTTAACTTTTCCAGAGAAAACATACGCTTCCTGGCATTGCTGGGCTGGTATCGGCAGGCTGTGAAGCATGGAACCAAAGCGTACAGCCTTATGGAAAGCTTTTAAAGTCATTTTTAGAAACTGGTGGAGATCTCAGGCAAACCTAAAGTACTGTCCCACTGAAATGCGTGAACAATAGTGGGGAGGAAAATCTTGCTGCCTTCCTTTTTTCTCTCACTTCATTCCTTTTAAGAAGAATGCAGGGTGGGCAAAACGGATGGGCCAGCTGAGATAAGAGGAAGGGCTGGGAGGGGCTGGCTCTGCAAGGCTCTCTGCTTGTCTGTGGAAGATGTGAGCCACCACCTGCTGGCAGAACATGGTATAACATTTTGTCAACGCGAAATTCTCTCTCTGCCCACAGAGATCCATCCACCCCACGACAGGGATACTAGCTATATATGTGGCCTTGAGCTACTGCGACGTTGTTCACATCACAGGTTTTGGGTATCCCCTCTCCAAGAACCAGAAGCACCCAATACACTACTATGGATCGGACACAATGACAGCCATGAAGGTGGGCGAGACGGTACAACCGCTGTGTTGATGATTTCATTTAATACTTATTTAATATAAATCTTGGGGGGCTGCTATGGCTATCAGGGGGTCCTCAACCCCCAGGAGTCCAACACCCTCATTATGAACTATGATTAAACAGATTGGAATATGGCTTTGAGTTCACAACCTTTCGACTGACGTAAACATAGCAGTGATTTGATTGGTAGATTAGTGCCTGTTTGATCTGCTCCCAGGTATCCTCATGATGATGATTAAGTTTATTATTAGTTGTTATTTGTAACACAGTTAAGATACAGGCTGTTAAAACAAAATGAGAGTGTGAGTAAAGTCGGAGTAAGATTCTGCTGTTTTTGTTATTCAGAATTCCTACCACGACCTGTCTCATGAAGCCCAGGCCCTAAAGAGGCTGGAGAAATCTGGTGCTATACAGTATCTGCAGCCTCTCTCATGACCACCCTGTGTCTACATTCTGTGTACGTGAAAGACAGAAATATTTTCTTTTCATCTCACATAACTGTTTCATTGTTTAACTGGCACTGGATGATGCTCTGAATAGCTATGTAAGAATTTTATTCCTCTGTGCATCGATGTTTTGCAGACCCTTGTCTGGTAATCACTTCTGACTTTATCGGACTGCAGAAGATCAAAGAACCTATGTGGGATTGCGAAGCTTGGAAAGCAATGCGATGAGCCTCGTGTTCTGGTCAACAAATTGTCCGAAGGAACATTTCTGCAGTCGGATGCTTTCTTCTCAATGAACGCCAAAGTTACAGTTCCAACTGTGGTCACCAGGGGGCATTGTTAGGGCAGCCTACTCTATTTGGAGTTGCTGAAATACTGCACAAAAAGTCAGATGAGGTGGGAAAAAAACATCATAAATACAGCAATGTTTGGGGAATGTAACATCCGGAGGATTTAAAATGTGCTGCTCAGTGTCTCGTGATCAACAAAATTGCTGTAATTGTATAACACACAATGCACTTAAGCTTTGAATATGAAAATATTTTTCTTGAATTTACTCAGTTCAGCACAGCAATAATATAAAATTGAAAAATTGATCCTGCAGTATTTTTATCACAAGGAAGTACAATATTGAAATCATTGGCCTTATGCTAGTATAAGAGTATTACAGTTTAAGAATTAGACTTTGAAGTTACACTGATTTTGGACAATGTATCTGGAGTATGTGAATTATGAGACTGTGCAATTTTTCCTCCCGTAAGGTTAACTATAATAGATTATAATAAACAAGAATGGCAGAAATGTTTGCATGTGAGGAATCGATGCAAATTTTTCCTTCAGTTGCAATTTCTCAAGCATACCGCACGAAGATGAATTCTGCCCAGAAACATTTTTTCCCCCGTCCCAAAGGCTTGACTCTGAAGGCACGGTGACTGAATGCTTGAAACTGCTGCGCCAAAAATACTAAACAAAACTCATGCTGTATATCACCATGATCTGGTTGCATTAGCCTGATAGCCTTTGTATATGTTAAACAGGCAGTCAGACGGATCTTCTTTCCAGTTGGCTTAAGGTTAAGCTTTTTCTTGCATTCGGGAGTGTTCTGATTTAGTGAATTGCAATTGAAATTTGTTCGGCTGGTCATATGGTCATAGTCATGCATAAACTGCAGTGGGTCATTGCAGGTCTTTGCAAAAGTGCTATTGCGACATTCAGGAGACGGGGTGGGGGGGGGGGGGGGGGGTTTTCGGGGGGGGACCTTGGTTTTTAAACAACACGCAAGGGGCCA
>JAODLD010000041.1:0-10024 GCA_026781065.1 Mormyrops boulengeri | reverse complement strand
TACAGACCTCCTGCTTCCCACTATTCTATGATCCTCCTCTACTCCTGCCTCACTCTCTGTTTCTGTCTCCTTCTCCTGAAACTGACTCCATCCTCTGCATGGAGGGTTAGGGGTGTCCAGCAGGTGCATCAGCCCTTCTGTATTACTACCACTTGCTCCGTACCCCACCTTAATCTCACTCCCTTTTTTCTCAGACCCACATGCCTGTCCTTCTGTTATTATCTCACTCCCTCGCAGTCCTTCCTGCACAGCCTGCCGCAGCAGTGCACTCACTTCCCTGTATCCATCTAAACAACTTGCTGTTCCTTTCTGCTCCCTACTTACTTCATCCTTCTGTGTCCCCACAAGCCCAATCCCAGCCAAACAAGCCCGCACTCTGGCCACCCCCCGATCCCCAGCAATGTCAACTTGGAAGGGGGAATTCTGTATGCACAACTGAGATAACCCAGGTGGGAGTCAGCTTATCGGCCGCACTACCGGTGTTCTGACTCGACCAAGGCCGGCAAAATAGCCGTCAGGTGTCACCCACCCTCCCGAGAGCCCAAGCCAGGGGTGCTCTTAGAACTCACCCTAGACGAGGTCCTACTCGGAAGTCGTAATGACCGCCTGAGGTACCTGTCAGCCCTGCCCGTACTGAGTCAGCGGGTACGGCCGGGCTGGCACGCTTTTGGGCATCCAATTGCTGAGAACACCCCTTCGGTTCTGACAAGACTGTACGATCGCAAGCAGCGACAGCAGAGATACAGGCAAGTCCGACCAACAGAGAGCAAACGGCGAGCGCCCAGCACAGGAAGAGCCCACAACCTTGCTCACACACAGATCAACACAACTGCACAAAAACTGGCGCCTTAAATCTCTAAATCTGTTCCTGCTCTGAGGACTTTCACCTCGGGCCTTTCACCCGTTTTAGAGAGGGGACCTTATTCCCTCTTCCCAGTCTAGAGTTAGGGGATCCTCCATTCCCCGGGTCTCACACCCAGCTACACTACCGCTCGTCAGCAAATAGTAAGGTTGCCACACCTCGGATAAAGCGGGGGCCTAAGACCCTCCGCCCTTAAGGTCTATTTTCTTGTTAGAGAGGGGGACCTTATTCCCTCTTCCCAGTCTAGAGTTAGGGGCGTCCTGAATTCCCCGGGTCTCACACCCAGCTTTTCTACCGCAACAAACAGTAGGGTTGCCACCCCAAGGACAAAGCGGGGGTCTAAGACCCTCCGCCCTTAAGGTCCTATTTTCTTTACACACAATCCCTGGACACAATGCATACACAACACATATACACAGCACCTATACACAATATTTGGACACAATAGATGCAAATTCTCCTCCGTCTTATTTTACCCACAGGCCACTGGACACTTCAAACTGCTTAATTTGACATAACCAATATGCAGATTTTGATATAACAGGCTCTGCTTACCTCTTCTATTCAGGGCCCCGCAGTTCTCTGTGTCCAAGTGGGCTGCGTCAACACTTAGCCGAATCCTGCGAATCTCCTGCTTGATCCCGGACGAGCCCCCAAATTGTTGGAGTACGCCGTCTCCACCGGGTCCGTTGATCAGCAGGGATTCACAGCAGAGACGTGGAGAAGTTGCAGGTGCAAGTTTATTGCTTACACAGATCGATCTGGGAGCCACACTCTGACATACATTCAGCATGTACAAGAGGAAGCTCAACCATATGTATCAGCTTGATTCCTTTATAGCTCGTTTGGGCCTTGATGGCTTGAAGAAATATCAGTGTCAGAATGACATGACATGGCTTGTTTGTTGAACCTTGGCCGGGAATTTGATAGCACACAGATCCAAGGATGGGGCACATATATGAAACAGAGGTACACCTGTGCAGATTTTGCCTAGGGGCACTGAAATGACCCAAACACGAAGCTCAGCTCTCCGGGTGCTGAGGGGAAATAGTTTCAGAAAACTTTTATTCTAGGGACAAACTTCTGTGGAGGCAGGACGAGTCACCAGCTTCTCACTTCAGTTATTTACACATAATGTTCATCTATCAAAGGTAAGACACGTTGTTTGAGATAAATGTAGAACTACAGGATAAATTTACAGTTATACCGCCAGGTGTTTTCATAACAGCTCGCTTATAGTAACATTATCACTCGCAACCATTTCACTTGTTTGATGAGAGAACTGACCGACTTTTGTCTCTCATACGTTTCCTGTAATTATGTGCTAAATAATGAATTGTCATGACCGTTATTTGATAATGTGTGTGGTTTTTATGTTGTTGTATGATATTATCTTGTCGGCACAGTACTGACAGTAATTTTGTGTCACCAATTAGCTAGCATCGCTCACTTGGTAAGAGGCTGAAGCTAGGTTTGTTGCATAGCCTATGTGTCTATGGCTTGTAGTAAAATGACACGCAGGATAAAGAATGGACATGATCGTTTTCATATTTGTGTGTATAGTTAAAAAATCTTGTCATTCCGTTTCTGACAAACTTGTGTTGATCAGTGACCTGACCAGAAAAGCTTGAGTATTGATAGCATCACAGGCAGAACCATAAATGATTTTTGGTAACATTTTTTTTGTTTTAGTCATTTTTAAACACATTGACAATGCATTATAATGCATTCATAAAGCATTATAAACATGGCTATATTTCTATACCATTGCCATGTTTATTATGCACTATGACTGCCTTATGAAGCTCTCATCTGTAATGCACTATAGATACCTTTCTAATACAGTAGAAAGCTGTATTATTCCGAGCATCATAATGCATTATGAAGGTATCTATAGTGCATCACAGATGAGAGCTTCATAAATCATTCATAATGCATAATACACATGGGTAAGTAAATGATTGTAAATTTAAACATTTCTTTAGCTACACTATATAAAATGAATTTCACTACAGTTCCTCATTGCACCAGCAGAGAGCAGCAGAGACCCACACTACCTTAGCATGTAGCATTAGCAAGCTACAGTGGTTTAATACAGTAACATTTTCCTATTACCCATGGCATTCAGGTAAAATATTAGGAATTTCCCACTAAAACAAGTGTGCTGTGGTTATTTTAGTAAAATAAAGATGTATTTATGTTATCAGGTAACCTTCACTCCCGTTCTCCACACAACGTGATGAACAAAAACGGAGTTGATCAGACATCCCTCTTAAGCACCACAGGGCTACACATCAGTTACTTGGATGCAATTGTACTTTATTTATATGCATTACATAGTAATCCGATACTGTTTCGGGTTAGCGAATTGCAAAATCCTGTCAACAGGTACCAAATGCCCCTCCCAAAAAAAAAAAAAAATTTAATCTGAAGTTCATGATTAATATGGGAGCCCAGGAAATGTACAGGGCATGTACACAGGGCAGACCGCAACACAGGACCACGCAGAAAATATCATGGAAGTTTTAGAAAAACCATCCCAAAGAAAAAATCTGCTCTGAAATGTGATGCCGTCTCTTAACCACAGAGCAAAGCAGGACTTTGGAGCCTGATCGATGGGATTGTGGGTCATTTTGTACCATTCATCCTGTATTGTAGGACAAAACAGCCACTAGCCCACTGTTTTATTTACACACAATAGCAGATATTTGGCAAAAACATATTTAACGAAATATGACGGACATGTGTAGGAGCAGTGTGATGAATTTGGCGGCCGGAGCCCGGCGCTGGCTGACGGCGAGCCTACAGCCCCCTCCTGCTTTACTGAGCAGCGGATCCATCACTGTCACTTCGGCCTGAGAGAATCAGCGCTGCCTGACTGGCGAAAGTCACACTTTTACGGAGGGAGAACTGAAGGCGTGATTCACCTTATTCAATATACGCGTGGTAGGCAAGAATCCTACCAGATATGAACAAAATCATCGTTAACGTGCCAAACTGATACCCAGTCCTGGGTTATTATGGGATATTATCTGGACCCCCGCCACCCTGCAGAAGATCATTAATACAGTTTGTGAAACCCTCATGAAATCAGTTTATCAGGGTAGCGAAACATGTCACAGATACCAGCCTCTAAAATACCTGCGACAGGCGGAAATGGGAAGCAGTTTGCTTGTAAGGAGGATCGTCGGTCCAGAGCCTCTCCGGGGGGGTAATACTGAATACGATCGTAATTAGGAAGCTCACATCCATATTAATGCACCGATGACGACGGGGTACCTGAAGTCGGCTACTTATTCGCCAGCTTCTTATTCGCAGGATCCGCGCCACATAAATGGGGGATGCTGTTTTCATTTATAATGTACTACAGAATGTGCAGTTAAAACAAAGAAAAAAATATAACTGACAATGCACCAAGACTGACAATGCACCAAGACTGACTATGCACCAAGATGGCAGCATGAGGTCATTGCACAAAACTGTGAGGAAATGCAACCCAGGTTGATCAGAAGGATAGTGCGGATGGTAGAAAGAGCCATGGAAAGCATTCAAAACCATTCAAACTGAGCTCCAAGATCAAGGTACGTCACTTACTGATCGCACCATCCGTCGCCTTTTGAACAATAATGGGTTCCATGGAAGAGAATCCAGGAGGACTCCACTATTAACAGAAAAACATGAAAAAAGCTAGAGTGGAATTCACCAAAATGCATTTTGACAAACCCCAAAGTTTCTGGGAGAATGTCCTTTGCACTGGTGAGACAAAATTGGAGCTTTTTGGCCAGTTACATCAGCTCTGTTTACAGAAGCAAAGTGAAGCTTTAGAAGAAAAGAACACCATACCTACTGTGAAACATGGAGGAGCTCGGTTTTGTTTTGGGGCTGCTTTGCTGCATCTGGCACAGGGAACCTTGAATCTGTTCAGGGCACAATGAAGTCTCAAGACTACCAAGGCATCCTGGAGTGAAACATACTGCCCAGTGTCAGAAAGCTCAGCCTCAGTCGCAGTTCATGGGTCCTCCAGCAGGATAATGACCCAAACCATACAGCTAAAAGCACTCAGGAATGGCTGAGAAAAAAAAATCATTGGACAATTCTTAAATGGCCCTCTATGAGCCCAGATCTTAATCCTATTTACCATCTATGGAAAGATCTGACAATTGCAGTGGAAACGCCACCCTTCAAACCTGAGACAGCTTGAGCAGTTTGCTCAGGAGGAGTGGGCCAAACTACCTGTTGGCAAATGCAGACGTCTCATGGTGAAGTACAGAGATCGCTTGTTGGCAGTGATTACTGCAAAAGGTGGTGCCACAAAACACTAAATTAAGGCTACCGTCTTTTACCTCTGCGCCATTTTCACTTGTTTAATTATATGAAATATTCAGCTGAATCAAAAATCAAAGCAAAGTCTGATTTGTGTTAAATATGGAATAAACAATAAGGCATGCCGCTAAACTTTTGTCAGTTTCAAGTTATTTCAGAGATAATTCTGTTTTATTTTTCATTTTTATTTTTTTGGAAGGGTACCAACACATTTCTCCACATTTTTCATTGTATAATATTCATTAACTGGCATTACTATATAGAAGTCTCTTTTCACTTTGACCTTAAAGAGTTTTCTTGTCAATTCTTCTCAAAAAAAACAAAATGTTCTGACCATGATTTCATGACTTACAGCAGTAAAAGGGGAAAACATCCAGGGGATTAATACTTTTTTGTAGGCACTGTATATATACCAAAATATGTATTGTGTATAAAGTCAGAGGTTTGTGTAAGTCAGCCGCAGCACATGTGCACGCACATGTAATAGGTATAAAAAGCCCATGTGTAAGTATGTCACACACAGCATTACCATGTCATACTTACCTTTGTTAGAGGACATTCCCTGTGGATAAATACAAAGGCAGGGAGGGTTTAGAGATCACGATGATTATTTTCCCAGTGACGATTTGCACCTTATAAGCTGTTTTAGTGTAGCAAGAACAATTCTGATGGAACGGTGTGATGAATTGGCCCTGGAACATACCAACAGGAACGTGCTGACAGACCAGGGACATCTCAGCCAATTTTGAGCTCCTTTATTCCACAAGTCGTGGCTGGTAAGAGCCGACTGTCAAGACAGTATATAAAGTTTCCCGAGTGTGTATGTAGGGGCCACATTACAGTGCAATTTGAAGCAATGTCTGGATCTCCTAATGTAGTCGGTGCTACAGTCTTCACGCCCAGACATTGAAATAGAAGCACCATCAGAGAATGAACCCACTTTTGTGAACAGATGGGTAGTAATCCAATTAAATGTATTCAAAATATATATTTAATTACTTTTCAGTATTTTGTGATTTGCATTTTGCCGGATGGAAAAAATTGTGAGAAAATACTTTGAGAGATGGTGTTTTATGTATTTAAAATATTTTTTTAAATTAACACAAAAAATGTATTTTTATTAATTTATTTTCTGTCATTTTAAGAACCTTCATCACCAGGCTTAGATCTATCTTCAAAGTAACAGGGCTGCCAGCTCACACATCTAACGTGACACTTAACGCCAATTCATAGTTCGCCTTATCGGTTTTCAGTGTCGTTTATCTGTTTAACACGTTTGTTGTCCTACGCATGTATTTGTGCACAATCTATGTTTCATAAGTGTCAGTCTATTCCAAATCTAAACATTTAATATATTCACCAGAGAACAATTTGAAGAAAACAAATGTGTTCTATGGCACCTTTAAGCTTAAAGGCCTCTATTAGCAGCAAAATGGTCATGCAGTTTGGGTTTAAAACATAAAAATGTTCCCTGCACTGTGCTTGCAGCATATAATGAATTGCCCCTCTCTGTTTCTTTGCATTACACTTGAGAAGCCTGTAATTGAAGATGCCTGTAATTCAATAGCAAGTGTCCACTGCAAATCTCTACATGTACATGAGTTTAAGTCATTGTCTTATTGTTTTAACCCATCGTATTTTGTGTCAGTTTGTTTAAATGTTTTAAATAAACACAGACAAAAAACTGAAGGCAAAATAATTTATTTATTTAACAGAAATATTATATACATATTATGTTATATAATCTTATATTGACCTTATTTTGAACTATCCTAACTTAATCTCATCTTATCCTGTTATACAACCTTATCTTAACTTTATCTTATCCTATGTATTTTCATGTTATACAACCTTAACTTTATCTTAATGTTATCCTGTGTTATTTTATGTTGCACAATCTTATTTTGACCTTATTTTAAACTATCCTATCTTAATCACATCTTATCATATGTTACACAAGCTTACCTTAACTTTATCTTAACCTAAGTAATTTTATGCTATACAACCTTATCTTAATATCATCTTAATCTTATCCTATGTTATTTTATGTTGTACAATCTTATTTTGACCTTATCTTAACCTATCTTATCTTAATCTTGTCTTATCCTATGTTATAAACCTTATTTTAACTTTATCTTAATCTTATCCTATGTCATTTTACGTTATACAGTCTTATCTTAACCTATACTATCTTAATCTTGTCTTATCCTATGTTATCTTGTCATACAATCACATTTTAAACTTATCTTAACCAATCCTATCATCTTAGCCTAAGTATGTATAGGATATGGTGCCTAACTATCTGCAGGATCTATTACAATGTAGCTATTTACATCAGAGAGGTAGCCCAGCTCCACAGCCATCTCCAGGACCCCGGGGATGGCACTCAGCTGGCCTAGCATATCACTGGGAAAGATCAGCTCATCTTCATCAGTGCTATGCCTCATAGGACCACCCTCATTATTGCCGTAGGAATAGGGAGCCTCTGAGCTTCTATTCCTCCATTGTTTGCACATGTTAACTGCGCTCACAAATTCGTTCCACCACTGCTGACACCAGTAATAGGCGAAGCAATTGGCCTCATAGGTCATGCGGCAGTAGTTGTTTAGATAGTAATTATATAACTTATTAAATCGTTCCATTTTTTCTATGACGTCAGCAGGGGACATAAATGGGGGTGTCGGACCTGTGACCAGCTGAGATGGGGGGGCTGTAGCCTGCGCTGGAACGGGACGCAGGGGGGTGGGATGAACCGGGGCTGGAGCTGAAGATGGACCTGGAGCTGGGCTTACAGGTGAGGCTTCACGAGGAGAGGAAGGAGGAGAGTCCATAAAAAGAGACAGATATAGAGAGGGAGATGGAGATGATACAAAAGAGGATGGAACTGGTGATGGAAATAAAAAGGAAGTGGAGGAAAGGGCTGGTGAGCAGGGCTCAGGCTGTGACACCGACGGGGCTCCATGCAGGATAGCAGCAACCTCGTCGTCACACTGGCTGAGATCCTTGTCACCTACACGAGTGGAATCAAAAGGGTTACCTGACACTGTGCTACTGCAGCATAGCAGCTTCCGCAGGTTTTTCGTAAATGGCCCCTTCTGTCTTCTCCTCCTTCGTCCTGACAGGCCTCTCGACGCGGTCAGGGGGTCGGATGCCGGCGGCCCGGTGCGGCATTTCGCCCAACGGCCTCCTCTACTGGTGCTGGTTCGTCCTTTGGGATTAAAAGGACAGGGGACAGCACATTTAATTAAAGTGAATCCTTATGTCGCTCTACAACAAAACTGCATCACATACACCGCAGATATCACACTTGGCAGTCAGTATTGCACAGTCAGTAATGATATCTCAGCAACTTAAAAACCAAAGACCAAATTTTCTGGAGATGTTCATGACATTATGAGCTAGATTTATTTAAAAAATGATCAATTTTGAAATACAGGTTTTTCGTTAATGAATTTTTAATACTTTAATCAGTTATTACATGGTCATTATTCATATGGGGATGGCATATTATTTGTTCAATCTACAGAGCTGGACAATAGCTTTAAAACAATATGAGGACCATTTCTGTGCATCTTATATTATGGTAAATATAGCCAGTCAAAAAAAGAAAAAAAAATCAAAACTTCATCCATCCATTATCCATACCGCTTTATCCATCTGGGTCACGGGGAAGCTGGGGCCAATCCCAGCATCTTCGGGGGAGAGGTGGGGTACACCCTGGGCTGGTCGCCAGTCCACCACAGGGCCAACACAGACAAACATACTCGCATTCATACCTATGGGCAATTTAGAGTAGCCAGTTGACCTACAGTAACCTGCATGTCTTTGGACTATGGGAGAGAACCGGAGCAAACCCACGCATGCACGGGCAGAACATGTAAACTCCACACAGAAAGACACCCTGGGTGACCTGGGGATCGAACCCAGAACCTTCTTGCTGTGAGGCGACAGTGCTAACCACTGCCACCCAAGTTAAAACTTTCTTCGCTTAAATCTTCCGCAATATTGTGACCAAATCGGCATGCCAAGTTTCGTTAAAATCCGTGACGATGAGGTCCGAAAGTCTGATGATTTGACATGGAATGACCCTGATGTTTAAACACATCACAGCGACAGATTTTACTGATTTCATTATACAATACAGCAGGCATGCCGAAAAGAGCCCCGTATTTTTACTGCTTCATGGTAACAAAATCACCGTTTGGCTAAAAGTCAACCATTTCAGACATGTTGTTCCAAAATAAGATAGTTATCACAGACTGCAAAATTCAACAAGACCAGCCAACCCTATTCTGACTTTCATTCTTCGAGTGCTGAACTATTCTGGGCATCACTTTGCCGTCCTTACCATGGCTAACTGAACCGGGGATGTCTTCCGGAGCAATCCGGACACTGACTGCCCCATTTGGCAGGAGCCAGTCGATTCTCCAGAGGCACACAGTGGCGTTCAGGGCAGACATCTTCATCACGTCTTGTCTCTCGCTGGGAAGCTGCAAATCTGAGCTGCTTTGAATGTTCAAATCAAATTAACTCTAAGTGCAACTACAATTGTTATGATGCGGTTGCTATGGTACTGTGGCCAATTAGTGTCAGCGCGCTGCAAAGTCGTCAAACACTTTAACCAAATGACAACACACACGATATACATAATAATAGAAGCACCGCAAATTTAGAAGACACGTTTAAAAACAGAAAAGCGCTGCAGATCCGCTCACAATTAACACAGTTGCTAAGTTTCCGGGTGACAAAGAAAGCAATTGTGGCTGGGCTGTATATCGAATATGTTTACGCAATACCGATATATTATCAAAACAAGATGTAGAATGACACAATACAGTT